>OZ038498.1:10473467-10743467 GCA_964036315.1 Acanthosepion esculentum | reverse complement strand
ATAAAATGTCCCAATGACCCGCGTAAAATATATAACACCTGGCCCTATCGTGGTGAAGCTGTTTGGAACTTACAGGAGAAGGGGTGAGAGGCCAGTAACCGGTGCCTCCAAATAACCGGTGCTCCGTGTAGGTTGAATTCGTTAGCCTCAGTAGGCAACCACCCTAGGAGAAAGATAACTAAGTTTAAACCAAGACTGGGTTTTCGATGGCAACTCATTTACAGATGAAAAGACATTAAAAAAATACTCGGAATGATACCTTAAAAAACTAAAAAAAAAAAAAAGACCTCGAATGAGTGATGACAAATCAAAACATTGGCGGGAACGGCGTAAACATGACAAAAGCCATCCGGTGGTGAAGGTATTGCGCCCGGCAAGGTTGGAGTCCTTGGTCTGACTCCAGTTGGTCGTTCTTCCACTACAGATCTTACTCAAAAGTGCGTAAACAGACAAAAATCATCTCGGGATGATTAGATTGAATATTATGAAAATGCAAAACTGGAAGGAAATCGGGGCATAGGACACGAGATTTTGAACTTTGACTCTGGAAAAGGAAATGTTTTCGATGACAGAAAATAATCTGATGAATCAAGTCCGCGTCATACGAGGGAAGGGTTGGCTAACTGGAGTACAATTATTTGTATCATTTGTATTGTTATTATTTGTATATTATTATATTATTTTATTATGTTATTTTATATTATTATATAATATTATTATATTATTATATATAAAACCTATTATTATATATATATTATTATATTATAATATATATTATTTATATTATATAATATCTTATATTATATTATTATATATACTATTATTATTTTACGTATATATATATTATATCATTATATAATATTATATTATTTTATTATAACCCAGAATTTTTGTTTACAAAAATTTTTTTTTCCTATTGGCCAAAATTTTTACGAATTGCAATTTAAAATCTCTCAGATCCTTTGTTCACTTAGAGTCTTCTTAACCAGCACCCTTTACAAATTCCATCCATCACTTGTCAAAGTCTGCCATTTGGTCCCTTCATTAAGTTAGCTTTTACTGGAACCCTTGGCTTCTTGAGAAATTAAATTTTTTATCTCCAAAATCACGATTCTTCCACATCTTTTCTCATGCCTCAAATTTTATAATCACCATTTTGCTACTCAACGTATCGGCACCTGAAGACGACACTTTGGTAAAGTAAATAATAGTAATTCTCTCCACCCCGTATTGTCAAATCATCTCATGCCAAAATTTGTATAATCACCATATTGCTATATGGACCTGCTTTGCCGGCACTCAAGAAAATGATATCTTGGGAATTCAGTTAATATTGATTCTCTTTCTGTCTATATTTCTGAGATGAGGCATTATGTACATTATTTACATTATTCGGTCTATTGTCCTCATCTTTGTCGCCATATTTATCACAACGTTTCGGCCTTCTTCAGGTGGTTGGAATGTCGAACTGAACCCATTATTTCGCTTACTGGGGTAGACTGTTGTAGTTCCACGTGCCATGGTTAATGGATGTCAGTTATCGCCTGTTAATTTCCCTCTGAAAGTTCTCCACTGCCTCAACCGGGTATTGAACTCACACTCTTTTGGGTGCTGTCACTGGATCTAACTAACGCCTTTATCCACTATGCCACTTGAGGACATCTGTGTATGAATTTCTGGGTATTATAAACCTAATGTCTTCAGCAATCATTTTTACTCGAGCTTATATTGCAATTTTTGTTGTTATTATCGCTTTTCTCTGGCACTCCTTATTACTGGTTCCTATATTGTATTAATTTCTATGCTTGGTCGGCTCAGGAGATTTTTGTGGCCTAGCATATGTACTGATTCCTTAAGTATACGAATTTTCCAACCACCTGAAGAAGGCCGAAAAGTCGTAATAAATATGCCTACAAAGATGAGGACAATAGTCCGAATGATGTAAATAATGTTGATTCTCTTTTTACCCCGTATCGGCTAATCATCTCATGCCGAATTTTTCTTATCATATTGCATATATTTAAGTCATTTCATATCTATCTATCTATCTATCTATCTATCTATCTATCTATCTATCTATCTATCATATTCTGTTCGCATCTATCTATCTATCTATCTATCTATCTATCTATCTATCTATCTATCTAGATAGATAGATAGATAGATAGATAATGATAAGAATAAGTTTGAGATAGATAGATAGATAGATAATGAACAGACTGAGATAGATAGATAGATAGATAGATATGAACAGACTTAAATATATCCTGACCAGGCATCTCGACCTTAGTTACTTTCTCCAAGATGTGACGTGGCTTCCCTCTGTCTTTTCTACAAATATTTTCATCGCAACTGCTCTGATGAGCTACTTTCACTGGTTCGCAAATTGCATGAATGTAAGCATGCTACTATATTGGCATCTCGCTCCCACCCTTTCACAGTCGAAACGGTTAAATGTAGCCGTCTCTTCTACTCCAACAGCTTCTTCTCTCGCACCTCCCGACAGTGGAACTCCCTTCCTCTTACTTGCTTCCCTGATAACTATAATCTTCAAAAATTTAAATTGGCTTGTTATCCTGACCCCCGTCCTTCTCTATATCCTTTCCTCAAACACCCCTCTTTACTCTTGCTCTCAATCTCTGTAACCCCTTGCGTGCTAGTGGCACTCTCGCCTTGCTTGGGGTGAAATGCTTAAAAAATGTTTCCTCTTTCAATTTAATCTGATTACTAAAGTCGCCATTCTTCTATATTATTCTACCTCTGTCCCATAATGATTGTTCCATTTAGTCTATGAAATTTGTACGTAAATGGAACAATCATTATGGGACAGAGATGGTAACTCCCTTCCTCTTTCTTGCTTCCCTGATAGCTATAATCTTCAAATATTCAAATGTAATGTCAATCGACATCTTTTGATGCCTTGATCATGACCCCCGTCCTTCTCTATATCCCTTCCACAAACACCCCTATTTACTCTTGCTCTCACTCTCTGTAAACCCTTGCGTACTAGACGCACTCCCGCTTTACTTGGGGTGAAATGCTTAAAAACAAAATTTAAAAAAAATACACACAGCGGTCAGGTTATTGGTTATACTCTTCTAAAGACCTGTTTACCATTAGAACTGTCTAGATTCCATAATGTTCTGGAAGCAATCTTTCAACATTTGGGTTCATGTTGTTGTTATGGAATTGATATAATGGAATATGCATACACCTGTGTTCCCCCTCACTAGAATATGATTAGCTGATGTCAGTCATAAATACAGACTGACGGAGTGACCAAGGGAGATCAAGTCATGTGACGACGCCCATTGGTCTACACGTATAGCATAAGCACCTTACCTTTGACTACGACGAGTACCAGTCGATTACTGCTACCGTGTACTACTTGGTTACAGTAGCCAAAACCACTTAGCTACTTCGGTCAATATATATCTCTTTCCGGGACATATCAGGAATCCGATAATACTTCTAGATTGGTTGGGTACACATGAAGGATTTGAATCTCTCCTTTCGTCACATCCAAAAAGATCGAAATTCAGTTACTGTGGAGGCCATTGCTGTGTTCCATGAACGAATCTGACACTATTTTTAATTTTTGACATGGTGCGTTTACCCTGTTATAAATGGCCAATAGCGGATAAGTGCATGTTAAGTCACGTGGTTAGCCACCAAACCTAAGTGGCTGTGGCATTTAAACAATCTTTTATTGGCATCAAAAAAATCTCTACCAGGCCATTACACACACATAGAGAACTCCGATATATATATATATATATATATATATATATATATATATATATATATATATATATATATATCGGTCGCCTGACGATTGCACTAGCATGAAACAGACTGTCGCCTCTAAGTGCTGACTTCCATGTCCACTTTTATATTTACACACGCTCTATCTCTGATATTGAGCACTTTACCCCATAAATATAGCACACTTTAAGACTATATTTCTGCATATATATATATATATATATATATATATATATATATATATATATATATATATAAAAGCGAACATAGAAGTCAACACCTAGTGGTGACAGTCTGTTTCATGCTAGACGCAATCGTCAGGCCACCGATTGTGTCAAGCATGAAACAGGCTGTCGCCTCTAAGTGTTGACTTCTATGTTCACTTTTATATTTACACATGCTCTATCTCTGATATTTCATATCAGGTAAATGAACATCCAGGTAAAAACAAATATCAGATAAATGTTCTTCACACTTTAAGATAACATTTCCCAAAAGGGTCGGCATTAAGCAAATTGTTTAACAGAAACACAATAAAAATGAGCTACAGTTGCGCTAGCAAGGTTAATAGTAGGTAAAAATAATTTCATATGATATAAAACATTATAATATAAAATAATTTCAGAGCATTTACTTAAATATTTGTATCTATAAAAAGAATGTATAAATATAAAAATATCTTAAAACGATTGTCGGACATTGTCCATTTCATAATGTGTGACGTCATTTGTTTACATTTGGATACGCCATGAGCAGATATGAATGTATGTGAGAAAATCATGGAAGATTGTAGTTTAAAGACAGTAAAATCGACCTTGCTAACCGAACGCTCCTCTGTGGCCCAATCGGTTAAGAGCACGTCAGGCTATAAGACGGTTCCGTACAGGATACAGGTGCGATTCCTGTTGGAGGACGAATATTTTCTATGAAAGTTTTTCGGACATTCAGGCCGGTAAATGTTATTTAATACTGTTTATTATAAAAAACAGAGCATTTACTTAAATATTTGTATCTATAAAAAGAATGTATAAACATAAAAATGTCTTAAAATAATTGTCGGAGTTGGTCCATTTCATAATATGTATATATATATATATATATATATATATATATATATATATATATATATATATATATATATATATGCATGTATGTATGTACGTTGGGTAGAAATATGTTCAAAAAGCACTCTATTCGTATATATAATTTTTGATAACAATGGGTATATAAAAGCAAAGCTGTGAGCGAATTCACTATTACTTTTATAAATAGTTTGAATAATATTAATATACAGACTTTGATTTGTAACTTTAATGAATCTTATTTAATTATTCATTCTATTAGAAGTAAAGAAATTGTATGTTTTTTTTTCGTCATTTTTAAGGCATCAGTATTATTGGATGATGATACACACTTGAGCGATCTTGCCTCTTTCGATTCACGGCTTGTCCCAACAACTAATATAAACATCCAATCAGTCAAGTGCCATACCTGATACACACTTGGGCGATCTTGCCTCTATCGATTCATGACTAGTCATTATAACTAATATAAACATTCAATCAATCAAGTGCCATACCTGAGACACATTTTGGCGATCTTGTCTCTTTCGATTCACGACTAGTCATTATAACTAATATAAACATTCAATCAGTCAAGTGCCATACCTGATACACACTTGGGCGATCTTGTCTCTTTCGATTCACGACTAGTCATTATAACTAATATAAACATTCAATCTATCAAGTGCCATACCTGATACACACTTTCGATTCACGTCTTGTTCTTATAAGTAATATAAATATTCAATCAGTTAAATGCCATACCTGATACACACTTGGGCGATCTTGATATCAAAATAGTTTTGATATAAAGAATATTAAAATACAGACTTTGATTTTTAATTTTAATTAATCTTTTTTTAATTATTCATACTATAAAAAAAGAAAGAAATTGTAAGTTTTTTTCTTTTAGTCCTGTGTTAAATGTTCATTTGTTTAAAAAAAGTCGTATTTTCTTTTTAATTCGTTATTTTTAAGGCATCAGTATTATTGGATTCTATTTGTAGAATGAAGTTTGTTATCAAACAGTTTTTGTAGAATTCTGATATTAATGCAAATGTTGGTCTATATTTCCGAGATGAGGTATTATGTACACTATTTACATTGTTTGGACTTTTGTCCTCATCTTGGTCGTCATACTTATTACAACATTTCGGCCGTTGTACGCTCCGGCCTTCTTCCGGTAGTTGGAATGTCGAACTGAACCCTTTATTTCGCTCACTGCGGTAGACCCAAGGACACATGGCGCAGTGGATAAAGGCGTTAGTTAGATCCAGTGACAGGACCCAAAGAGTGTAAGTTCAATAACTGTTTAAGGCAGTGGAAAACTTGCAGAGGGGAATTAATACGAGATAACTGATAACTGACATCCATTAAACATGGCACGTGGAACTAGCAAAATTAAGGGTTCAGCTCGACATTCCAACCACATGAAGAACGCCGGAGCGTACAACGGCCGAAACGTTGTAATAAATATGGCGACAAAGATGAAGACAATAATCTGAATAATGTAAATAGTGTAATTCAAATGTTTGCAAAGAACGAATTAGTTCTGAAAAAAAAGTAAAACGATGACATGCAAAAGATCATATGCATTTTAAATGTCTGACACTGAATTAGTCTCAATCTGTTTCCAACCTATTGTTTATCATGATTAGCATATGTTTTATAATTGATTTATACATTTTTTATAAAAGGCCTCTTTGAAGTTCAAGATGTCGTGTCAGGAATGAAATAAGCCCTTCGAATACAAACATATCCAGCTATATGCGCGTATCTTAATTAAATTTATGCTTATATTTCTGAATAGTGCCGAATCAAATTGGTTTATCTTTTAAGATTGCTTTTAGACGTT
The DNA here is from genome assembly GCA_964036315.1 of Acanthosepion esculentum. NCBI lineage: Eukaryota > Metazoa > Mollusca > Cephalopoda > Sepiida > Sepiidae > Acanthosepion > Acanthosepion esculentum. The sequence continues at coordinate 10,736,786 of OZ038498.1, read as the reverse complement.
AACGAAATAGAAGTCCGAAGTCCTTTTATTTCTTTCTCTTCACTCATTGTATGCCGTCTGCAGTTACTGAAGAAGGCAAATTTTTTCTTCAGTTTACGACATACTTGCTTTGAGAAGAGATATGAACAACCGACCCAAAAGCCTTGAAATGAGTTGAGAAACACAGAAAGGTAACTTATAATTGTGATGTCAGTAAATGTGTGAAGAAGAGCAAATATCCAGGTCATCCCCATTATGAAGCAAAGTTTTAAATAAATCAGAAACATTCCTTTGTTCTTTTTCGACAGCAGACGATTCGAAAACTTTTCCGTCCGATAGATGGCGCGTATAGTTAATCCATAAAACACGAGGTTACATAAAATGAGGAGAAATAGTGGCGCCGCAAAGAATGTCAAAAGGGACCATTTGTTTGATATCCAACAGAATGGCAGGCCATATTTTGGAGAAAGCCAAGATGGAAAGATATCAAATGGACTAAAGTCAACAAAGATGCTTAAGGAGACAATGAGAAGAGGGGTTATCCAGCAGTAGATCAAGTAATATTTATAAGAATGCTTGCTTCGTCCTCCAATGGAGGTCTTCGAGAATGTATTCCAAGCATCAAAGGAAAGAGCATTCATCCAAAAAAATGACACCAGATAGAAATAGTGCATGCAGACGGCGACAACAATGCAGATTGCGTGGAAATCTCTTAAAAGAAACAGAAGGTTTGCAAGAAACATGGATGCCATAAGATTCATGGACATTTTGCCAGGAACATTGCGTAGAGAACGGAATTTAGCGTACACACAGAATGTTACAAATAATAGCAACAAAGATAGTGACACACCAAGCAATGAAATATAAAATTGAACTTTATCGGATTGGTCAACATTTGCTGATGCATTCTTTCCGATGTAGTTCTCGGAGCAGATGTAAACTTTATCATCTATATAGTGCAAAAGGGATTTATTAATAGTTAGAGCTGACTTTTCAAAGCGGATAAAATCTCCTGAAATGTTGTATTCATTTTCCTTTAATCTTATAAGTTGACAATCCGGGCAAGGAATTGTTGGATCATCGATTATTAGATTGCTCTCATTGCAAAAACGTGGAATGTGTATAGGCCTACAGTTTTCTGTGTATGGGTCATATATAGATGTTCCATCACATTTTCTAATTAATAATTTCGTCGAACCAAAATAATAGATATTTGAAAATGAACTAATCCTAAAATGAACTGTAAATCTGGTGCAACGCATTGATTTCATTTCGACATCGTGACAAAGAGCGCAATGTTTATTTTTGAATTTTTTACGTCTAGATATGACTGGTTGACCAGGTCCGTGTACACACCTGGACGCTTCATGCTCGCTCTTGTCACTGGGACATTCATTTATAATATTTTCACATTTGCGTAGTGTCTCATTTTCAGGCTGTTCGTGAGAAAGTAAGGTGCATTTCAAATATTTTTCAGGTGAATCAGTAGTTACACTTTCGTTCCGTTTGGAATTTTTGATGAGAAACATTTTCTTATTGCAAGACAGAATCGGATTCCAGAAATGGTAATCTGTCAGTCCGTGACAAATAGCGCAGTAGAAATTGTAAAACTTAACGGATGGTGTGTTTTTTGGTACATTTGGAAAGACACCTGAGACTGGCACATGTAACAGGCGATCAGTCTTTTCGGGTTGTTCACATTTCTTTCGAATATACTTGTAAGGGTATCCCACAGGACAACCGAACACTGTGTACATACGGGCCCTCTTTTTCTTATCGTAAGTGCATTTGTATAAATGTTTTTCGAGAGGTTTGGTTAACTGTTGCGTCGATGTTAAACTGATCTCTTCAGGAATTGTGTTATTAGTTGTTCGGGAAGTCTGTGAAAATGAAATTTCTGTTGTATCAAATTTGCCTTCACAACAATCACCAAATAGAAAGCAAAGGTCGTCGCAGAAACACAGTTTGTTTGCGGCACTGAAAGCTGAACAAGACCAGAATTCAGAGCAGTTGATATTCCTTTCTTCGAGTTGAGATGAATCATTTCTTAAATGAGTTATTATTTTTTGGGCGTTTGTCAAATTCTTTGAAGTGTCGCCTTGGAAAGAGTCTTTTGCAAAAAAATCGGGACTAAGTGCGGAAGATAAATTTGAAATAAGAATGAATGGAATTAACCATATCAACCAATGATTAATATTTTGCCGATTCATTTTAGTTTCGATTTCTTGAGCCTATATTGATGATGAGTAAATGGAAGGAATTTGCACTGAAAGTAGAAATAAATTGCATTCAAATTTCAAATAGAAATGAAATAAAACAAATATTTGCAATTGGTTACAATTAATAATCACGTAAATAAAAAACGTGTTTTTAACAGATTTTAACAGTTTTATATTAAGGAAACTATTTTTATTTTCAAACATATATTAAACAAAAAAATTTCCGCTAATTTTTTTTCCAAATAATGTTTCCATTTAGTACCTGCAAATAAAAACGATACGTCTGGGTTAAATTCATGTTTGAAAAGGAAAACACTTTTCGGAAGCTTGTATTTTAGCTTTAATTTCATGCTAATAGATTAAATTATATATTTCCAATAAGCAAAATACTTTGCTGTATTGGAAATTGAATTTAAATTGATTGCGATAAGTTATCAAATAAAATATCTATGATAGACAAAGAACACCATTGAAAAATTCGTAAATTTAAGGAATGAGCACATATGCTAGGCCACAATAATCTCCTGAGCCGACCAAGCATAGAAATTAATACCATATGGGAACCAGTAATAAGGAGTGCCAGAGAAAAGCGATAATAACAACAAAAATAGCAATATGAGCTCTGGTAAAAACAGATTTGATAACAGCAAAAATTGCAATATGAGCACTAGTAAAAATGGTTACTGAAGACATTAGGTTTATAATACCAAGAAATTCATGCACAAATGTCTGCAAGGACACATGGCTCAGTGGATAAAGGCGAGCGTGACAAGACCTAAAAGAGTGTGAGTTCAATACTCGGTTAAGGCAGTGGATAACTTTCAGAGGGAAATTAGCAGGAGATAACTGATAACTGACATCCATTAAACATGGCACGTGGAACTAGAACAGTCTACCCCAGTGAGCGAAATAAAGTTCGACATTCCTTCCACCTGAACAAGGCCGGAGTGTACAACGGCCGAAACGTTGTAATAAATATGGCGTCAAAGATGAGGACAATAGTCCGAATAATGTAAATAATGTAATACACCTTGTTAAAAAATAAATTTTCAAAATTAAAATATACTGAAATTATATTTGAAGATTAGCTGATATAAATTGTATGTAATCTGATTTGAAATAGATATTACTTGCTTTATTTTAAAATATCAGAGAAAATATTTTTAACACGGTGGTGTATGTTTGTATGAGGTGATGAAAACTCTCTCGATAAATATGTATTAGTATTTACTCTAAGGGGTATTAACTGTAACAATATTGATGAATATAATGTGAAACATCGTTTTTATTATATTTTTCAACTACTCAGTAAACTTTACTTTCTAAGTAATAAAATATTTCATTGAATTTCTCATAATATCGCATATGTACAAATATGCTTTAAAAAATCGGTACGTTTATGCACACACATAAAATATTCAAAATACTTTTTAAAATATTGCTGTTCACTGAATAGTAGTAAGCTCTCCCATTTATGATTAAGAAATATAGTTTTACCTAATAACAATATCACCTAACCACTACAAATTAATACAGAATTTTAAATGTTTTAAAAGTTTATAATTTATTTCTTGTAAAAATTTATCATTCATGGTATTTTTAAGATATTAGCGTCTTTATATATTTTGTTCATAAAAGAACTCTTTTCTAATTAAATAATGTGCTAGTTTTATTCCACTATTAATTTACGATTCAGAGCAAATTTTCTGTAACTGTGGGTAATATTTAACCTAAAATATTTGATGATATAAATTTTCCAATGACTGGTCCTCATAACTAATATAAACATTCAATCAGTCAAGTGCCATACATGATACACATTTAGGCGATCTTGTCTCTTTCGATTCACGACTTGTCATTATAACTAATATAAACATTCAATCAGTCAAGTGCCATACCTGATACACACTTGGGCGATCTTGTCTCTTTCGATTCACGACTTGTCATTATAACTAATATAAACATTCAATCAGTCAAGTGCCATACCTGATACACATTTGGGCGATCTTGTCTCTTTCGATTCACCACTAGTCATTATAACTATTATAAACATTCAATCAGTCAAGTGCCATACCTGATACACATTTGGGCGATCTTGTCTCTTTCGATTCACGACTAGTCATTATAACTATTATAAACATTTAATCAGTCTAGTGCCATACCTGATACACACTTGGGCGATCTTGTCTCTTTCGATTCACGACTAGTCATTATAACTATTATAAACATTTAATCAGTCAACTGCCATACCTGATACACACTTGGGCGATCTTGTCTCTTTCGATTCACGACTAGTCATTATAACTAATATAAACATTCAATCAGTCAAGTGCCATACCTGATACACACTTGGGCGATCTTGTCTCTTTCGATTCAATACTTGTCTTTCTAACTAATATTTCTGTCTAGTAAATGTCCATATAGGAAAATTTTGTCAGGAAATGAAAATATTTAAGTTACACCGGTAGGTTAAAATAATTTCATATGATATAAAACATTATAATATAAAATATTTTCACAGCATTTACTTAAATATTCTTTATGCATAAAAAGAATGTATCAACATAAAAATGTCATAAAACAATTTGTCCATTTCATAATGTCTGACGTCATTTGTTTACATTTGGATACGCCTTGAGCAGATATAAATGTACATGAGAGATTCATGGAAATTTGAAATTTAAAAACAGTAAAATCCACTTTGCCGATGGAACGATTCATCTTGGCTCGATCGGTTAAGAGCAGGTCCGGCAAAAGGACGGTTCCGTATAGAATACAGGTTTGATACCTGTCGGAGCACAAATATTTTGTATGAAAATTTCTCGGACTTTCAGGCCGGTAAATGTTATCTGTTTATTATAAAAAAAACAGAGCATTTACTTAAATATTTGTATTTATAAAAAAGAATGTATAAACATAAAAATGTCTTAAAATAATTGTGGGACTTTGTCCATTTCATAATATGTATATATATATATATATATATATATATATATATATATATATATATATATAGATATATATGTATGCATGAATGTTGGGTAGAAATATGTTCAAAAAGCACTCTATTCGTATATTTTATTTTTGATAACCATGGGTATATAAAAGCAAACCTGTGAGCGAATTCACTATTACTTTTATAAATAGTTTGAATAATATGGAGAAATAGTTTTCATATAAAGAAAGTTTATATACAGACATTGCTTTTTAATTTTAATGTATCTTTTTTTAATTATTCATAGTATTAGAAGAAAATAAACTGTATGTTTTTTTTCTTTTAGTCCTGTGGTAAATGTTCATTGGTTTCAAAATGGTCGCATTTTCTTCTTAATTCTTTATTTTTAAGCCATTAGTATTATTGGATTTATTTGTAGAATGAAGTTATCAAAGAATTCTTGTAGAATTCTGATAATAATTCAAATGTTTGTCTATATTCTCGAGATGAGGTATTATGTACACTATTTACATTATTCGGACTTTTGTCTCATCTTTGTCGCCATATTATGCCCGGTCTTATTCAGGTGGTTGGAATGTCGAACTGAACCCTTTATTTCGCTCACTGGGGTAGACTCAAGGACACATGGCACAGTGGATAAAGGCGTTAGTTAGATCCAGTGACAGGACCCAAAGAGTGTGAGTTCAATACCCGGTAAAGGCAGTGGAGAACTTACAGAGGTTAATTAACAGAACACTGATAAGTGACATCCATTAAACATGACACGTGGAACTAGAACAGTCTACCCCAGTGTGTAAAATAAAGGGTTCAGTTCGACATTCCAACCACATGAAGAACGCCGGAGCGTACAACGGCCGAAACGTTGTAATGAATATGGCGACAAAGATGAGGACAATAGTCTGAATAATGTAAATAGTGTAATTCAAATGTTTGCAAAGAACGAATTAGTTCTGAAAAAAAAGTAAAACGATGACATGCAAAAGATCATATGCATTTTAAATGTCTGACACTGAATTAGTCTCAATCTGTTTCCAACCTATTGTTTATCATGATTAGCATATGTTTTATAATTGATTTATACATTTTTTATAAAAGGCCTCTTTGAAGTTCAAGATGTCGTGTCAAGAATGAAATAAGCCCTTCGAATACAAACATATCCAGCTATATGCGCGTATCTTAATTAAATTTATGCTTATATTTCTGAATAGTGCCGAATCAAATTGGTTTATCTTTTAAGATTGCTTTTAGACGTTAACAAAATAGAAGGCCGAAGTCCTTTTATTTCTTTCTCTTCACTCATTGTATGCCGTCTGCAGTTACTGAAGAAGGCAAATTTTTTCTTCAGTTTACGACATACTTGCTTTGAGAAGAGATATGAACAACCGACCCAAAAGCCTTGAAATGAGTTGAGAAACACAGAAAGGTAACTTATAATTGTGATGCCAGTAAATGTGTGAAGAAGAGCAAATATCCAGGTCATCCCCATTATGAAGCAAAGTTTTAAATAAATCAGAAACATTCCTTTGTTCTTTTTCGACAGCAGACGATTCGAAAACTTTTCCGTCCGATAGATGGCGCGTATAGTTAATCCATAAAACACGAGGTTACATAAAATGAGGAGAAATAGTGGCGCCGCAAAGAATGTCAAAAGGGACCATTTGTTTGATATCCAACAGAATGGCAGGCCATATTTTGGAGAAAGCCAAGATGGAAAGATATCAAATGGACTAAAGTCAACAAAGATGCTTAAGGAGACAATGAGAAGAGGGGTTATCCAGCAGTAGATCAAGTAATATTTATAAGAATGCTTGCTTCGTCCTCCAATGGAGGTCTTCGAGAATGTATTCCAAGCATCAAAGGAAAGAGCATTCATCCAAAAAAATGACACCAGATAGAAATAGTGCATGCAGACGGCGACGACAATGCAGATTGCGTGGAAATCTCTTAAAAGAAACAGAAGGTTTGCAAGAAACATGGATGCCATAAGATTCATGGACATTTTGCCAGGAACATTGCGTAGAGAACGGAATTTAGCGTACACACAGAATGTTACAAATAATAGCAACAAAGATAGTGACACACCAAGCAATGAAATATAAAATTGAACTTCATCGGATTGGTCAATATTTGCCGATGCATTCTTTCCGATGTAGTTCTCGGAGCAGATGTAAACTTTATCATCTATATAGTGCAAAAGGGATTTATTAATAGTTAGAGCTGACTTTTCAAAGCGGATAAAATCTCCTGAAATGTTGTATTCCTTTTCCTTTAATCTTATAAGTTGACATTCCGGGCAAGGAATTGTTGGATCATCGATTATTAGATTGCTCTCATTGCAAAAACGTGGAATGTGTATAGGCCTACAGTTTTCTGTGTATGGGTCATATATAGATGTGCCATCACATTTTCTAATGAATAATTTCTTCGAATAAATATTATAGATCTCTGTCAATGAAGACATAATATAATCCTCCGAAAATCTGGTGCAACGCATTGATTGCATTTCGACATTGTGACAAAGAGCGCAATGTTTATTTTTGAATTTTATATCTGAAGATACAATCGGTTGAACAGGTCCGTGTACACACATGGACACTTCATGCTCGCTCTTGTCACTGGGACATTCATTTATAAGTGTTTCACATTTGCGTAGAATTTCATTCGAAGGCAGTTCGTAAAAACGTAAGGTGCAATTCAATTTTTCTTCAGGTGAATCAGTGGTTTCACTTTCGTTCGGTTTGAAAACTTTGATGAGATCTGTTGGTTTATCACAAGACAGATTCGGATTCCAGAAATGGTAATCTGTTAGTCCATGACAAATAGCGCAGTAGAAATTGTAAAACTTAACGGGTGATGTGTTTTTTGGTACATTTGGAAAGACACCTGAGACTGGCACATGTAACAGGCGATCAGTCTTTTCGGGTTGTTCACATTTCTTTTGAATATACTTGTAAGGGTATCCCACAGGACAACCGAACACTGTGTACATACTGGCCTTCCTTTTCTCATCGTAAGTGCATTTGTATAAATGTTTTTCTAGAGGTTTGGTTAACTGTTGCGTCGATGTTAAACTGATCTCTTCAGGAATTGTGTTATTAGTTGTTCGGGAAGTCTGTGAAAATGAAATTTCTGTTGTATTAAATTTGCCTTCACAACAATCACCAAATAGAAAGCAAAGGTCGTCGCAGAAACACAGTTTTTCTGCAGCACTGAAAGCGGAACAAGACCAGAATTCAGAGCAGTTTGATATTCCTTTCTTCGAGTTGAGATGAATCATTTCATTTTGGGCGTTTGTCAAATTCTTTGAAGGGTCGCCTTGGAAAGAGTATTTTGCAAAAAAATCGGGACTAAGTGCGGAAGATAAATTTGAAATAAGAATGAATGGAATTAACCATATCAACCAATGATTAATATTTTGCCGATTCATTTTAGTTTCGATTTCTTGAGCCTAAATTGATGATGAGTAAATGGAAGGAATTTGCACTGAAAGTAGAAATAAATGGCATTCAAATTTCAAATAGAAATGAAATAAAATAAATATTTGAAATTGGTTACAATTAATAATCACGTCAATAAAAACATGTTTTTAACAGTTTTATATTAAGGAAACTACTCTTATTTACAAACATATATTAACCAAAAAAATTACATGCAAAGAAAAACGACACGTATGGGTTTAAATTCATGTTTGAAAAGGAAAACTCTTTTTGGAAGCTTGTATTTTAGCTTTAATTTCATGCTAATAGATTAAATTATATATTTCCAATAAGCAAAATACTTTGCTGTATTGGAAATTGAATTTAAATTAATTGCGATAAGTTATCAAATAAAATATATATGGTAGACAAAGAACACCCTTGGAAAATTCGTAAACTTAATGAATCAGCACATATGCTAGGACACAAAATTCTCCTGAGCCGAACAAGCATAGAAATGAATACAATATGGGAACCAGTTATAGGGAGTGCCAGAGAAAAGCGATAATAACAACAAAAATAGCAATATGAGCTCTGGTAAAAACATAGTGTGATAACAGCAAAAATTGCAATATGAGCACTGGTAAATCCATTTATGCTGAAGATATTAGTTTTAAAATTGACATTGACAGGACCCAAAAGAGTGTGAGTTCAATACCCGGTTAAGGCAGTGGATAACTTTCAGAGGGAAATTAACAGGAGATAACTGATAAATGACATCCATTAAACATGGCACGTGGAACTAGAACAGTCTACCCCAGTGAGCGAAATAAAGGGTTCAGTTCGACATTCCAACCAACTGAAGAAGGCCGGAGTGTACAACGGCCGAAACATGGAATAAATATGGCGACAGTTATGAGGACAATAGTCTAAATAATGTAAAAAAAACATTAAAAAATCTTTCAAAATTAAAATATACTGAAATTATATTTGAAGATTAGCTGATGTAAATTTTATTTAATCTGATTTGAAGTAGATATTTCTTGCTTTGAGTTTAAAATAACAAAGGAAAGTAATTTTAACACGGTGGTGGGTGTTTGTATGAGGTGATGAAAACTCTCTCGATAAATATGTATGACAATTTTCACTAAGGAGTATTAACTGTAACAATATTGATGAATATAACGCGAAACATCATTTTTATTACATTTTTCAACTACTCAGTAAACTCTGAAATTTAGGAAAATATTCTAAGTAATAAAATATTTCAATGAATTTTTGGTATCTTGGCATTATAGTTTATATTACCAATAAATTTTAAATTTACTATAGTTACCGTTGTTCTTTTCTCATAATATCGCATATGTCCGTCCGTATTTAAAAAATCGGCACGTTTATACACACACATAAAATATTCAAAATTCTTTCTAAAATATTCGTGGGCACTGAATAGTAGCAATCTTTCCCATTTATGATTAATAAATATAGTTTTACCTAATAAAAATATCACCTAACCACTATAAATTAATACAGAATTTTAAATTTTTTTTTTTTTTTTTTTTAAGCGTATCACCCCGAGCAAGGCCGGTGGCCACTATCACGCAAGGGGTTACAGAAGGGTTGGAGGAAGAGCAGATAGGAGTGGTAAAGGAAGGGATGTGGAGAAAGAGAAGGACGGAGGGCCGATCGAGGTGGGGAGGTTACGGGAGATATAGAGCGAGAGCAGATAGGAATGGAAGATGTCAGGAAGTGGATAGATCAAGGCAACTGGAGATGACGATTGACGCTACACTTAAACCGTTGGAGATTGTATTTGTCAGGGAAACAGTAATAGGGAAGGGAGTTCCATAGGCGAGATGTGCGTGACATGAAGCTATTGGAGTAGAAAAGACGTCTACACCTAACAGTTACAACGGTGAAGGGGTGGGAACGGGATGCCAGCCTCGTAGGACGCTTGAATTCACGATGCTTAGGGACAAGTGAAAGCAAATCCTCAGAGCAATTACCGTGGAAATACTTGTAGAAAAGGCAGAGTGATGCAACATTGCGTCTGTGAGAGAGCGACTGCAGACGAGATGACAGATCAGGGCCAATCACATTGCATATCCGTCTCTGGATCTTATCAAGAACCCCGAGGCAACACGCAGGGGCCCCAGACCATAAATGGCAGCAATACTCCATGAGAGGGCGAATGGTAGACTTATAGACCTGGAGGATCGATTCAGGGGAGAAGAATTTCCTGGCTCGGCACAGGGAACCAACTTTTCTAGCGGTGGATGATGCAATTGACTCGATGTATTTGTTCCATCTAAGATCAGCGGACAGCGTGAGGCCGAGCAGCCGCAGAGAGGAACTCTCGAAAAGTTGGTCCTCAGACATTCTGATGGGATGCAGGGATGGGTCCTTGTGGTGGTTAATGGAGAGCATGTTTTAAAAGTTTATAATTTATTTCTTGAAAAATTTATCATTCATGGTATTTTTAAGAAACTAGTGTCCTTAATATATTTTGTTCATAAAAGTACTTAAAGTCTTTTCTAATTATATAATGACCTAGTTTTATTGCATTATTAGTTTGCGATTCAGAGCAAATTTTCAGTAACTGTGGGTAATATTTAAACAAAAATATTTGATGATGTAAATTTTCCAATGACTTGTCCTACTAACTAATATAAACATTCAATCAGTCAAGTGCCATACCTGATACACATTTGGGCGATCTTGTCTCTCGATTCACGTCTTGTCATTATAACTAATATAAACATTCAATCAGTCAAGTGCCATACTTGATACACATTTGGGCGATCTTGTCTCTTTCGATTCACGACTAGTCCTTATAACTAATATAAACATTCAATCAGTCAAGTGCCATACCTGATACACAGTTGGGCGATCTTGTCTCTTTCGATTCCCGACTTGTCATTATAACTAATATAAACATTCTATCAGTCAAGTGCCATACTTGATACACAATTGGGCGATCTTGTCTCTTTCGGTTCACGACTTGTCATTATAACTAATATAAACATTCAATCAGTCAAGTGCCATACCTTATACACATTTGGGCGATCTTGTCTCTTTCGATTCACGACTAGTCATTATAATTAATATAAACATTCAATCAGTCAAGTGCCATACCTTATACACATTTGGGCGATCTTGTCTCTTTCGATTCCCGACTTGTCATTATAACTAATATAAACATTCTATCAGTCAAGTGCCATACTTGATACACACTTGGGCGATCTTGTCTCTTTCGGTTCACGACGTGTCATTATAACTAATATAAACATTCAATCAGTCAAGTGCCATACCTGATACACACTTGGGTGACCTTGTCTCTTTCGATTCACGTCTAGTCATTATAATTATTATAAACATTCAATCAGTCAAGTGCCATACCTGATACACATTTGGGCGATCTTGTCTCTTTCGATTCAGGTCTTGTCATTATAACTAATATAAACATTCAATCAGTCAAGTGCCATACATGATACACATTTGGGCGATCTTGTCTCTTTCGATTCATGACCCGTCATTATAACTAATGTAAACATTCAATCAGTCAAGTGCCATACCTGATACACATTTGGGCGATCTTGTCTCTTTCGATTCACGACTAGTCATTATAACTATTATAAACATTCAATCAGTCAAGTGCCATACCTTATACACACTTGGGCGATCTTGTCTCTTTCGATTCACGACTAGTCATTATAACTAATATAAACATTCAATCAGTCAAGTGCCATGCCTTATACACACTTGGAAGATCTTGTCTCATTCGATTCACGACTTGTCATTATAACTAATATAAACATTCAATCAGTCAAGTGCCATACCTGATACACACTTGTGCGATCTTGTCTCTTTCGATTCACGACTAGCCATTATAACTAATATAAACATTCAATCAGTCAAGTGCCATACCTGATACACATTTGGGCGATCTTGTCTCATTCGATTCACGACTTGTCATTATAACTAATATAAACATTCAATCAGTCAAGTGCCATACCTTATACACACTTGGGCGATCTTGTCTCTTTCGATTCACGATTAGTCATTATATCTAATACAAACATTCAATCAGTCAAGTGCCATACCTGATACACACTTGGGCGATCTTGTCTCATTCGATTCACGACTAGTCATTATAACTAATATAAACATTCAATCAATCAAGTGCCATACCTGATACACACTTGGGCGATCTTGTCTCTTTCGGTTCACGACTAGTCATTATAACTAATATAAACATTCAATCAGTCAAGTGCCATACCTGATACACATTTGGGCGATCTTGTCTCTTTCGATTCACGACTAGTCATTATAACTAATATAAACATTCAATCAGTCAAGTGCCATATCTGATACACATTTGGGCGATCTTGTCTCTTTCGATTCACGACTAGTCATTATAACTAATATAAACATTCAATCAGTCAAGTGCCATACCTGATACACATTTGGGCGACCTTCACTCTTTGGATTCACGACTAGTCATTATAACTAATATAAACATTCAATCAGACAAGTTCCATGCCTGATACACATTTGGGCGATCTTGTCTCTTTCGATTCACGTCTTGTCATTATAACTAATATAAACATTCAATAAGTCAAGTGCCATACCTTATACAGACTTGGGCGATCTTGTCTCCTCGATTCACGACTAGTCATTATAACTATTATAAACATTCAATCAGTCAAGTGCCATACCTGATACACATTTGGGCGATCTTGTCTCTTTCGATTCACGTCTTGTCATTATAACTAATATAAACATTCAAGCAGTCAAGTGCCATGCCTGATACACATTTGGGCGATCATGTCTCTTTCGATTCACGACTTGTCATTATAACTAATATAAACATTCAATCAGTCAAGTGCCATACCTGATACACACTTGGGCGATCTTGTCTCTTCGATTAACGACTAGTCATTATAACTATTATAAACATTCAATCAGTCAAGTGCCATATCTGATACACATTTGGGCGATCATGTCTCTTTCGATTCACGACTTGTCATTATAACTAATATAAACATTCAATCAGTCAAGTGCCATACCTGATACACATTTGGGCGATCTTGTCTCTTCGATTCACGACTTGTCATTATAACTATTATAAACATTCAATCAGTCAAGTGCCATACCTGATACACATTTGGGCGATCTTGTCTCTTTCGATTCATGATCAGTCATTATAACTAATGTAAACATTCAATCAGTCAAGTGCCATACCTGATACACACTTGGAAGATCTTGTCTCATTCGATTCACGACTTGTCATTATAACTAATATAAACATTCAATCAGTCAAGTGCCATACCTGATACACACTTGTGCGATCTTGTCTCTTTCGATTCACGACTAGCCATTATAACTAATATAAACATTCAATCAGTCAAGTGCCATACCTGATACACATTTGGGCGATCTTGTCTCATTCGATTCACGACTATTCATCATAACTAATATAAACATTCAATCAGTCAAGTGCCATACCTTATACACACTTGGGCGATCTTGTCTCTTTCGATTCACGACTAGTCATTATATCTAATATAAACATTCAATCAGTCAAGTGCCATACCTGATACACACTTGGGCGATCTTGTCTCTTTCGATTCACGACTAGTCATTATAACTATTATAAACATTCAATCAGTCAAGTGCCATACTTGATACACACTTGGGCGATCTTGTCTCTTTCGCTTCACGACTTGTCATTATAACTAATATAAACATTCAATCAGTCAAGTGCCATACCTGATACACACTTGGGCGATCTTGTCTCTTTCGATTCACGACTAGTCATTATAACTAATATAAACATTCAATCAGTCAAGTGCCAAACCTGATACACATTTGGGCGATCTTGTCTCTTTCGATTCACGACTAGTCATTATAATTAATATAAACATTCAATCAGTCAAGTGTAATACCTTATACACATTTGGGCGATCTTGTCTCTTTCGATTCCCGACTTGACATTATAACTAATATAAACATTCAATCAGTCAAGTGCCATACCTGATAAACATTTGGCCGATCTTCACTCTTTCGATTCACGATTAGTCATTATAACTAATATAAACATTCAATCAGTCAAGTGCCATACCTGATACACACTTGGGCGATCTTGTCTCTTTTGATTCAGGACTTGTCATTATAACTAATATAAACATTCAATCAGTCAAGTGCCATACCTGATACACACTTGGGCGATCATGTCTCTTTCGATTCACGACTAGTCATTATATCTAATATAAACATTCAATAAGTCAAGTGCCATACCTGATACACACTTGGGCGATCTTGTCTCTTTCGATTCACGCCTAGTCATTATAACTATTATAAACATTCAATCAGTCAAGTGCCATACCTGATACATATTCGGGCGATCTTGTGCCTTTCGATTCACGTCTTGTCATTATAACTAATATAAACATTCAATCAGTCACGTGCCATACCTGATACCCATTTGGGCGATCTTCACTCTTTCGATTCACGATTAGTCATTATAACTAATATAAACATTCAATCAGTCAAGTGCCATACCTTATACACACTTGGGCGATCTTGTCTCTTTCGATTCAGGACTAGTCATTATAATTAATATAAACATTCAATCAGTCAAGTGCCATACCTGATACACACTTGGGCGATCTTGATTTTTCGATTCACGACTAGTCATTATAACTAATATAAACATTTCATTAGTCAAGTGCCATACATGATACACATTTCGGCGATCTTGTCTCATTCGATTTACGACTAGTCATTATAACTATTATAAACATTCAATCAGTCAAGTGCCATACCTGATACACATTTGGGCGATCTTGTCCCTTTCGATTCCCGACTTGTCATTATAACTAATATAAACATTCAATCAGTCAAGTGCCATACCTGATACACACTTGGGCGATCTTGTCTCTTTCGATTCACGACTAGTCATTATAAATAATATAAACATTCAATCAGTCAAGTGCCATACCTGATACACATTTGGGCGATCTTGTCTCTTTCGATTCACGACTAGTCATTATAACTAATATAAACATTCAATCAGTCAAGTGCCATACCTGATACACATTTGGGCGATCTTGTCTCTTTCGGTTCACGACTAGTCATTATAACAAATATAAACATTCAATCAGTCAAGTGCCATACCTGATACACATTTGGGCGATCATGTCTCTTTCGATTCCCGACTTGTCATTATAACTATTATAAACATTCTATCAGTCAAGTGCCATACTTGATACACACTTGGGCGATCTTGTCTCTTTCGGTTCACGACTAGTCATTATAACTAATATAAACATTCAATCAGTCAAGTGCCATAACTGATAAACACTAGGGCGATCTTGTCTCATTCGATTCACGTCTTGTCATTATAACTAATATAAACATTCAATCAGTCAAGTGCCATACCTGATACACACTTGGGCGATCTTGTCTCTTTCGGTTCACGACTAGTCATTATAACTAATATAAACATTCAATCAGTCAAGTGCCATACCTGATACACACTTGGGCGATCTTGTCTCTTTCGGTTCACGACTAGTCATTATAACTAATATAAACATTCAATCAGTCAAGTGCCATACCTGATACACACTTGGGCGATCTTGTCTCTTTCGGTACACGACTAGTCATTATAACTAATATAAACATTCAATCAGTCAAGTGCCATACCTGATACACACTTGGGCGATCTTGTCTCTTTCGGTTCACGACTAGTCATTATAACTAATATAAACATTCAATCAGTCAAGTGCCATACCTGATACACACTTGGGCGATCTTGTCTCTTTCGGTACACGACTAGTCATTATAACTAATATAAACATTCAATCAGTCAAGTGCCATACCTGATACACACTTGGGCGATCTTGTCTCTTTCGGTTCACGACTAGTCATTATAACTAATATAAACATTCAATCAGTCAAGTGCCATACCTGATACACATTTGGGCGATCTTGTCTCGTTCGATTCACGACTAGTCATTATAACTAATATAAACATTCAATCAGTCAAGTGCCATACCTGATACACATTTGGGCGATCTTGTCTCTTTCGATTCACGACTAGTCATTATAACTAATATAAACATTCAATCAGTCAAGTGCCATACCTGATACACACTTGGGCGATCTTGTCTCTTTCGGTTCACGACTAGTCATTATAACTAATATAAACATTCAATCAGTCAAGTGCCATACCTGATACACACTTGGGCGATCTTGTCTCTTTCGGTACACGACTAGTCATTATAACTAATATAAACATTCAATCAGTCAAGTGCCATACCTGATACACACTTGGGCGATCTTGTCTCTTTCGGTTCACGACTAGTCATTATAACTAATATAAACATTCAATCAGTCAAGTGCCATACCTGATACACATTTGGGCGATCTTGTCTCGTTCGATTCACGACTAGTCATTATAACTAATATAAACATTCAATCAGTCAAGTGCCATACCTGATACACATTTGGGCGATCTTGTCTCTTTCGATTCACGACTAGTCATTATAACTAATATAAACATTCAATCAGTCAAGTGCCATACCTGATACACATTTGGGCGATCTTGTCTCTTTCGATTCACGACTAGTCATTATAACTAATATAAACATTCAATCAGTCAAGTGCCATACCTGATACACATTTGGGCGATCTTGTCTCTTTCGATTCACGACTAGTCATTATAACTAATATAAACATTCAATCAGTCAAGTGCCATACCTGATACACATTTGGGCGATCTTGTCTCTTTCGATTCACGACAAGTCATTATAACTAATATAAACATTCAATCAGTCAAGTGCCATACCTGATACACATTTGGGCGATCTTGTCTCTTTCGATTCAGGACTAGTCATTATAACTAATATAAACATTCAATCAATCAAGTGCCATACCTGATACACACTTGGGCTATTTTGTCTCATTCGACTCACGACTAGTCATTATAACTAATATAAACATTCAATCAATCAAGTGCCATACCTGATACACACTTGGGCGATCTTGTCTCATTCGATTCACGACTAGTCATTATAACTAATATAAACATTCAATCAGTCAAGTGCCATACCTGATACACATTTGGGCGATCTTGTCTCTTTCGATTCACGACTAGTCATTATAACTATTATAAACATTCAATAAGTCAAGTGCCATACCTGATACACATTTGGGCGATCTTGTCTCTTTCGATTCACGACTAGTCATTATAACTAATATAAACATTCAATCAGTCAAGTGCCATACCTGATACACATTTGGGCGATCTTCACTCTTTGGATTCACGACTAGTCATTATAATTAATATAAACATTCAATCAGTCAAGTGCCATACCTGATACACATTTGGCAGATCTTCACTCTTTCGATTCACGACTAGTCATTATAACTAATATAAACATTCAATCAGTCAAGTGCCATACCTGATACACACTTGGGCGATCTTGTCTCTTTCGATTCAGGACTAGTCATTATAACTAATATAAACATTCAATCAGTCAAGTGCCATACCTGATACACACTTGGGCGATCTTGTCTCTTTCGATTAGGGACTAGTCATTATAACTAATATAAACATTCAATCAGTCAAGTGCCATACCTGATATACACTTGGGCGATCTTGTCTCTTTCGATTCATGACCAGTCATTATAACTAATGTAAACATTCAATCAGTCAAGTGCCATACCTGATACACACTTGTGCGATCTTGTCTCTTTCGATTCACGACTAGCCATTATAACTAATATAAACATTCAATCAGTCAAGTGCACTACCTGATACACATTTGGGCGATCTTGTCTCATTCGATTCACCACTTGTCATTATAACTAATATAAACATTCAATCAGTCAAGTGCAATACCTTATACAAACTTGGGCGATCTTGTCTCTTTCGATTCACGAGTAGTCATTATATATAATATAAACATTCAATCAGTCAAGTGCCATACCTGATACACACTTGGGAGATCTTGTCTCTTTCGGTTCACGACTAGTCATTATAACTAATAGAAACATTCAATCAGTCAAGTGCCATACATGATACACACTTAGGCGATCTTGTCTCTTTCGGTTCACGACTAGTCATTATAACTAATATAAACATTCAATCAATCAAGTGCCATACCTGATACACATTTGGGCGATCTTGTCTCATTCGATTCACGACTTGTCATTATATCTAATATAAACATTCAATCAGTCAAGTGCCATACCTGATACACACTTGGGCGATCTTGTCTCTTTCGGTTCACGACTAGACATTATAACTAATATAAACATTCAATCAATCAAGTGGCATACCTGATACACACTTGGGCGATCTTGTCTCATTCGATTCACGACTAGTCATTATAACTAATATAAACTTTCAATCAATCAAGTGCCATACCTGATACACACTTGGGCGATCTTGTCTCTTTCGGTTCACGACTAGTCATTATAACTAATATAAACATTCAATCAGTCAAGTGCCATACCTGATACACACTTGGGCGATCTAGTCTCGTTCGATTCACGACTAGTCATTATAACTAATATAAACATTCAATCAGTCAAGTGCCATACCTGATACAGATTTGGGCGATCTTGTCTCTTTCGATTCACGACTAGTCATTATAACTAATATAAACATTCAATCAATCAAGTGCTATACCTGATACACACTTGGGCGATCTTGTCTCATTCGATTCACGACTAGTCATTATAACTAATATAAACATTCAATCAGTCAAGTGCCATACCTGATACACACTTGGGCGACCTTGTCTCTTTCGATTCACGACTAGTCATTATAAGTAATATAAACATTCAATCAGTCAAGTGCTATACCTGATACACACTTGGCCGATCTTGTCTCTTTCGATTCACGAGTAGTCATTATAACTAATATAAACATTCAATCACTCAAGTGCCATACCTGATAAACACTTGGGCGATCTTGTCTCTTTCGATTCACGACTAGTCATTATAACTAATATAAACATTCAATCAGTCAAGAGCCATACCTGATACACACTTGGGCGATCTTGTCTCTTTCGATTCACGACTAGTCATTATAACTAATATAAACATTCAATCAGTCAAGTGCCATACCTGATACACATTTGGGCGATCTTGTCTCTTTCGATTCACGACTAGTCATTATAACTAATATAAACATTCAATCAATCAAGTGCCATACCTGATACACACTTGGGCGATCTTGTCTCTTTCGGTTCACGACTAGTCATTATAACTAATATAAACATTCAATCAGTCAAGTGCCATACCTGATACACATTTGGGCGATCTTGTCTCTTTCGATTCACGACTAGTCATTATAACTAATATAAACATTCAATCAGTCAAGTGCCATATCTGATACACATTTGGGCGATCTTGTCTCTTTCGATTCACGACTAGTCATTATAACTAATATAAACATTCAATCAGTCAAGTGCCATACCTGATACACATTTGGGCGACCTTCACTCTTTCGATTCACGACTAGTCATTATAACTAATATAAACATTCAATCAGACAAGTTCCATGCCTGATACACATTTGGGCGATCTTGTCTCTTTCGATTCACGTCTTGTCATTATAACTAATATAAACATTCAATAAGTCAAGTGCCATACCTTATACAGACTTGGGCGATCTTGTCTCCTCGATTCACGACTAGTCATTATAACTATTATAAACATTCAATCAGTCAAGTGCCATACCTGATACACATTTGGGCGATCTTGTCTCTTTCGATTCACGTCTTGTCATTATAACTAATATAAACATTCAATCAGTCAAGTGCCATGCCTGATACACATTTGGGCGATCATGTCTCTTTCGATTCACGACTTGTCATTATAACTAATATAAACATTCAATCAGTCAAGTGCCATACCTGATACACACTTGGGCGATCTTGTCTCTTCGATTAACGACTAGTCATTATAACTATTATAAACATTCAATCAGTCAAGTGCCATATCTGATACACATTTGGGCGATCATGTCTCTTTCGATTCACGACTTGTCATTATAACTAATATAAACATTCAATCAGTCAAGTGCCATACCTGATACACATTTGGGCGATCTTGTCTCTTCGATTCACGACTTGTCATTATAACTATTATAAACATTCAATCAGTCAAGTGCCATACCTGATACACATTTGGGCGATCTTGTCTCTTTCGATTCATGATCAGTCATTATAACTAATGTAAACATTCAATCAGTCAAGTGCCATACCTGATACACACTTGGAAGATCTTGTCTCATTCGATTCACGACTTGTCATTATAACTAATATAAACATTCAATCAGTCAAGTGCCATACCTGATACACACTTGTGCGATCTTGTCTCTTTCGATTCACGACTAGCCATTATAACTAATATAAACATTCAATCAGTCAAGTGCCATACCTGATACACATTTGGGCGATCTTGTCTCATTCGATTCACGACTATTCATCATAACTAATATAAACATTCAATCAGTCAAGTGCCATACCTTATACACACTTGGGCGATCTTGTCTCTTTCGATTCACGACTAGTCATTATATCTAATATAAACATTCAATCAGTCAAGTGCCATACCTGATACACACTTGGGCGATCTTGTCTCTTTCGATTCACGACTAGTCATTATAACTATTATAAACATTCAATCAGTCAAGTGCCATACCTGATACACAGTTGGGCGATCTTGTCCCTTTCGATTCCCGACTTGTCATTATAACTAATATAAACATTCAATCAGTCAAGTGCCATACCTGATACACATTTGGGCGATCTTGTCTCTTTCGATTCCCGACTTGTCATTATAACTAATATAAACATTCAATCAGTCAAGTGCCATACCTGATACACAGTTGGGCGATCTTGTCCCTTTCGATTCCCGACTTGTCATTATAACTAATATAAACATTCAATCAGTCAAGTGCCATACCTGATACACATTTGGGCGATCTTGTCTCTTTCGATTCCCGACTTGTCATTATAACTAATATAAACATTCAATCAGTCAAGTGCCATACCTGATACACAGTTGGGCGATCTTGTCCCTTTCGATTCCCGACTTGTCATTATAACTAATATAAACATTCAATCAGTCAAGTGCCATACCTGAAACACACTTGGGCGATCTTGTCTCTTTCGATTCACGACTAGTCATTAAAACTAATATAAACATTCAATCAGTCAAGTGCAATACCTGATACACATTTGGGCGATCTTGTCTCTTTCGATTCAAGACTAGTCATTATAACTAATATAAACATTCAATCAGTCAAGTGCCATACCTGATACACATTTGGGCGATCTTGTCTCTTTCGATTCACGACTAGTCATTATAACTAATATAAACATTCAATCAGTCAAGTGCCATACCTGATACACATTTGGGCGATCTTGTCTCTTTCGATTCACGACTAGTCATTATAACTAATATAAACATTCAATCAGTCAAGTGCCATACCTGATACACATTTGGGCGATCTTGTCTCTTTCGATTCACGACTAGTCATTATAACTAATATAAACATTCAATCAGTCAAGTGCCATACCTGATACACACTTGGGCGATCATGTCTCTTTCGATTCCCGACTTGTCATTATAACTATTATAAACATTCTATCAGTCAAGTGCCATACTTGATACACACTTGGGCGATCTTGTCTCTTTCGCTTCACGACTTGTCATTATAACTAATATAAACATTCAATCAGTCAAGTGCCATACCTGATACACACTTGGGCGATCTTGTCTCTTTCGATTCACGACTAGTCATTATAACTAATATAAACATTCAATCAGTCAAGTGCCAAACCTGATACACATTTGGGCGATCTTGTCTCTTTCGATTCACGACTAGTCATTATAATTAATATAAACATTCAATCAGTCAAGTGTAATACCTTATACACATTTGGGCGATCTTGTCTCTTTCGATTCCCGACTTGACATTATAACTAATATAAACATTCAATCAGTCAAGTGCCATACCTGATAAACATTTGGCCGATCTTCACTCTTTCGATTCACGATTAGTCATTATAACTAATATAAACATTCAATCAGTCAAGTGCCATACCTGATACACACTTGGGCGATCTTGTCTCTTTTGATTCAGGACTTGTCATTATAACTAATATAAACATTCAATCAGTCAAGTGCCATACCTGATACACACTTGGGCGATCATGTCTCTTTCGATTCACGACTAGTCATTATATCTAATATAAACATTCAATAAGTCAAGTGCCATACCTGATACACACTTGGGCGATCTTGTCTCTTTCGATTCACGCCTAGTCATTATAACTATTATAAACATTCAATCAGTCAAGTGCCATACCTGATACATATTCGGGCGATCTTGTGCCTTTCGATTCACGTCTTGTCATTATAACTAATATAAACATTCAATCAGTCACGTGCCATACCTGATACCCATTTGGGCGATCTTCACTCTTTCGATTCACGATTAGTCATTATAACTAATATAAACATTCAATCAGTCAAGTGCCATACCTTATACACACTTGGGCGATCTTGTCTCTTTCGATTCAGGACTAGTATTTATAATTAATATAAACATTCAATCAGTCAAGTGCCATACCTGATACACACTTGGGCGATCTTGATTTTTCGATTCACGACTAGTCATTATAACTAATATAAACATTTCATTAGTCAAGTGCCATACATGATACACATTTCGGCGATCTTGTCTCATTCGATTTACGACTAGTCATTATAACTATTATAAACATTCAATCAGTCAAGTGCCATACCTGATACACATTTGGGCGATCTTGTCCCTTTCGATTCCCGACTTGTCATTATAACTAATATAAACATTCAATCAGTCAAGTGCCATACCTGATACACACTTGGGCGATCTTGTCTCTTTCGATTCACGACTAGTCATTATAACTAATATAAACATTCAATCAGTCAAGTGCCATACCTGATACACATTTGGGCGATCTTGTCTCTTTCGATTCACGACTAGTCATTATAACTAATATAAACATTCAATCAGTCAAGTGCCATACCTGATACACATTTGGGCGATCTTGTCTCTTTCGGTTCACGACTAGTCATTATAACTAATATAAACATTCAATCAGTCAAGTGCCATACCTGATACACATTTGGGCGATCATGTCTCTTTCGATTCCCGACTTGTCATTATAACTATTATAAACATTCTATCAGTCAAGTGCCATACTTGATACACACTTGGGCGATCTTGTCTCTTTCGGTTCACGACTAGTCATTATAACTAATATAAACATTCAATCAGTCAAGTGCCATAACTGATAAACACTAGGGCGATCTTGTCTCATTCGATTCACGTCTTGTCATTATATCTAATATAAACATTCAATCAGTGAAGTGCCATACCTGATACACACTTGGGCGATCTTGTCTCTTTCGGTTCACGACTAGTCATTATAACTAATATAAACATTCAATCAGTCAAGTGCCATACCTGATACACACTTGGGCGATCTTGTCTCTTTCGGTACACGACTAGTCATTATAACTAATATAAACATTCAATCAGTCAAGTGCCATACCTGATACACACTTGGGCGATCTTGTCTCTTTCGGTTCACGACTAGTCATTATAACTAATATAAACATTCAATCAGTCAAGTGCCATACCTGATAAACATTTGGGCGATCTTGTCTCGTTCGATTCACGACTAGTCATTATAACTAATATAAACATTCAATCAGTCAAGTGCCATACCTGATACACATTTGGGCGATCTTGTCTCTTTCGATTCACGACTAGTCATTATAACTAATATAAACATTCAATCAGTCAAGTGCCATACCTGATACACATTTGGGCGATCTTGTCTCTTTCGATTCACGACTAGTCATTATAACTAATATAAACATTCAATCAGTCAAGTGCCATACCTGATACACATTTGGGCGATCTTGTCTCTTTCGATTCACGACAAGTCATTATAACTAATATAAACATTCAATCAGTCAAGTGCCATACCTGATACACATTTGGGCGATCTTGTCTCTTTCGATTCAGGACTAGTCATTATAACTAATATAAACATTCAATCAATCAAGTGCCATACCTGATACACACTTGGGCTATTTTGTCTCATTCGACTCACGACTAGTCATTATAACTAATATAAACATTCAATCAATCAAGTGCCATACCTGATACACACTTGGGCGATCTTGTCTCATTCGATTCACGACTAGTCATTATAACTAATATAAACATTCAATCAGTCAAGTGCCATACCTGATACACATTTGGGCGATCTTGTCTCTTTCGATTCACGACTAGTCATTATAACTATTATAAACATTCAATAAGTCAAGTGCCATACCTGATACACATTTGGGCGATCTTGTCTCTTTCGATTCACGACTAGTCATTATAACTAATATAAACATTCAATCAGTCAAGTGCCATACCTGATACACATTTGGGCGATCTTCACTCTTTGGATTCACGACTAGTCATTATAATTAATATAAACATTCAATCAGACAAGTTCCATGCCTGATACACATTTGGGCGATCTTGTCTCTTTCGATTCACGACTAGTCATTATAATTATTATAAACATTCAATCAGTCAAGAGCCATACCTGATACACAGTTGGGCGATCTTGTCTCTTTCGATTCCCGACTTGTCATTATAACTAATATAAACATTCAATCAGTCAAGTGCCATACCTGATACACACTTGGGCGATCTTGTGTCTTTCGATTCACGACTAGTCATTATAACTAATATAAACATTCAATCAGTCAAGTGCCATACCTGATACACACTTGGGCGATCTTGTCTCTTTCGATTCACGACTAGTCATTATAACTAATATAAACATTCAATCAGTCAAGTGCCATAGCTGATACACATTTGGGCGACCTTCACTCTTTCGATTCACGACTAGTCATTATAATTAATATAAACATTCAATCAGTCAAGTGCCATACCTGATACACATTTGGCAGATCTTCACTCTTTCGATTCACGACTAGTCATTATAACTAATATAAACATTCAATCAGTCAAGTGCCATACCTGATACACACTTGGGCGATCTTGTCTCTTTCGATTCAGGACTAGTCATTATAACTAATATAAACATTCAATCAGTCAAGTGCCATACCTGATACACACTTGGGCGATCTTGTCTCTTTCGATTAGGGACTAGTCATTATAACTAATATAAACATTCAATCAGTCAAGTGCCATACCTGATATACACTTGGGCGATCTTGTCTCTTTCGATTCATGACCAGTCATTATAACTAATGTAAACATTCAATCAGTCAAGTGCCATACCTGATACACACTTGTGCGATCTTGTCTCTTTCGATTCACGACTAGCCATTATAACTAATATAAACATTCAATCAGTCAAGTGCACTACCTGATACACATTTGGGCGATCTAGTCTCATTCGATTCACGACTTGTCATTATAACTAATATAAACATTCAATCAGTCAAGTGCAATACCTTATACAAACTTGGGCGATCTTGTCTCTTTCGATTCACGAGTAGTCATTATATATAATATAAACATTCAATCAGTCAAGTGCCATACCTGATACACACTTGGGAGATCTTGTCTCTTTCGGTTCACGACTAGTCATTATAACTAATAGAAACATTCAAACAGTCAAGTGCCATACATGATACACACTTAGGCGATCTTGTCTCTTTCGGTTCACGACTAGTCATTATAACTAATATAAACATTCAATCAATCAAGTGCCATACCTGATACACATTTGGGCGATCTTGTCTCATTCGATTCACGACTTGTCATTATATCTAATATAAACATTCAATCAGTCAAGTGCCATACCTGATACACACTTGGGCGATCTTGTCTCTTTCGGTTCACGACTAGACATTATAACTAATATAAACATTCAATCAATCAAGTGGCATACCTGATACACACTTGGGCGATCTTGTCTCATTCGATTCACGACTAGTCATTATAACTAATATAAACTTTCAATCAATCAAGTGCCATACCTGATACACACTTGGGCGATCTTGTCTCTTTCGGTTCACGACTAGTCATTATAACTAATATAAACATTCAATCAGTCAAGTGCCATACCTGATACACACTTGGGCGATCTAGTCTCGTTCGATTCACGACTAGTCATTATAACTAATATAAACATTCAATCAGTCAAGTGCCATACCTGATACACATTTGGGCGATCTTGTCTCTTTCGATTCACGACTAGTCATTATAACTAATATAAACATTCAATCAATCAAGTGCTATACCTGATACACACTTGGGCGATCTTGTCTCATTCGATTCACGACTAGTCATTATAACTAATATAAACATTCAATCAGTCAAGTGCCATACCTGATACACACTTGGGCGACCTTGTCTCTTTCGATTCACGACTAGTCATTATAAGTAATATAAACATTCAATCAGTCAAGTGCTATACCTGATACACACTTGGCCGATCTTGTCTCTTTCGATTCACGAGTAGTCATTATAACTAATATAAACATTCAATCACTCAAGTGCCATACCTGATAAACACTTGGGCGATCTTGTCTCTTTCGATTCACGACTAGTCATTATAACTAATATAAACATTCAATCAGTCAAGAGCCATACCTGATACACACTTGGGCGATCTTGTCTCTTTCGATTCACGACTAGTCATTATAACTAATATAAACATTCAATCAGTCAAGTGCCATACCTGATACACATTTGGGCGATCTTGTCTCTTTCGATTCACGACTAGTCATTATAACTAATATAAACATTCAATCAGTCAAGTGCCATAGCTGATACACATTTGGGCGATCTTGTCTCTTTCGATTCAGGACTAGTCATTATAACTAATATAAACATTCAATCAATCAAGTGCCATACCTGATACACACTTGGGCGATCTTGTCTCATTCGATTCACGACTAGTCATTATAACTAATATAAACATTCAATCAATCAAGTGACATACCTGATACACACTTGGGCGATCTTGTCTCTTTCGATTCACGACTAGTCATTATAACTAATATAAACATTCAATCAGTCAAGTGCCATACCTGATACACATTTGCGCGATCTTGTCTCATTCGATTCACGACTAGTCATTATAACTAATATAAACATTCAATCAGTCAAGTGCCATACCTGATACACATTTGCGCGATCTTGTCTCATTCGATTCACGACTAGTCATTATAACTAATATAAACATTCAATCAGTCAAGTGCCATACCTGATACACATTTGGGCGATCTTCACTCTTTGGATTCACGACTAGTCATTATAACTAATATAAACATTCAATCAGTCAAGTGCCATACCTGATACACATTTGGGCGATCTTGTCTCTTTTGATTCAGGACTAGTCATTATAACTAATATAAACATTCAATCAATCAAGTGCCATACCTGATACACATTTGGGCGATTTTGTCTCATTCGACTCACGACTAGTCATTATAACTAATATAAACATTCAATCAATCAAGTGCCATACCTGATACACACTTGGGCGATGTTGTCTCATTCGATTCACGACTAGTCATTATAACTAATATAAACATTCAATCAGTCAAGTGCCATACCTGATACACATTTGGGCGATCTTGTCTCTTTCGATTCACGACTAGTCATTATAACTATTATAAACATTCAATAAGTCAAGTGCCATACCTGATACACATTTGGGCGATCTTGTCTCTTTCGATTCACGACTAGTCATTATAACTAATATAAACATTCAATCAGTCAAGTGCCATAGCTGATACACATTTGGGCGACCTTCACTCTTTCGATTCACGACTAGTCATTATAATTAATATAAACATTCAATCAGTCAAGTGCCATACCTGATACACATTTGGCAGATCTTCACTCTTTCGATTCACGACTAGTCATTATAACTAATATAAACATTCAATCAGTCAAGTGCCATACCTGATACACACTTGGGCGATCTTGTCTCTTTCGATTCAGGACTAGTCATTATAACTAATATAAACATTCAATCAGTCAAGTGCCATACCTGATACACACTTGGGCGATCTTGTCTCTTTCGATTAGGGACTAGTCATTATAACTAATATAAACATTCAATCAGTCAAGTGCCATACCTGATATACATTGGGCGATCTTGTCTCTTTCGATTCATGACCAGTCATTATAACTAATGTAAACATTCAATCAGTCAAGTGCCATACCTGATACACACTTGTGCGATCTTGTCTCTTTCGATTCACGACTAGCCATTATAACTAATATAAACATTCAATCAGTCAAGTGCACTACCTGATACACATTTGGGCGATCTTGTCTCATTCGATTCACGACTTGTCATTATAACTAATATAAACATTCAATCAGTCAAGTGCAATACCTTATACAAACTTGGGCGATCTTGTCTCTTTCGATTCACGAGTAGTCATTATATATAATATAAACATTCAATCAGTCAAGTGCCATACCTGATACACACTTGGGAGATCTTGTCTCTTTCGGTTCACGACTAGTCATTATAACTAATAGAAACATTCAATCAGTCAAGTGCCATACATGATACACACTTAGGCGATCTTGTCTCTTTCGGTTCACGACTAGTCATTATAACTAATATAAACATTCAATCAATCAAGTGCCATACCTGATACACATTTGGGCGATCTTGTCTCATTCGATTCACGACTTGTCATTATATCTAATATAAACATTCAATCAGTCAAGTGCCATACCTGATACACACTTGGGCGATCTTGTCTCTTTCGGTTCACGACTAGACATTATAACTAATATAAACATTCAATCAATCAAGTGGCATACCTGATACACACTTGGGCGATCTTGTCTCATTCGATTCACGACTAGTCATTATAACTAATATAAACTTTCAATCAATCAAGTGCCATACCTGATACACACTTGGGCGATCTTGTCTCTTTCGGTTCACGACTAGTCATTATAACTAATATAAACATTCAATCAGTCAAGTGCCATACCTGATACACACTTGGGCGATCTAGTCTCGTTCGATTCACGACTAGTCATTATAACTAATATAAACATTCAATCAGTCAAGTGCCATACCTGATACACATTTGGGCGATCTTGTCTCTTTCGATTCACGACTAGTCATTATAACTAATATAAACATTCAATCAATCAAGTGCTATACCTGATACACATTTGGGCGATCTTGTCTCATTCGATTCACGACTAGTCATTATAACTAATATAAACATTCAATCAGTCAAGTGCCATACCTGATACACACTTGGGCGACCTTGTCTCTTTCGATTCACGACTAGTCATTATAAGTAATATAAACATTCAATCAGTCAAGTGCTATACCTGATACACACTTGGCCGATCTTGTCTCTTTCGATTCACGAGTAGTCATTATAAATAATATAAACATTCAATCACTCAAGTGCCATACCTGATAAACACTTGGGGGATCTTGTCTCTTTCGATTCACGACTAGTCATTATAACTAATATAAACATTCAATCAGTCAAGAGCCATACCTGATACACACTTGGGCGATCTTGTCTCTTTCGATTCACGACTAGTCATTATAACTAATATAAACATTCAATCAGTCAAGTGCCATACCTGATACACATTTGGGCGATCTTGTCTCTTTCGATTCACGACTAGTCATTATAACTAATATAAACATTCAATCAGTCAAGTGCCATAGCTGATACACATTTGGGCGATCTTGTCTCTTTCGATTCAGGACTAGTCATTATAACTAATATAAACATTCAATCAATCAAGTGCCATACCTGATACACACTTGGGCGATCTTGTCTCATTCGATTCACGACTAGTCATTATAACTAATATAAACATTCAATCAATCAAGTGACATACCTGATACACACTTGGGCGATCTTGTCTCTTTCGATTCACGACTAGTCATTATAACTAATATAAACATTCAATCAGTCAAGTGCCATACCTGATACACATTTGCGCGATCTTGTCTCATTCGATTCACGACTAGTCATTATAACTAATATAAACATTCAATCAGTCAAGTGCCATACCTGATACACATTTGCGCGATCTTGTCTCATTCGATTCACGACTAGTCATTATAACTAATATAAACATTCAATCAGTCAAGTGCCATACCTGATACACATTTGGGCGATCTTCACTCTTTGGATTCACGACTAGTCATTATAACTAATATAAACATTCAATCAGTCAAGTGCCATACCTGATACACATTTGGGCGATCTTGTCTCTTTTGATTCAGGACTAGTCATTATAACTAATATAAACATTCAATCAATCAAGTGCCATACCTGATACACATTTGGGCGATTTTGTCTCATTCGACTCACGACTAGTCATTATAACTAATATAAACATTCAATCAATCAAGTGCCATACCTGATACACACTTGGGCGATGTTGTCTCATTCGATTCACGACTAGTCATTATAACTAATATAAACATTCAATCAGTCAAGTGCCATACCTGATACACATTTGGGCGATCTTGTCTCTTTCGATTCACGACTAGTCATTATAACTATTATAAACATTCAATAAGTCAAGTGCCATACCTGATACACATTTGGGCGATCTTCACTCTTTCGATTCACGACTAGTCATTATAACTAATATAAACATTCAATCAGTCAAGTGCCATACCTGATACACATTTGGGCGATCTTCACTCTTTGGATTCACGACTAGTCATTATAATTAATATAAACATTCAATCAGACAAGTTCCATGCCTGATACACACTTGGGCGATCTTGTCTCTTTCGATTCACGACTAGTCATTATAACTAATATAAACATTCAATCAGTCAAGTGCCATACCTGATACACATTTGGGCGATCTTCACTCTTTGGATTCACGACTAGTCATTATAATTAATATAAACATTCAATCAGACAAGTTCCATGCCTGATACACACTTGGGCGATCTTGTCTCTTTCGATTCACGACTAGTCATTATAACTAATATAAACATTCAATCAGTCAAGTGCCATACCTGATACACATTTGGGCGATCTTGTCTCTTTCGATTCACGACTAGTCATTATAATTATTATAAACATTCAATCAGTCAAGAGCCATACCTGATACACAGTTGGGCGATCTTGTCTCTTTCGATTCCCGACTTGTCATTATAACTAATATAAACATTCAATCAGTCAGGTGCCATACCTGATACACATTTGGGCGATCTTCACTCTTTCGATTCACGACTAGTCATTATAACTAATATAAACATTCAATCAGTCAAGTGACATGCCTGATACACATTTGGGCGATCTTCACTCTTTCGATTCACGACTAGTCATTATAACTAATATAAACATTCCACCAGTCAAGTGCCATACCTGATACACACTTGGGCGATCTTGTCTCATTCGATTCACGACTAGTCATAACTAATATAAACATTCAATCAGTCAAGTGCCATACCTGATACACATTTGGGCGATCTTCACTCTTTCGATTCACGACTAGTCATTATAACTAATATAAACATTCCACCAGTCAAGTGCCATACCTGATACACACTTGGGCGATCTTGTCTCATTCGATTCACGACTAGTCATTATAACTAATATAAACATTCAATCAGTCAAGTGCCATACCTGATACACACTTGGGCGATCTTGTCTCTTTCGGTTCACGACTAGTCATTATAACTAATATAAACATTCAATCACTCAAGTGCCATACCTGATACAGACTTGGGCGATCTTGTCTCATTCGATTCACGACTAGTCATTATAATTAATATAAACATTCAATCAGTCAAGTGCCATACCTGATAAACACTTGGGCGATCTAGTTTCTTTCGATTCACGACTAGTCATTATAACTATTATAAACATTCAATCAGTAAAGTGCCATACATGATACACATTTGGTGGATCTTGTCTCTTTCGATTCACGACTAGTCATTACAACTAATATAAACATTCAATCAGTCAAGTGCCATACCTGATACACATGGGCGATCTTGTCTCATTCGATTCACGACTAGTCATTATAACTAATATAAACATTCAATCAGTCAAGTGCCATACCTGATACACACTTGGGCGATATTGTCTCTTTCGATTCACGACTAGTCATTATAACTAATATAAACATTCAATCAGTCAGGTGCCATACCTGATACACATTTGGGCGATCACGTCTCTTTCGATTCAAGACTAGTCATTATAACTAATATAAACATTCAATCAGTCAGGTGCCATACCTGATACACATTTGGGCGATCTTCACTCTTTCGATTCACGACTAGTCATTATAACTAATATAAACATTCAATCAGTCAAGTGCCATACCTGATACACACTTGGGCGATCTTGTCTCATTCGATTCACGACTAGTCATTATAACTAATATAAACATTCAATCAGTCAACTGCCATACCTGATACACACTTGGGCGATCTTGTGTCTTTCGATTCACGACTAGTCATTATAACTAATATAAACATTCAATCAGTCAGGTGCCATACCTGATACACATATGGGCGATCTTCACTCTTTCGATTCACGACTAGTCATTATAACTAATATAAACATTCAATCAGTCAAGTGCCATACCTGATACACATTTGCGCGATCTTCACTCTTTCGATTCACGACTAGTCATTATAACTAATATAAACATTCAATCACTCAAGTGCCATACCTGATACACATTTGGGCGATCTTCACTCTTTCGACTCACGACTAGTCATTATAACTAATATAAACATTCAATCAGTCAAGTGCCATACCTGATACACATTTGGGCGATCTTCACTCTTTCGATTCACGACTAGTCATTATAACTAATATAAACATTCCACCAGTCAAGTGCCATACCTGATACACACTTGGGCGATCTTGTCTCATTCGATTCACGACTAGTCATTATAACTAATATAAACATTCAATCAGTCAAGTGCCATACCTGATACACATTTGGGCGATCTTCACTCTTTCGATTCACGACTAGTCATTATAACTAATATAAACATTCCACCAGTCAAGTGCCATACCTGATACACACTTGGGCTATCTTGTCTCATTCGATTGACGACTAGTCATTATATCTAATATAAACATTCAATCAGTCAAGTGCCATACCTGATACACATTTGGGCGATCTTCACTCTTTCGATTCACGACTAGTCATTATAACTATTATAAACATTCAATCAGTAAAGTGCCATACATGATACACATTTGGTGGATCTTGTCTCTTTCGATTCACGACTAGTCATTACAACTAATATAAACATTCAATCAGTCAAGTGCCATACCTGATACACACTTGGGCGATCTTGTCTCATTCGATTCACGACTAGTCATTATAACTAATATAAACATTCAATCAGTCAAGTGCCATACCTGATACACACTTGGGCGATCTTGTCTCTTTCGGTTCACGACTAGTCATTATAACTAATATAAACATTCAATCACTCAAGTGCCATACCTGATACACACTTGGGCGATCTTGTCTCATTCGATTCACGACTAGTCATTATAATTAATATAAACATTCAATCAGTCAAGTGCCATACCTGATAAACACTTGGGCGATCTAGTTTCTTTCGATTCACGAC
This sequence comes from Acanthosepion esculentum, assembly GCA_964036315.1. Taxonomy (NCBI): domain Eukaryota; kingdom Metazoa; phylum Mollusca; class Cephalopoda; order Sepiida; family Sepiidae; genus Acanthosepion; species Acanthosepion esculentum. The sequence goes on along the minus strand of OZ038498.1, from coordinate 10,702,525 downwards.
TAGTCATTATAACTATTATAAACATTCAATCAGTAAAGTGCCATACATGATACACATTTGGTGGATCTTGTCTCTTTCGATTCACGACTAGTCATTACAACTAATATAAACATTCAATCAGTCAAGTGCCATACCTGATACACATGGGCGATCTTGTCTCATTCGATTCACGACTAGTCATTATAACTAATATAAACATTCAATCAGTCAAGTGCCATACCTGATACACACTTGGGCGATATTGTCTCTTTCGATTCACGACTAGTCATTATAACTAATATAAACATTCAATCAGTCAGGTGCCATACCTGATACACATTTGGGCGATCACGTGTCTTTCGATTCAAGACTAGTCATTATAACTAATATAAACATTCAATCAGTCAAGTGCCATACCTGTTACACATTTGGGCGATCTTCACTCTTTCGATTCACGACTAGTCATTATAACTAATATAAACATTCAATCAGTCAAGTGCCATAACTGATAAACACTTGGGCGATCTTGTCTCATTCGATTCACGACTAGTCATTATAACTAATATAAACATTCAATCAGTCAAGTGCCATACCTGATACACACTTGGGCGATCTTGTCTCTTTCGATTCACGACTAGTCATTACAACTAATATAAACATTCAATCAGTCAAGTGCCATACCTGATACACACTTGAGCGATCTTGTCTCTTTCGATTCACGACTAGTCATTATAACTAATATAAACATTCAATCAGTCAAGTGCCATACATGATACACACTTGGGCGATCTTGTCTCTTTCGATTCACGACTAGTCATTATAACTAATATAAACATTCAATCAGTCAGGTGCCATACCTGATACACATTTGGGCGATCTTCACTCTTTCGATTCACGACTAGTCATTATAACTAATATAAACATTCAATCAGTCAAGTGCCATACCTGATACACACTTGGGCGATCTTGTCTCATTCGATTCACGACTAGTCATTATAACTAATATAAACATTCAATCAGTCAACTGCCATACCTGATACACACTTGGGCGATCTTGTGTCTTTCGATTCACGACTAGTCATTATAACTAATATAAACATTCAATCAGTCAGGTGCCATACCTGATACACATATGGGCGATCTTCACTCTTTCGATTCACGACTAGTCATTATAACTAATATAAACATTCAATCAGTCAAGTGCCATACCTGATACACATTTGCGCGATCTTCACTCTTTCGATTCACGACTAGTCATTATAACTAATATAAACATTCAATCACTCAAGTGCCATACCTGATACACATTTGGGCGATCTTCACTCTTTCGACTCACGACTAGTCATTATAACTAATATAAACATTCAATCAGTCAAGTGCCATACCTGATACACATTTGGGCGATCTTCACTCTTTCGATTCACGACTAGTCATTATAACTTATATAAACATTCCACCAGTCAAGTGCCATACCTGATACACACTTGGGCGATCTTGTCTCATTCGATTCACGACTAGTCATTATAACTAATATAAACATTCAATCAGTCAAGTGCCATACCTGATACACATTTGGGCGATCTTCACTCTTTCGATTCACGACTAGTCATTATAACTAATATAAACATTCCACCAGTCAAGTGCCATACCTGATACACACTTGGGCTATCTTGTCTCATTCGATTGACGACTAGTCATTATAACTAATATAAACATTCAATCAGTCAAGTGCCATACCTGATACACATTTGGGCGATCTTCACTCTTTCGATTCACGACTAGTCATTATAACTATTATAAACATTCAATCAGTAAAGTGCCATACATGATACACATTTGGTGGATCTTGTCTCTTTCGATTCACGACTAGTCATTACAACTAATATAAACATTCAATCAGTCAAGTGCCATACCTGATACACACTTGGGCGATCTTGTCTCATTCGATTCACGACTAGTCATTATAACTAATATAAACATTCAATCAGTCAAGTGCCATACCTGATACACACTTGGGCGATATTGTCTCTTTCGATTCACGACTAGTCATTATAACTAATATAAACATTCAATCAGTCAGGTGCCATACCTGATACACACTTGGGCGATCTTGTCTCTTTCGATTCACGGCTGGTCATTATAACTAATATAAACATTCACTCAATCAAGTGCCATACCTGATACACACTTGGGTGATCTTGTCTCTTTCGATTCACGACTAGTCATTATAACTAATATAAACATTCAATCAGTCAGGTGCCATACCTGATACACATTTGGGCGATCACGTCTCTTTCGATTCAAGACTAGTCATTATAACTAATATAAACATTCAATCAGTCAAGTGCCATACCTGTTACACATTTGGGCGATCTTCACTCTTTCGATTCACGACTAGTCATTATAACTAATATAAACATTCAATCAGTCAAGTGCCATACCTGATAAACACTTGGGCGATCTTGTCTCATTCGATTCACGACTAGTCATTATAACTAATATGAACATTCAATCAGTCAAGTGCCATACCTGATACACACTTGGGCGATCTTGTCTCTTTCGATTCACGACTAGTCATTATAACTAATATAAACATTCAATCAGTCAAGTGCCATACCTGATACCCATTTGGGCGATCTTCACTCTTTCGATTCACGACTAGTCTTTATAACTAATATAAACATTCAATCATTCAAGTGCCATACCTGATACACACTTGGGCGATCTTGTCTCATTCGATTCAGGACTAGTCATTATAATTAATATAAACATTCAATCAGTCAAGTGCCATACCTGATACACACTTGGGCGATCTTGTCTCATTCGATTCACGACTAATCATTATAACTAATATAAACATTCCATCAGTCAAGTGCCATACCTGATACACATTTGGGTGATCTTCACTCTTTCGATCACGACTAGTCATTATAACTAATATAAACATTCAATCAGTCAAGTGCCATACCTGATACACACTTGGGCGATCTTGTCTCATTCGATTCACGACTAGTCATTATAACTAATATAAACATTCAATCAGTCCAGTGCCATACCTGATACACATTTGGACGATCTTCACTCTTTCGACTCACGACTAGTCATTATAACTAATATAAACATTCAATCAGTCAAGTGCCATACCTGACACACATTTGGGCGATCTTCACTCTTTCGATTCACGACTAGTCATTATAACTAATATAAACATTCAATCAGTCAAGTGCCATACCTGATACACACTTGGGCGATCTTGTCTCATTCAATTCACGACTAGTCATTATAACTAATATAAACATTCAATCAGTCAAGTGCCATACCTGATACACACTTGGGCGATTGTGTCTCTTTCGATTCACGACTAGTCATTATATCTAATATAAACATTCAATCAGTCAAGTGCCATACCTGATACACATTTGGGCGATCTTCACTCTTTCGATTCATGACTAGTCATTATAACAAATATAAACATTCAATCAGTCAAGTGCCATATCTGATACCCAATTGGGCGATCTTCACTCTTTCGATTCACGACTAGTCATTATAACTAATATAAACATTCAATCATTCAAGTGCCATACCTGATACACACTTGGGCGATCTTGTCTCGTTCGATTCAAGACTAGTCATTATAACTAATATAAACATTCAATCAGTCAAGTGCCATACCTGATACACATTTGGGCGATCTTGTCTCTTTCGATTCACGACTAGTCATTATAACTAATATAAACATTCAATCATTCAAGTGCCATACCTGATACACACTTGTGCGATCTTGTCTCATTCGATTCACGGCTGGTCATTATAACTAATATAAACATTCACTCAATCAAGTGCCATACCTGATACACACTTGGGTGATCTTGTCTCTTTCGATTCACGACTAGTCATTATAACTAATATAAACATTCAATCAGTCAGGTGCCATACCTGATACACATTTGGGCGATCACGTCTCTTTCGATTCAAGACTAGTCATTATAACTAATATAAACATTCAATCAGTCAAGTGCCATACCTGTTACACATTTGGGCGATCTTCACTCTTTCGATTCACGACTAGTCATTATAACTAATATAAACATTCAATCAGTCAAGTGCCATACCTGATAAACACTTGGGCGATCTTGTCTCATTCGATTCACGACTAGTCATTATAACTAATATAAACATTCAATCAGTCAAGTGCCATACCTGATACACACTTGGGCGATCTTGTCTCTTTCGATTCACGACTAGTCATTATAACTAATATAAACATTCAATCAGTCAAGTGCCATACCTGATACCCATTTGGGCGATCTTCACTCTTTCGATTCACGACTAGTCTTTATAACTAATATAAACATTCAATCATTCAAGTGCCATACCTGATACACACTTGGGCGATCTTGTCTCATTCGATTCAGGACTAGTCATTATAATTAATATAAACATTCAATCAGTCAAGTGCCATACCTGATACACACTTGGGCGATCTTGTCTCATTCGATTCACGACTAATCATTATAACTAATATAAACATTCCATCAGTCAAGTGCCATACCTGATACACATTTGGGTGATCTTCACTCTTTCGATCACGACTAGTCATTATAACTAATATAAACATTCAATCAGTCAAGTGCCATACCTGATACACACTTGGGCGATCTTGTCTCATTCGATTCACGACTAGTCATTATAACTAATATAAACATTCAATCAGTCCAGTGCCATACCTGATACACATTTGGACGATCTTCACTCTTTCGACTCACGACTAGTCATTATAACTAATATAAACATTCAATCAGTCAAGTGCCATACCTGACACACATTTGGGCGATCTTCACTCTTTCGATTCACGACTAGTCATTATAACTAATATAAACATTCAATCAGTCAAGTGCCATACCTGATACACACTTGGGCGATCTTGTCTCATTCAATTCACGACTAGTCATTATAACTAATATAAACATTCAATCAGTCAAGTGCCATACCTGATACACACTTGGGCGATTGTGTCTCTTTCGATTCACGACTAGTCATTATATCTAATATAAACATTCAATCAGTCAAGTGCCATACCTGATACACATTTGGGCGATCTTCACTCTTTCGATTCATGACTAGTCATTATAACAAATATAAACATTCAATCAGTCAAGTGCCATATCTGATACCCAATTGGGCGATCTTCACTCTTTCGATTCACGACTAGTCATTATAACTAATATAAACATTCAATCATTCAAGTGCCATACCTGATACACACTTGGGCGATCTTGTCTCGTTCGATTCAAGACTAGTCATTATAACTAATATAAACATTCAATCAGTCAAGTGCCATACCTGATACACATTTGGGCGATCTTGTCTCTTTCGATTCACGACTAGTCATTATAACTAATATAAACATTCAATCATTCAAGTGCCATACCTGATACACACTTGTGCGATCTTGTCTCATTCGATTCATGACTAGTCATTATAACTAATATAAACATTCAATCAGTCAAGTGCCATACCTGTTACACATTTGGGCGATCTTCACTCTTTCGATTCACGACTAGTCATTATAACTAATATAAACATTCAATCAGTCAAGTGCCATACCTGATAAACACTTGGGCGATCTTGTCTCATTCGATTCACGACTAGTCATTATAACTAATATAAACATTCAATCAGTCAAGTGCCATACCTGATACACACTTGGGCGATCTTGTCTCTTTCGATTCACGACTAGTCATTACAACTAATATAAACATTCAATCAGTCAAGTGCCATATCTGATACACACTTGAGCGATCTTGTCTCTTTCGATTCACGACTAGTCATTATAACTAATATAAACATTCAATCAGTCAAGTGCCATACCTGATAAACACTTGGGCGATCTAGTTTCTTTCGATTCACGACTAGTCATTATAACTATTATAAACATTCAATCAGTAAAGTGCCATACATGATACACATTTGGTGGATCTTGTCTCTTTCGATTCACGACTAGTCATTACAACTAATATAAACATTCAATCAGTCAAGTGCCATACCTGATACACATGGGCGATCTTGTCTCATTCGATTCACGACTAGTCATTATAACTAATATAAACATTCAATCAGTCAAGTGCCATACCTGATACACACTTGGGCGATATTGTCTCTTTCGATTCACGACTAGTCATTATAACTAATATAAACATTCAATCAGTCAGGTGCCATACCTGATACACATTTGGGCGATCACGTGTCTTTCGATTCAAGACTAGTCATTATAACTAATATAAACATTCAATCAGTCAAGTGCCATACCTGTTACACATTTGGGCGATCTTCACTCTTTCGATTCACGACTAGTCATTATAACTAATATAAACATTCAATCAGTCAAGTGCCATAACTGATAAACACTTGGGCGATCTTGTCTCATTCGATTCACGACTAGTCATTATAACTAATATAAACATTCAATCAGTCAAGTGCCATACCTGATACACACTTGGGCGATCTTGTCTCTTTCGATTCACGACTAGTCATTACAACTAATATAAACATTCAATCAGTCAAGTGCCATACCTGATACACACTTGAGCGATCTTGTCTCTTTCGATTCACGACTAGTCATTATAACTAATATAAACATTCAATCAGTCAAGTGCCATACATGATACACACTTGGGCGATCTTGTCTCTTTCGATTCACGACTAGTCATTATAACTAATATAAACATTCAATCAGTCAGGTGCCATACCTGATACACATTTGGGCGATCTTCACTCTTTCGATTCACGACTAGTCATTATAACTAATATAAACATTCAATCAGTCAAGTGCCATACCTGATACACACTTGGGCGATCTTGTCTCATTCGATTCACGACTAGTCATTATAACTAATATAAACATTCAATCAGTCAACTGCCATACCTGATACACACTTGGGCGATCTTGTGTCTTTCGATTCACGACTAGTCATTATAACTAATATAAACATTCAATCAGTCAGGTGCCATACCTGATACACATATGGGCGATCTTCACTCTTTCGATTCACGACTAGTCATTATAACTAATATAAACATTCAATCAGTCAAGTGCCATACCTGATACACATTTGCGCGATCTTCACTCTTTCGATTCACGACTAGTCATTATAACTAATATAAACATTCAATCACTCAAGTGCCATACCTGATACACATTTGGGCGATCTTCACTCTTTCGACTCACGACTAGTCATTATAACTAATATAAACATTCAATCAGTCAAGTGCCATACCTGATACACATTTGGGCGATCTTCACTCTTTCGATTCACGACTAGTCATTATAACTTATATAAACATTCCACCAGTCAAGTGCCATACCTGATACACACTTGGGCGATCTTGTCTCATTCGATTCACGACTAGTCATTATAACTAATATAAACATTCAATCAGTCAAGTGCCATACCTGATACACATTTGGGCGATCTTCACTCTTTCGATTCACGACTAGTCATTATAACTAATATAAACATTCCACCAGTCAAGTGCCATACCTGATACACACTTGGGCTATCTTGTCTCATTCGATTGACGACTAGTCATTATAACTAATATAAACATTCAATCAGTCAAGTGCCATACCTGATACACATTTGGGCGATCTTCACTCTTTCGATTCACGACTAGTCATTATAACTATTATAAACATTCAATCAGTAAAGTGCCATACATGATACACATTTGGTGGATCTTGTCTCTTTCGATTCACGACTAGTCATTACAACTAATATAAACATTCAATCAGTCAAGTGCCATACCTGATACACACTTGGGCGATCTTGTCTCATTCGATTCACGACTAGTCATTATAACTAATATAAACATTCAATCAGTCAAGTGCCATACCTGATACACACTTGGGCGATATTGTCTCTTTCGATTCACGACTAGTCATTATAACTAATATAAACATTCAATCAGTCAGGTGCCATACCTGATACACACTTGGGCGATCTTGTCTCTTTCGATTCACGGCTGGTCATTATAACTAATATAAACATTCACTCAATCAAGTGCCATACCTGATACACACTTGGGTGATCTTGTCTCTTTCGATTCACGACTAGTCATTATAACTAATATAAACATTCAATCAGTCAGGTGCCATACCTGATACACATTTGGGCGATCACGTCTCTTTCGATTCAAGACTAGTCATTATAACTAATATAAACATTCAATCAGTCAAGTGCCATACCTGTTACACATTTGGGCGATCTTCACTCTTTCGATTCACGACTAGTCATTATAACTAATATAAACATTCAATCAGTCAAGTGCCATACCTGATAAACACTTGGGCGATCTTGTCTCATTCGATTCACGACTAGTCATTATAACTAATATAAACATTCAATCAGTCAAGTGCCATACCTGATACACACTTGGGCGATCTTGTCTCTTTCGATTCACGACTAGTCATTATAACTAATATAAACATTCAATCAGTCAAGTGCCATACCTGATACCCATTTGGGCGATCTTCACTCTTTCGATTCACGACTAGTCTTTATAACTAATATAAACATTCAATCATTCAAGTGCCATACCTGATACACACTTGGGCGATCTTGTCTCATTCGATTCAGGACTAGTCATTATAATTAATATAAACATTCAATCAGTCAAGTGCCATACCTGATACACACTTGGGCGATCTTGTCTCATTCGATTCACGACTAATCATTATAACTAATATAAACATTCCATCAGTCAAGTGCCATACCTGATACACATTTGGGTGATCTTCACTCTTTCGATCACGACTAGTCATTATAACTAATATAAACATTCAATCAGTCAAGTGCCATACCTGATACACACTTGGGCGATCTTGTCTCATTCGATTCACGACTAGTCATTATAACTAATATAAACATTCAATCAGTCCAGTGCCATACCTGATACACATTTGGACGATCTTCACTCTTTCGACTCACGACTAGTCATTATAACTAATATAAACATTCAATCAGTCAAGTGCCATACCTGACACACATTTGGGCGATCTTCACTCTTTCGATTCACGACTAGTCATTATAACTAATATAAACATTCAATCAGTCAAGTGCCATACCTGATACACACTTGGGCGATCTTGTCTCATTCAATTCACGACTAGTCATTATAACTAATATAAACATTCAATCAGTCAAGTGCCATACCTGATACACACTTGGGCGATTGTGTCTCTTTCGATTCACGACTAGTCATTATATCTAATATAAACATTCAATCAGTCAAGTGCCATACCTGATACACATTTGGGCGATCTTCACTCTTTCGATTCATGACTAGTCATTATAACAAATATAAACATTCAATCAGTCAAGTGCCATATCTGATACCCAATTGGGCGATCTTCACTCTTTCGATTCACGACTAGTCATTATAACTAATATAAACATTCAATCATTCAAGTGCCATACCTGATACACACTTGGGCGATCTTGTCTCGTTCGATTCAAGACTAGTCATTATAACTAATATAAACATTCAATCAGTCAAGTGCCATACCTGATACACATTTGGGCGATCTTGTCTCTTTCGATTCACGACTAGTCATTATAACTAATATAAACATTCAATCATTCAAGTGCCATACCTGATACACACTTGTGCGATCTTGTCTCATTCGATTCATGACTAGTCATTATAACTAATATAAACATTCAATCAGTCAAGTGCCATACCTGTTACACATTTGGGCGATCTTCACTCTTTCGATTCACGACTAGTCATTATAACTAATATAAACATTCAATCAGTCAAGTGCCATACCTGATAAACACTTGGGCGATCTTGTCTCATTCGATTCACGACTAGTCATTATAACTAATATAAACATTCAATCAGTCAAGTGCCATACCTGATACACACTTGGGCGATCTTGTCTCTTTCGATTCACGACTAGTCATTACAACTAATATAAACATTCAATCAGTCAAGTGCCATATCTGATACACACTTGAGCGATCTTGTCTCTTTCGATTCACGACTAGTCATTATAACTAATATAAACATTCAATCAGTCAAGTGCTATACCTGATACACACTTGGGCGATCTTGTCTCTTTCGATTCACGACTAGTCATTATAACTAATATAAACATTCAATCAGTCAGGTTCCATACCTGATACACATTTGGGCGATCTTCACTCTTTCGATTCACGACTAGTCATTATAACTAATATAAACATTCAATCAGTCAAGTGCCATACCTGATACACACTTGGGCGATCTTGTCTCATTCGATTCACGACTAGTCATTATAACTAATATAAACATTCAATCAGTCAACTGCCATACCTGATACACACTTGGGCGATCTTGTCTCTTTCGATTCACGACTAGTCATTATAACTAATATAAACATTCAATCAGTCAGGTGCCATACCTGATACACATATGGGCGATCTTCACTCTTTCGATTCACGACTAGTCATTATAACTAATATAAACATTCAATCAGTCAAGTGCCATACCTGATACACATTTGCGCGATCTTCACTCTTTCGTTTCACGACTAGTCATTATAACTAATATAAACATTCAATCACTCAAGTGCCATACCTGATACACATTTGGGCGATCTTCACTCTTTCGACTCACGACTAGTCATTATAACTAATATAAACATTCAATCAGTCAAGTGCCATACCTGATACACATTTGGGCGATCTTCACTCTTTCGATTCACGACTAGTCATTATAACTAATATAAACATTCCACCAGTCAAGTGCCATACCTGATACACACTTGGGCGATCTTGTCTCATTCGATTCACGACTAGTCATTATAACTAATATAAACATTCAATCAGTCAAGTGCCATACCTGATACACATTTGGGCGATCTTCACTCTTTCGATTCACGACTAGTCATTATAACTAATATAAACATTCCACCAGTCAAGTGCCATACCTGATACACACTTGGGCGATCTTGTCTCATTCGATTGACGACTAGTCATTATAACTAATATAAACATTCAATCAGTCAAGTGCCATACCTGATACACATTTGGGCGATCTTCACTCTTTCGATTCACGACTAGTCATTATAACTATTATAAACATTCAATCAGTAAAGTGCCATACATGATACACATTTGGTGGATCTTGTCTCTTTCGATTCACGACTAGTCATTACAACTAATATAAACATTCAATCAGTCAAGTGCCATACCTGATACACACTTGGGCGATCTTGTCTCATTCGATTCACGACTAGTCATTATAACTAATATAAACATTCAATCAGTCAAGTGCCATACCTGATACACACTTGGGCGATATTGTCTCTTTCGATTCACGACTAGTCATTATAACTAATATAAACATTCAATCAGTCAGGTGCCATACCTGATACACACTTGGGCGATCTTGTCTCTTTCGATTCACGGCTGGTCATTATAACTAATATAAACATTCAATCAATCAAGTGCCATACCTGATACACACTTGGGTGATCTTGTCTCTTTCGATTCACGACTAGTCATTATAACTAATATAAACATTCAATCAGTCAGGTGCCATACCTGATACACATTTGGGCGATCACGTCTCTTTCGATTCAAGACTAGTCATTATAACTAATATAAACATTCAATCAGTCAAGTGCCATACCTGTTACACATTTGGGCGATCTTCACTCTTTCGATTCACGACTAGTCATTATAACTAATATAAACATTCAATCAGTCAAGTGCCATACCTGATAAACACTTGGGCGATCTTGTCTCATTCGATTCACGACTAGTCATTATAACTAATATAAACATTCAATCAGTCAAGTGCCATACCTGATACACACTTGGGCGATCTTGTCTCTTTCGATTCACGACTAGTCATTATAACTAATATAAACATTCAATCAGTCAAGTGCCATACCTGATACCCATTTGGGCGATCTTCACTCTTTCGATTCACGACTAGTCTTTATAACTAATATAAACATTCAATCATTCAAGTGCCATACCTGATACACACTTGGGCGATCTTGTCTCATTCGATTCAGGACTAGTCATTATAATTAATATAAACATTCAATCAGTCAAGTGCCATACCTGATACACACTTGTGCGATCTTGTCTCATTCGATTGACGACTAGTCATTATAACTAATATAAACATTCAATCAGTCAAGTGCCATACCTGATACACATTTGGGCGATCTTCACTCTTTCGATTCACGACTAGTCATTATAACTATTATAAACATTCAATCAGTAAAGAGCCATACATGATACACATTTGGTGGATCTTGTCTCTTTCGATTCACGACTAGTCATTACAACTAATATAAACATTCAATCAGTCAAGTGCCATACCTGATACACACTTGGGCGATCTTGTCTCATTCGATTCACGACTAGTCATTATAACTAATATAAACATTCAATCAGTCAAGTGCCATACCTGATACACACTTGGGCGATATTGTCCCTTTCGATTCACGACTAGTCATTATAACTAATATAAACATTCAATCAGTCAGGTGACATACCTGATACACACTTGGGCGATCTTGTCTCTTTCGATTCACGGCTGGTCATTATAACTAATATAAACATTCAATCAATCAAGTGCCATACCTGATACACACTTGGGTGATCTTGTCTCTTTCGATTCACGACTAGTCATTATAACTAATATAAACATTCAATCAGTCAGGTGCCATACCTGATACACATTTGGGCGATCACGTCTCTTTCGATTCAAGACTAGTCATTATAACTAATATAAACATTCAATCAGTCAAGTGCCATACCTGTTACACATTTGGGCGATCTTCACTCTTTCGATTCACGACTAGTCATTATAACTAATATAAACATTCAATCAGTCAAGTGCCATACCTGATAAACACTTGGGCGATCTTGTCTCATTCGATTCACGACTAGTCATTATAACTAATATAAACATTCAATCAGTCAAGTGCCATACCTGATACACACTTGGGCGATCTTGTCTCTTTCGATTCACGACTAGTCATTATAACTAATATAAACATTCAATCAGTCAAGTGCCATACCTGATACCCATTTGGGCGATCTTCACTCTTTCGATTCACGACTAGTCTTTATAACTAATATAAACATTCAATCATTCAAGTGCGATACCTGATACACACTTGGGCGATCTTGTCTCATTCGATTCAGGACTAGTCATTATAATTAATATAAACATTCAATCAGTCAAGTGCCATACCTGATACACACTTGGGCGATCTTGTCTCATTCGATTCACGACTAGTCATTATAACTAATATAAACATTCCATCAGTCAAGTGCCATACCTGATACACATTTGGGTGATCTTCACTCTTTCGATCACGACTAGTCATTATAACTAATATAAACATTCAATCAGTCAAGTGCCATACCTGATACACATTTGGGCGATCTTGGCTCTTTCGATTCACGACTAGTCATTATAACTAATATAAACATTCAATCATTCAAGTGCCATACCTGATACACACTTGTGCGATCTTGTCTCATTCGATTCATGACTAGTCATTATAACTAATATAAACATTCAATCAGTCAAGTGCCATACCTGTTACACATTTGGGCGATCTTCACTCTTTCGATTCACGACTAGTCATTATAACTAATATAAACATTCAATCAGTCAAGTGCCATACCTGATAAACACTTGGGCGATCTTGTCTCATTCGATTCACGACTAGTCATTATAACTAATATAAACATTCAATCAGTCAAGTGCCATACCTGATACACACTTGGGCGATCTTGTCTCTTTCGATTCACGACTAGTCATTACAACTAATATAAACATTCAATCAGTCAAGTGCCATACCTGATACACACTTGAGCGATCTTGTCTCTTTCGATTCACGACTAGTCATTATAACTAATATAAACATTCAATCAATCAAGTGCCATACCTGATACACACTTGGGCGATCTTGTCTCTTTCGATTCACGACTAGTCATTATAACTAATATAAACATTCAATCAGTCAGGTGCCATACCTGATACACATTTGGGCGATCTTCACTCTTTCGATTCACGACTAGTCATTATAACTAATATAAACATTCAATCAGTCAAGTGCCATACCTGATACACACTTGGGCGATCTTGTCTCATTCGATTCACGACTAGTCTTTATAACTAATATAAACATTCAATCAGTCAACTGCCATACCTGATACACACTTGGGCGATCTTGTCTCTTTCGATTCACGACTAGTCATTATAACTAATATAAACATTCAATCAGTCAGGTGCCATACCTGATACACATATGGGCGATCTTCACTCTTTCGATTCACGACTAGTCATTATAACTAATATAAACATTCAATCAGTCAAGTGCCATACCTGATACACATTTGCGCGATCTTCACTCTTTCGATTCACGACTAGTCATTATAACTAATATAAACATTCAATCACTCAAGTGCCATACCTGATACACATTTGGGCGATCTTCACTCTTTCGACTCACGACTAGTCATTATAACTAATATAAACATTCAATCAGTCAAGTGCCATACCTGATACACATTTGGGCGATCTTCACTCTTTCGATTCACGACTAGTCATTATAACTAATATAAACATTCCACCAGTCAAGTGCCATACCTGATACACACTTGGGCGATCTTGTCTCATTCGATTCACCACTAGTCATTATAACTAATATAAACATTCAATCAGTCAAGTGCCATACCTGATACACATTTGGGCGATCTTCACTCTTTCGATTCACGACTAGTCATTATAACTAATATAAACATTCCACCAGTCAAGTGCCATACCTGATACACACTTGGGCGATCTTGTCTCATTCGATTGACGACTAGTCATTATAACTAATATAAACATTCAATCAGTCAAGTGCCATACCTGATACACATTTGGGCGATCTTCACTCTTTCGATTCACGACTAGTCATTATAACTATTATAAACATTCAATCAGTAAAGTGCCATACATGAGACACATTTGGTGGATCTTGTCTCTTTCGATTCACGACTAGTCATTACAACTAATATAAACATTCAATCAGTCAAGTGCCATACCTGATACACACTTGGGCGATCTTGTCTCATTCGATTCACGACTAGTCATTATAACTAATATAAACATTCAATCAGTCAAGTGCCATACCTGATACACACTTGGGCGATATTGTCTCTTTCGATTCACGACTAGTCATTACAACTAATATAAACATTCAATCAGTCAAGTGCCATACCTGATACACACTTGAGCGATCTTGTCTCTTTCGATTCACGACTAGTCATTATATCTAATATAAACATTCAATCAATCAAGTGCCATACCTGATACACACTTGGGCGATCTTGTCTCTTTCGATTCACGACTAGTCATTATAACTAATATAAACATTCAATCAGTCAGGTGCCATACCTGATACACATTTGGGCGATCTTCACTCTTTCGATTCACGACTAGTCATTATAACTAATATAAACATTCAATCAGTCAAGTGCCATACCTGATACACACTTGGGCGATCTTGTCTCATTCGATTCACGACTAGTCTTTATAACTAATATAAACATTCAATCAGTCAACTGCCATACCTGATACACACTTGGGCGATCTTGTCTCTTTCGATTCACGACTAGTCATTATAACTAATATAAACATTCAATCAGTCAGGTGCCATACCTGATACACATATGGGCGATCTTCACTCTTTCGATTCACGACTAGTCATTATAACTAATATAAACATTCAATCAGTCAAGTGCCATACCTGATACACATTTGCGCGATCTTCACTCTTTCGATTCACGACTAGTCATTATAACTAATATAAACATTCAATCACTCAAGTGCCATACCTGATACACATTTGGGCGATCTTCACTCTTTCGACTCACGACTAGTCATTATAACTAATATAAACATTCAATCAGTCAAGTGCCATACCTGATACACATTTGGGCGATCTTCACTCTTTCGATTCACGACTAGTCATTATAACTAATATAAACATTCCACCAGTCAAGTGCCATACCTGATACACACTTGGGCGATCTTGTCTCATTCGATTGACGACTAGTCATTATAACTAATATAAACATTCAATCAGTCAAGTGCCATACCTGATACACATTTGGGCGATCTTCACTCTTTCGATTCACGACTAGTCATTATAACTATTATAAACATTCAATCAGTAAAGTGCCATACATGAGACACATTTGGTGGATCTTGTCTCTTTCGATTCACGACTAGTCATTACAACTAATATAAACATTCAATCAGTCAAGTGCCATACCTGATACACACTTGGGCGATCTTGTCTCATTCGATTCACGACTAGTCATTATAACTAATATAAACATTCAATCAGTCAAGTGCCATACCTGATACACACTTGGGCGATATTGTCTCTTTCGATTCACGACTAGTCATTATAACTAATATAAACATTCAATCAATCAAGTGCCATACCTGATACACACTTGGGTGATCTTGTCTCTTTCGATTCACGACTAGTCATTATAACTAATATAAACATTCAATCAGTCAGGTGCCATACCTGATACACATTTGGGCGATCACGTCTCTTTCGATTCAAGACTAGTCATTATAACTAATATAAACATTCAATCAGTCAAGTGCCATACCTGTTACACATTTGGGCGATCTTCACTCTTTCGATTCACGACTAGTCATTATAACTAATATAAACATTCAATCAGTCAAGTGCCATACCTGATAAACACTTGGGCGATCTTGTCTCATTCGATTCACGACTAGTCATTATAACTAATATAAACATTCAATCAGTCAAGTGCCATACCTGATACACACTTGGGCGATCTTGTCTCTTTCGATTCACGACTAGTCATTATAACTAATATAAACATTCAATCAGTCAAGTGCCATACCTGATACCCATTTGGGCGATCTTCACTCTTTCGATTCACGACTAGTGTTTATAACTAATATAAACATTCAATCATTCAAGTGCCATACCTGATACACACTTGGGCGATCTTGTCTCATTCGATTCAGGACTAGTCATTATAATTAATATAAACATTCAATCAGTCAAGTGCCATACCTGATACACACTTGGGCGATCTTGTCTCATTCGATTCAGGACTAGTCATTATAACTAATATAAACATTCCATCAGTCAAGTGCCATACCTGATACACATTTGGGTGATCTTCACTCTTTCGATCACGACTAGTCATTATAACTAATATAAACATTCAATCAGTCAAGTGCCATACCTGATACACACTTGGGCGATCTTGTCTCATTCGATTCACGACTAGTCATTATAACTAATATAAACATTCAATCAGTCCAGTGCCATACCTGATACACATTTGGACGATCTTCACTCTTTCGACTCACGACTAGTTATTATAACTAATATAAACATTCAATCAGTCAAGTGCCATACCTGATACACACTTGGGCGATCTTGTCTCATTCAATTCACGACTAGTCATTATAACTAATATAAACATTCAATCAGTCAAGTGCCATACCTGACACACATTTGGGCGATCTTCACTCTTTCGATTCACGACTAGTCATTATAACTAATATAAACATTCAATCAGTCAAGTGCCATACCTGATACACACTTGGGCGATCTTGTCTCATTCAATTCACGACTAGTCATTATAACTAATATAAACATTCAATCAGTCAAGTGCCATACCTGACACACATTTGGGCGATCTTCACTCTTTCGATTCACGACTAGTCATTATAACTAATATAAACATTCAATCAGTCAAGTGCCATACCTGATACACACTTGGGCGATCTTGTCTCATTCAATTCACGACTAGTCATTATAACTAATATAAACATTCAATCAGTCAAGTGCCATACCTGATACACACTTGGGCGATTGTGTCTCTTTCGATTCACGACTAGTCATTATATCTAACATAAACATTCAATCAGTCAAGTGCCATACCTGATACACATTTGGGCGATCTTCACTCTTTCGATTCATGACTAGTCATTATAACTAATATAAACATTCAATCAGTCAAGTGCCATATCTGATACCCAATTGGGCGATCTTCACTCTTTCTATTCACGACTAGTCATTATAACTAATATAAACATTCAATCATTCAAGTGCCATACCTGATACACACTTGGGCGATCTTGCCTCGTTGGATTCAAGACTAGTCATTATAACTAATATAAACATTCAATCAGTCAAGTGCCATACCTGATACACATTTGGGCGATCTTGTCTCTTTCGATTCTCGACTAGTCATTATAACTAATATAAACATTCAATCAGTCAAGTGCCATACCTGACACACATTTGGGCGATCTTCACTCTTTCGATTCACGACTAGTCATTATAACTAATATAAACATTCAATCAGTCAAGTGCCATACCTGATACACACTTGGGCGATCTTGTCTCATTCAATTCACGACTAGTCATTATAACTAATATAAACATTCAATCAGTCAAGTGCCATACCTGATACACACTTGGGCGATTGTGTCTCTTTCGATTCACGACTAGTCATTATATCTAATATAAACATTCAATCAGTCAAGTGCCATACCTGATACACATTTGGGCGATCTTCACTCTTTCGATTCATGACTAGTCATTATAACTAATATAAACATTCAATCAGTCAAGTGCCATATCTGATACCCAATTGGGCGATCTTCACTCTTTCGATTCACGACTAGTCATTATAACTAATATAAACATTCAATCATTCAAGTGCCATACCTGATACACACTTGGGCGATCTTGTCTCGTTGGATTCAAGACTAGTCATTATAACTAATATAAACATTCAATCAGTCAAGTGCCATACCTGATACACATTTGGGCGATCTTGTCTCTTTCGATTCACGACTAGTCATTATAACTAATATAAACATTCAATCATTCAAGTGCCATACCTGATACACACTTGTGCGATCTTGTCTCATTCGATTCATGACTAGTCATTATAACTAATATAAACATTCAATCAGTCAAGTGCCATACCTGATAGACATTTGGGCGATCTTCACTCTTTCGATTCAGGATTAGTCATTATAACTAATATAAACATTCCATCAGTCAAGTGCCATACCTGATACACACTTGGGCGATCTTGTCTCATTCGATTCACGACTAGTCATTATAACTAATATAAACATTCAATCAGTCAAGTGCCATACCTGATACACACTTGGGCGATCTTGTCTCATTCGATTCACGACTAGTCATTATATCTAATATAAACATTCAATCAGACAAGTGCCATACCTGATACACATTTGGGCGATCTTCACTCTTTCGATTCACGACTAGTCATTATAACTAATATAAACATTCCATCAGTCAAGTGCCATACCTGATACACACTTGCGCGTTCTTGTCTCATTCGATTCACGACTAGTCATTATAACTAATATAAACATTCCATCAGTCAAGTGCCATTCCTGATACACACTTGGGCGATCTTGTCTCTTTCGATTCACGACTAGTCATTATATCTAATATAAACATTCAATCAGTCAAGTGCCATACCTGATACACATTTGGGCGATCTTCACTCTTTCGATTCACGACTAGTCATTATAACTAATATAAACATTCAATCAGTCAAGTGCCATACATGATACCAATTTGGGCGATCTTCACTCTTTCGATACACGACAAGACATTATAACTAATATAAACATTCAATCATTCAAGTGTCATACCTGATACACACTTGGGCGATCTTGTCTCATTCGATTCACGACTAGTCATTATAACTAATATAAACATTCAATCAGTCAAGTGCCATACCTGATACACACTTGGGCGATCTTGTCTCTTTCGGTTCACGACTAGTAAATATAACTAATATAAACATTCAATTAGTCAAGTGCCATACCTGATACACACTTGGGCGATCTTGTCTCATTCGATTCACGACTAGTCATTATAATTAACATAAACATTCAATCAGTCAAGTGCCATACCTTATAAACACTTGGGCGATCTTGTCTCTTTCGATTCACGACTAGTCATTATAACTAATATAAACATTCAATCAGTCAAGTGCCATACATGATACACATTTGGGCGATCTTGTCTCTTTCGGTTGACGACTTGTCTTTATAACTAATATAAACATTCAATCAGTCAAGTGCCATACCTGACACACACTTGGGCGATCTTGTCTCTTTCGATTCACGACTTGTCATTATAACTAATATAAACATTCAATCAGTCAAGTGCCATACCTGATACACACTTGGGCGATCTTGTCTCATTCGATTCACGACTAGTCATTACAACTAATATAAACATTCAATCAGTCAAGTGCCATACCTGATACACACTTGGGCGATCTTGTCTCATTCGATTCACGACTAGTCCTTATAACTAATATAAACATTCAATCAGTCAAGTGCCATACCTGATACACACTTGGGCGATCTTGTGTCTTTCGATTCACGTCTTGTCATTATAACTAATATAAACATACAATCAGACAAGTGCCATACCTGATACACACTTGGGCGATCTTGTCTCTTTCTGTTCACGACTAGTAATTATAACTAATATAAACATTCAATTAGTCAAGTGCCATACCTGATACACACTTGGGCGATCTTGTCTCATTCGATTCACGACTAGTCATTATAATTAATATAAACATTCAATCAGTCAAGTGCCATACCTTATAAACACTTGGGCGATCTTGTCTCTTTCGATTCACGGCTAGTCATTATAACTAATATAAACATTCAATCAGTCAAGTGCCATACATGATACACAATTGGGCGATCTTGTCTCTTTCGGTTCACGACTTGTCATTATAACTAATATAAACATTCAATCAGTCAAGTGCCATACCTGATACACACTTGGGCGATCTTGTCTCTTTCGATTCACGACTTGTCATTATAACTAATATAAACATTCAATCAGTCAACTGCCATACCTGATACACACTTGGGCGATCTTGTCTCATTCGATTCACGACTAGTCATTATAACTAATATAAACATTCAATCAGTCCAGTGCCATACCTGATACACATTTGGACGATCTTCACTCTTTCGACTCACGACTAGTCATTATAACTAATATAAACATTCAATCAGTCAAGTGCCATACCTGACACACATTTGGGCGATCTTCACTCTTTCGATTCACGACTAGTCATTATAACTAATATAAACATTCAATCAGTCAAGTGCCATACCTGATACACACTTGGGCGATCTTGTCTCATTCAATTCACGACTAGTCATTATAACTAATATAAACATTCAATCAGTCAAGTGCCATACCTGATACACACTTGGGCCATTGTGTCTCTTTCGATTCACGACTAGTCATTATATCTAATATAAACATTCAATCAGTCAAGTGCCATACCTGATACACATTTGGGCGATCTTCACTCTTTCGATTCATGACTTGTCATTATAACTAATATAAACATTCAATCAGTCAAGTGACATATCTGATACCCAATTGGGCGATCTTCACTCTTTCGATTCACGACTAGTCATTATAACTAATATAAACATTCAATCATTCAAGTGCCATACCTGATACACACTTGGGCGATCTTGTCTCGTTCGATTCAAGACTAGTCATTATAACTAATATAAACATTCAATCAGTCAAGTGCCATACCTGATACACATTTGGGCGATCTTGTCTCTTTCGATTCACGACTAGTCATTATAACTAATATAAACATTCAATCATTCAAGTGCCATACCTGATACACACTTGTGCGATCTTGTCTCATTCGATTCATGACTAGTCCTTATAACTAATATAAACATTCAATCAGTCAAGTGCCATACCTGATACACATTTGCGCGATCTTCACTCTTTCGATTCACGACTAGTCATTATAACTAATATAAACATTCAATCAGTCAAGTGCCATACCTGACACACACTTGAGCGATCTTGTCTCTTTCGATTCACGACTAGTCATTATAACTAATATAAACATTCAATCAGTCAAGTGCCATACCTGATACACATTTGGGCGATCTTCACTCTTTCGATTCACGACTAGTCATTATAACTAATATAAACATTCCATCAGTCAAGTGCCATACCTGATACACACTTGCGCGTTCTTGTCTCATTCGATTCACGACTAGTCATTATAACTAATATAAACATTCAATCAGTCAAGTGCCATACATGATACCAATTTGGGCGATCTTCACTCTTTCGATACACGACAAGACATTATAACTAATATAAACATTCAATCATTCAAGTGTCATACCTGATACACACTTGGGCGATCTTGTCTCATTCGATTCACGACTAGTCATTATAACTAATATAAACATTCAATCAGTCAAGTGCCATACCTGATACACACTTGGGCGATCTTGTCTCTTTCGGTTCACGACTAGTAAATATAACTAATATAAACATTCAATTAGTCAAGTGCCATACCTGATACACACTTGGGCGATCTTGTCTCATTCGATTCACGACTAGTCATTATAATTAATATAAACATTCAATCAGTCAAGTGCCATACCTTATAAACACTTGGGCGATCTTGTCTCTTTCGATTCACGACTTGTCATTATAACTAATATAAACATTCAATCAGTCAAGTGCCATACCTGATACACACTTGGGCGATGTTGTCTCATTAGATTCACGACTAGTCATTACAACTAATATAAACATTCAATCAGTCAAGTGCCATACCTGATACACACTTGGGCGATCTTGTCTCATTCGATTCACGACTAGTCCTTATAACTAATATAAACATTCAATCAGTCAAGTGCCATACCTGATACACACTTGGGCGATCTTGTGTCTTTCGATTCACGTCTTGTCATTATAACTAATATAAACATACAATCAGTCAAGTGCCATACCTTATACACACTTGGGCGATCTTGTCTCTTTCGGTTCACGACTAGTAATTATAACTAATATAAACATTCAATTAGTCAAGTGCCATACCTGATACACACTTGGGCGATCTTGTCTCATTCGATTCACGACTAGTCATTATAATTAATATAAACATTCAATCAGTCAATTGCCATACCTTATAAACACTTGGGCGATCTTGTCTCTTTCGATTCACGACTAGTCATTATAACTAATATAAACATTCAATCAGTCAAGTGCCATACATGATACACAATTGGGCGATCTTGTCTCTTTCGGTTCACGACTTGTCTTTATAACTAATATAAACATTCAATCAGTCAAGTGCCATACCTGATACACACTTGGGCGATCTTGTCTCTTTCGATTCACGACTTGTCATTATAACTAATATAAACTTTCAATCAGTCAACTGCCATACCTGATACACACTTGGGCGATCTTGTCTCATTCGATTCACGACTAGTCATTATAACTAATATAAACATTCAATCAGTCAAGTGCCATACCTGACACACACTTGGGCGATCTTGTCTCTTTCGATTCACGACTAGTCATTATAACTAATATAAACATTCAATCAGTCAAGTGCCATACCTTATACACATTTGGGCGGTCTTCACTCTTTCGATTCACGACTAGTCATTATAACTAATATAAACATTCAATCAGTCAAGTGCTATACCTGATAAACACTTGGGCGATCTTGTCTCTTTCGTTTCACGACTAGGCATTATATCTAATATAAACATTCAATCAGTCAAGTGCCATACCTGATACACATTTGGGCGATCTTCACTCTTTCGATTCACGACTTGTCATTATAACTAATATAAACATTCAATCAGTCAAGTGCTATACCTGATACACACTTGGGCGATCTTGTCTCTTTCGATTCACGAGTAGTCATTATAACTAATATAAACATTCAATCAGTCAAGTGCCATACCTGATACACACTTGGGCGACCTTGTCTCTTTCGATTCACGACTAGTCATTATAACTAATATAAACATTCAATCAGTCAAGTGCTCTACCTGATACACACGTGGGCGATCTTGTCTCTTTCGATTCACGAGTAGTCATTATAACTAATATAAACATTCAATCAGTCAAGTGCCATACCTGATACACACTTGGGCGATCTTGTCTCTTTCGATTCACGACAAGTCATTATATCTAATATAAACATTCAATCAGTCAAGTGCCATACCTGATACACACTTGGGCGATCTTGTCTCTTTCGGTTCACGACTAGTCATTATAACTAATATAAACATTCAATCAGTCAAGTGCCATACCTTATACACACTTGGGCGATCTTGTCTCTTTCGGTTCACGACTAGTCATTATAACTAATATAAACATTCAATCAGTCAAGTGCCATACCTTATACACACTTGGGCGATCTTGTCTCTTTCGGTTCACGACTAGTCATTATAACTAATATAAACATTCAATCAGTCAAGTGCCATACCTGATACACACTTGGGCGATCTTGTCTCATTCGATTCACGACTAGTCATTATAACTAATATAAACATTCAATCAGTCAAGTGCCATACCTGATACACACTTGGGCGATCTTGTCTCTTTCGATTCACGACTAGTCATTATATCTAATATAAACATTCAATCAGTCAAGTGCCATACCTGATACACATTTGGGCGATCTTGTCTCATTCGATTCACGACTAGTCATTATAATTAATATAAACATTCAATCAGTCAAGTGCCATACCTGATACACATTTGGGCGATCTTCACTCTTTCGATTCACGACTAGTCATTACAACTAATATAAACATTCAATCAGTCAAGTGCCATACCTGATACACACTTGGGCGATTTTTCTCTTTCGTTTCACGACTAGTCATTATATCTAATATAAACATTCAATCAGTCAAGTGCCATACCTGATACACATTTGGGCGATCTTCACTCTTTCGATTCACGACTAGTCATTATAACCATTATAAACATTCAATCAGTCAAGTGCCATACCTGATACACACTTGCGCGTTCTTGTCTCATTCGATTCACGACTAGTCATTATAACTAATATAAACATTCAATCAGTCAAGTGCCATACCTGATACACACTTGGGCGATTTTTCTCTTTCGTTTCACGACTAGTCATTATATCTAATATAAACATTCAATCAGTCAAGTGCCATACCTGATACACATTTGGGCGATCTTCACTCTTTCGATTCACGACTAGTCATTATAACCATTATAAACATTCAATCAGTCAAGTGCCATACCTGATACACACTTGCGCGTTCTTGTCTCATTCGATTCACGACTAGTCATTATAACTAATATAAACATTCAATCAGTCAAGTGCCATACATGATACCAATTTGGGCGATCTTCACTCTTTCGATACACGACAAGACATTATAACTAATATAAACATTCAATCATTCAAGTGTCATACCTGATACACACTTGGGCGATCTTGTCTCATTCGATTCACGACTAGTCATTATAACTAATATAAACATTCAATCAGTCAAGTGCCATACCTGATACACACTTGGGCGATCTTGTCTCTTTCGGTTCACGACTAGTAAATATAACTAATATAAACATTCAATTAGTCAAGTGCCATACCTGATACACACTTGGGCGATCTTGTCTCATTCGATTCACGACTAGTCATTATAATTAATATAAACATTCAATCAGTCAAGTGCCATACCTTATAAACACTTGGGCGATCTTGTCTCTTTCGATTCACGACTTGTCATTATAACTAATATAAACATTCAATCAGTCAAGTGCCATACCTGATACACACTTGGGCGATGTTGTCTCATTAGATTCACGACTAGTCATTACAACTAATATAAACATTCAATCAGTCAAGTGCCATACCTGATACACACTTGGGCGATCTTGTCTCATTCGATTCACGACTAGTCCTTATAACTAATATAAACATTCAATCAGTCAAGTGCCATACCTGATACACACTTGGGCGATCTTGTGTCTTTCGATTCACGTCTTGTCATTATAACTAATATAAACATACAATCAGTCCAGTGCCATACCTGATACACACTTGGGCGATCTTGTCTCTTTCGGTTCACGACTAGTAATTATAACTAATATAAACATTCAATTAGTCAAGTGCCATACCTGATACACACTTGGGCGATCTTGTCTCATTCGATTCACGACTAGTCATTATAATTAATATAAACATTCAATCAGTCAATTGCCATACCTTATAAACACTTGGGCGATCTTGTCTCTTTCGATTCACGACTAGTCATTATAACTAATATAAACATTCAATCAGTCAAGTGCCATACATGATACACAATTGGGCGATCTTGTCTCTTTCGGTTCACGACTTGTCTTTATAACTAATATAAACATTCAATCAGTCAAGTGCCATACCTGATACACACTTGGGCGATCTTGTCTCTTTCGATTCACGACTTGTCATTATAACTAATATAAACTTTCAATCAGTCAACTGCCATACCTGATACACACTTGGGCGATCTTGTCTCATTCGATTCACGACTAGTCATTATAACTAATATAAACATTCAATCAGTCAAGTGCCATACCTGACACACACTTGGGCGATCTTGTCTCTTTCGATTCACGACTAGTCATTATAACTAATATAAACATTCAATCAGTCAAGTGCCATACCTTATACACATTTGGGCGGTCTTCACTCTTTCGATTCACGACTAGTCATTATAACTAATATAAACATTCAATCAGTCAAGTGCTATACCTGATAAACACTTGGGCGATCTTGTCTCTTTCGTTTCACGACTAGGCATTATATCTAATATAAACATTCAATCAGTCAAGTGCCATAACTTATACACATTTGGGCGATCTTCACTCTTTCGATTCACGACTTGTCATTATAACTAATATAAACATTCAATCAGTCAAGTGCTATACCTGATACACACTTGGGCGATCTTGTCTCTTTCGATTCACGAGTAGTCATTATAACTAATATAAACATTCAATCAG
The DNA here is from genome assembly GCA_964036315.1 of Acanthosepion esculentum. Lineage (NCBI taxonomy): Eukaryota > Metazoa > Mollusca > Cephalopoda > Sepiida > Sepiidae > Acanthosepion > Acanthosepion esculentum. The sequence continues at coordinate 10,675,575 of OZ038498.1, read as the reverse complement.
TCAAGTGCCATACCTGATACACACTTGGGCGACCTTGTCTCTTTCGATTCACGACTAGTCATTATAACTAATATAAACATTCAATCAGTCAAGTGCTATACCTGATACACACGTGGGCGATCTTGTCTCTTTCGATTCACGAGTAGTCATTATAACTAATATAAACATTCAATCAGTCAAGTGCCATACCTGATACACACTTGGGCGATCTTGTCTCTTTCGATTCACGACAAGTCATTATATCTAATATAAACATTCAATCAGTCAAGTGCCATACCTGATACACACTTGGGCGATCTTGTCTCTTTCGGTTCACGACTAGTCATTATAACTAATATAAACATTCAATCAGTCAAGTGCCATACCTTATACACACTTGGGCGATCTTGTCTCTTTCGGTTCACGACTAGTCATTATAACTAATATAAACATTCAATCAGTCAAGTGCCATACCTTATACACACTTGGGCGATCTTGTCTCTTTCGGTTCACGACTAGTCATTATAACTAATATAAACATTCAATCAGTCAAGTGCCATACCTGATACACACTTGGGCGATCTTGTCTCATTCGATTCACGACTAGTCATTATAACTAATATAAACATTCAATCAGTCAAGTGCCATACCTGATACACACTTGGGCGATCTTGTCTCTTTCGATTCACGACTAGTCATTATATCTAATATAAACATTCAATCAGTCAAGTGCCATACCTGATACACATTTGGGCGATCTTGTCTCATTCGATTCACGACTAGTCATTATAATTAATATAAACATTCAATCAGTCAAGTGCCATATCTGATACACATTTGGGCGATCTTCACTCTTTCGATTCACGACTAGTCATTACAACTAATATAAACATTCAATCAGTCAAGTGCCATACCTGATACACACTTGGGCGATTTTTCTCTTTCGTTTCACGACTAGTCATTATATCTAATATAAACATTCAATCAGTCAAGTGCCATACCTGATACACATTTGGGCGATCTTCACTCTTTCGATTCACGACTAGTCATTATAACCATTATAAACATTCAATCAGTCAAGTGCCATACCTGATACACACTTGGGCGATCTTGTCTCATTCGATTCACGACTAGTCATTATATCTAATATAAACATTCAATCAGTCAAGTGCCATACCTGATACACATTTGGGCGATCTTCACTCTTTCGATTCACGACTAGTCATTATAACCATTATAAACATTCAATCAGTCAAGTGCCATACCTGATACACACTTGGGCGATCTTGTCTCATTCGATTCACGACTAGTCATTATATCTAATATAAACATTCAATCAGTCAAGTGCCATACCTGATACACATTTGGGCGATCCTGTCTCTTTCAATTCACGTCTTGTCATTATAACTAATATAAACATTCAATCAGTCAAGTGCCATACCTGATACACACTTAGGCGATCTTGTCTCATTCGATTCACGTCTCGCACTTATAACAAATATAAACATTCAATCAGTCAAGTGCCATACCTGATACACACTTGGGCGATCTTGTCTCATTCGATTCACGACTAGTCATTATAATTAATATAAACATTCAATCAGTCAAGTGCCATACCTGATAAACACTTGGGCGATCTTGTCTCTTTCGATTCACGACTAGTCATTACAACTAATATAAACATTCTATCAGTCAAGTGCCATACCTGATACACACTTGGGCGATCTTGTCTCATTCGATTCACGACTAGTCATTATAACTAATATAAACATTCAATCAGTCAAGTGCCATACCTGATACACACTTCGGCGATCTTGTCTCTCTCGATTCACGACTTGTCATTATAACTAATATAAACATTCCATCAGTCAAGTGCCATACCTGATACACACTTGGACGATCTTCACTCTTTCGATTCATGACTAGTCATTACAACTAATATAAACATTCTATCAGTCAAGTGCCATACCTGATACACACTTGGGCGATCTTGTCTCATTCGATTCACGACTAGTCATTATAACTAATATAAACATTCAATCAGTCAAGTGCCATACCTGATACACACTTGGGCGATCTTGTCTCATTCGATTCACGACTAGTCATTATAACTAATATAAACATTCAATCAGTCAAGTGCCATACCTGATACACACTTGGACGATCTTCACTCTTTCGATTCATGACTAGTCATTATAACTAATATAAACATTCCATCAGTCAAGTGCCATACCTGATACACACTTGGACGATCTTCACTCTTTCGATTCATGACTAGTCATTATAACTAATATAAACATTCAATCAGTCAAGTGCCATACTTGATACACACTTGGACGATCTTGTCTCATTCGATTCACGACTAGTCATTATAACTAATATAAACATTCAATCAGTCAAGTGCCATACCTGATACCCATTTGGGCGATCTTCACTCTTTCGATTCACGACTAGTCATTATAACTATTATAAACATTCTATCAGTCAAATGCCATACTTGATACACACTTGGACGATCTTGTCTCTTTCGATTCACGACTTATCCTTATAACTTTTTAAGATCTACCAAAGTGAATTTCTCGAAATTTCATAAAATGAGATTTTACAAATTGAAAAAACAATTTTACAGATTTTCTAAAAAAGTGACATTTATAAAATAAATTCATTCAGTTGTGGAAAAGTCTTGTAAATTTCATTGAAATTAAACACGTATCTGACTTTTGAAAGAATTTCCAAATCAATGTGTTTTTCACCGTAAAAAAACAAATTCTAAAACTTCCCATAATAATTTGAAGCGTCTAAAATGGATGAAAAAATTATAACCTAAAAATCATTTGTTTTTAACGATAAAACCTTGTTTTTATTCATTTTAAGGACTTTTTCTTTGTGTATGCTCATTTTTTAAAAATCTTTGATATTAAGTAGATTATATTTCAGGCTAAGAATAAAATTTACGAATTTTTAAGCGAATGCTTCCATGTATAGATAGGTCTGTGTTTATGAGTAAAAGATTTGATTTAATCAATAAAATCACAGACGAAGGCTAAAATATCCGAGAATTCTGTTCCTGTTTCCGTTCACTCTTGGTTGTTAGCAGAAAATCGGATGAAAACATTGGATTAAAGGAAATTATAAAATCATTCTGAAGATATTTTATATCATTTTGAAATCGGTCATTGTTATTTCAAGATCTGGTCTGATTATTAACCTCTCGCTTTTTTATCTTAGCGACTGATTGTCGATATTTTTCCAGATATACAATCCATATGGAAAGAGGAAAATCCATTTCCTTCTGGTAATATAAGCCAGAATCTTTACAGCCAGCGAGAAAACCAACAAAAGTAAGAAAGCAAATAATTTCAATAATCCAAAAAATATCTTTGTAAAGATTATAAAACAAAATCTAGAATTTGATCGTCTTTAATATTTCCAGAGGAAGATGTCAATTCGGAAGAGGCATAAGTCATTTCAAGTTTGGGAGAACCAATTATAATGGCGAACGTACCCTATCCTAACTACCAATCATATGTATCATGTGTAGCGTACAGAGCGGATTAAATAATAAACGTCTTAAGCCCACTAATCTGGAATTGAAAGTACATTTATATCACATGAAGATATGGGAGATAAAGCAACGGGGTAACACTATGGAGACATCTTGAAAAATATGATGTTTATAGTTAAGTAGATATGTGACCAGAAAGCAAGAAATTGGTTTGCAAAGTCTCGTTTTGGAGAAAAGTCAGGAGAAAGAGGAACCTAGATAATGGCATTCATCGGACATTAATGATGGCGATATTCTAAGCGTAGGAGTCATAAATGGTAAACTCATATATATTATGTGTAGCGTGCAGATAGGATTAAAGAATAAAGTTTCTTCTGCTGTCATGCCCCGGATGGACAACGGCCACGTGTCCCATTGTCTCACTCTGGGATGGGCATTACAAGTAGGCGACTGGAGCGACGAACACCGTCAAGCTAACCACGCAGAGTACAATCATCGGAATGTTGGACGTTCGCACCCTCTGTGTTCCTAAAAAAAGAGTGGACGGATATGACATTGCCGGAACTCTTGAGAGCTACCATCAATAGATTCAACTCAAGAGGATTGTTTATTTCTTCTGCTGTCAATGCCCCCGATGATTGAAGTAGTTGAGGGACTGATGATGATGTTGGTGATGATGATGAATGATCCGCTTAACTTATATTAATAAAAATGTGTTTAAAAATACTTAAAATCTTCATACCAATTCAATAAGATAAAGCCTTCGAGAAATTCAATTATATACTGTATAGAAACATGAACCAAATAATATATGTAGCGTCTTTAAACTACACTCAATTTTCTATCCTTAATGTCATTTCAAATTATTTTTTATCAAATATCAGATTCAGAAAACTTAATAAATGAAAATATCGAAAACTATTCCTTACAAAATTTAACATTTTGCCGAAAAATATTTAAAACTTCAAAACTCCTGTTTTAAATATTACGATAGCATAACTCTTTTTTGCAGTATGTTGCATACTAATTAGAAACAAATAGCCGACGTACTCGGCGTTGCCCCAGTGCATGTAGCTGCAATTATATAACAGCACCCCCTGTATACCCGCTCCCCCTGTCTAGAAATATTTGCTTGCGTCCCCGCTTTCATGAATCATCTGTTCGTATACTGACCTCCTCTCCCCTGTCATCTTTTTTACGGCATGTTCTTCGGAAATGTTTGATGTTGGTGCTAACCTAAGCATAGGGGACCGACAAGAAGAAAAATGTTTTGCAAAGTGTGGTTCTGAAGAAAAGGTCGGTGGGAAATGAACCTTGAGAGGGTATACATCAGACTTTGAAGTTATAATACGAGTAGGAGTCATAAACGACCGGCCAGTACGAAATTGGTTTGCAAAGTATCATTCTGAAGAAAAGGACGGTGGAAGATGAAACCTGACAGGGTATAAACGGGACTTTGATGATATAATACGCGTAGGAGTCATAAACGACCGGTGAGTACGAAAGTGGTTTGCAAAGTATCGTTCTGAAGAAAAAGTCGGTGGAAGATGAAACCTGACAGGGTATAAACGGGACTTTGATGATATAATACGCGTAGGAGTCATAAACGACCAGTCAGTAGGAAATTGGTTTGCAAAGAATCGTCCTGAAGAAAAGGACGGTGGAAGATGAAACCTGACAGGGTATAAACGGGATCTGGATGATATAATACGCGTAGGAGTCATAAACGACCGGTCAGTACGAAATTGGTTTGCAAAGTATCGTTCTGAAGAAAAGGACGGTGGAAGATGAATCCTGACAGGGTATGCACGGGACTTTGATGATATAATACGCGTAAGAGTCATAACCGACCGGTCAGTACGAAATTGGTTTGCAAAGTATCGTTCTGAAGAAAAGGACGGTGGAAGATGAAACCTGACAGGGTATAAGTGGGACTTTGATGATATAATACGCGTAGGAGTCATAACCGACAGGTCAGTACAAAATTGGTTTGCAAAGTATCGTTCTGAAGAAAAGGACGGTGGAAGATGAAACCTGACAGGGTATAAATGGGACTTTGATGATATAATACGCGTAGGAGTCATAACCGACAGGTCAGTACAAAATTGGTTTGCAAAGTATTGTTCTGAAGAAAAGGACGGTGGAAGATGAAACCTGAGAGCGTATAAACGGGACTTTGATGATATAATACGCGTAGGAGTCATAAACGACCGGTCAGTACGAAATTGGTTTGCAAAGTATCGTCCTGAAGAAAAGGACGGTGGAAGATGAAACCTGACAGGGTATAAGTGGGACTTTGATGATATAATACGCGTAGGAGTCATAACCGACAGGTCAGTACAAAATTGGTTTGCAAAGTATCGTTCTGAAGAAAAGGACGGTGGAAGATGAATCCTGACAGGGTATAAACGGGACTTTGATGATATAATACGCGTAGGAGTCATAACCGACAGGTCAGTACAAAATTGGTTTGCAAAGTATCGTTCTGAAGAAAAGGATGGTGGAAGATGAAACCTGACAGGGTAAAAACGGGACTTTGATGATATAATACGCGTAGGAGTCATAAATGACCGGTCAGTACGAAATTGGTTTGTAAAGTATAATTCTAGAGAAAAGGACGTTGGAAGATGAATCCTGACAGGGTATGCACGGGACTTTGATGATATAATACGCGTAGGAGTCATAACCGACCGGTCAGTACGAAATTGGTTTGCAAAGTATCGTTCTGAAGAAAAGGACGGTGGAAGATGAAACCTGACAGGGTATAAACGGGACTTTGATGATATAATACGCGTAGGAGTTATAAACAACCGGTCAGTACGAAATTGGTTTGCAAAGTATCGTTATGAAGAAAAGGACGGTGGAAGATGAATCCTGACAGGGTATAAACGGGACTTTGATGATATAATACACGTAGGAGTCATAACCGACCGGTCAGTACGAAATTGGTTTGCAAAGTATCGTTCTGAAGAAAAGGACGGTGGATGATGAAACCTGACAGGGTATAAATGGGACTTTGATGATATAATACGCGTAGGAGTCATAAACGACTGGTCAGTACGAAATTGGTTTGCAAAGTATCGTTCTGAAGAAAAGGACGGTGGAAGATGAAACCTGGCAGGGTATAAGTGGGACTTTGATGATATAATACGCGTATGAGTCATAACCGAAAGGTCAGTACAAAATTGGTTTGCAAAGTATCGTTCTGAAGAAAAGGACGGTGGAAGATGAAACCTGACAGGGTATAAGTGGGACTTTGATGATATAATACGCGTAGGAGTCATAAACGATCGGTCAGTACGAAATTGGTTTGCAAATATCGTTCTGAAGAAAAGGACGGTGGAAGATGAATCCTGACAGGGTATAAACGGGACTTTGATGATATAATACGCGTAGGAGTCATAACCGACAGGTCAGTACAAAATTGGTTTGCAAAGTATTGTTCTGAAGAAAAGGACGGTGGAAGATGAAACCTGAGAGCGTATAAACGGGACTTTGATGATATAATACGCGTAGGAGTCATAAACGAACGGTCAGTACGAAATTGGTTTGCAATGTATGGTTCTGAAGAAAAGGACGGTGGAAGATGAATCCTGACAGGGTATAAACGGGACATTGATGATATAATACGCCTAGGAGTCATAAACAACCGGTCAGTACGAAATTGGTTTGCAAAGTATCGTTCTGAAGAAAAGGATGGTGGAAGATGAAACCTGACAGGGTAAAAACGGGACTTTGATGATATAATACGCGTAGGAGTCATAAATGACCGGTCAGTACGAAATTGGTTTGTAAAGTATAATTCTAGAGAAAAGGACGTTGGAAGATGAATCCTGACAGAGTATGCACGGGACTTTGATGATATAATACGCGTAGGAGTCATCAACGACCGGTCAGTACGAAATTGGTTTGCAAAGTATCGTTCTGAAGAAAAGGACGGTCGAAGATGAACCATGACAGGGTATAAACGGGACTTTGATGATATAATACGCGTAGGAGTCATAAACGACCGGTCAGTACGAAATTGGTTTGCAAAGTATCGTTCTGAAGAAAAGGACGGTGGAAGATGAATCCTGACAGGGTATAAACGGGACTTTGATGATATAATACACGTAGGAGTCATAACCGACCGGTCAGTACGAAATTGGTTTGCAAAGTATCGTTCTGAAGAAAAGGACGGTGGAAGATGAAACCTGACAGGGTATAAACAGGACTTTGATGATATAATACGCGTAGGAGTCATAAACAACCGGTCAGTACGAAATTGGTTTGCAAAGTATCGTTATGAAGAAAAAGACGGTGGAAGATGAATCCTGACAGGGTATGCACGGGACTTTGATGATATAATACACGTAGGAGTCATAACCGACCGGTCAGTACGAAATTGGTTTGCAAAGTATCGTTCTGAAGAAAAGGACGGTGGATGATGAAACCTGACAGGGTATAAATGGGACTTTGATGATATAATACGCGTAGGAGTCATAAACGACTGGTCAGTACGAAATTGGTTTGCAAAGTATCGTTCTGAAGAAAAGGACGGTGGAAGATGAAACCTGACAGGTTATAAACGGGACTTTGATGATATAATACGCGTAGGAGTCATAAACAACCGGTCAGTACGAAATTCGTTTCCAAAGTATCGTTCTGAAGAAAAGGACGGTGGAAGATGAATCCTGACAGGGTATGCACGGGAGTTTGATGATATAATACGCGTAGGAGTCATAACCGACCGGTCAGTACAAAATTGGTTTGCAAAGTATCGTTCTGAAGAAAAGGACGGTGGAAGATGAAACCTGACAGGGTATAAATGGGACTTTGATGATATAATACGCGTAGGAGTCATAACCGACAGGTCAGTACAAAATTGGTTTGCAAAGTATTGTTCTGAAGAAAAGGACGGAGGAAGATGAAACCTGAGAGCGTATAAACGGGACTTTGATGATATAATACGCGTAGGAGTCATAAACGAACGGTCAGTACGAAATTGGTTTGCAAAGTATCGTTCTGAAGAAAAGGACGTTGGAAGATGAATCCTGACAGGGTATAAACGGGACATTGATGATATAATACGCCTAGGAGTCATAAACAACCGGTCAGTACGAAATTGGTTTGCAAAGTATCGTTCTGAAGAACAGGACGGTGGAAGATGAATCCTGACCGGGTATGCATGGGACTTTGATGATATAATACACGTAGGAGTCATAACCGACCGGTCAGTACGAAATTGGTTTGCAAAGTATCGTTCTGAAGAAAAGGACGGTAGAAGATTAAACCTGACAGGGTATAAACGGGACTTTGATGATATAATACGCGTAGGAGTCATAACCGACAGGTCAGTACAAAATTGGTTTGCAAAGTATTGTTCTGAAGAAAAGGACGGTGGAAGATGAAACCTGAGAGCGTATAAACGGGACTTTGATGATATAATACGCGTAGGAGTCATAAACGAACGGTCAGTACGAAATTGGTTTGCAAAGTATCGTTCTGAAGAAAAGGACGTTGGAAGATGAATCCTGACAGGGTATAAACGGGACATTGATGATATAATACGCCTAGGAGTCATAAACAACCGGTCAGTACGAAATTGGTTTGCAAAGTATCGTTCTGAAGAACAGGATGGTGGAAGATGAATCCTGACAGGGTATGCATGGGACTTTGATGATATAATACACGTAGGAGTCATAACCGACCGGTCAGTACGAAATTGGTTTGCAAAGTATCGTTCTGAAGAACAGGACGGTGGAAGATGAATCCTGACAGGGTATGCATGGGACTTTGATGATATAATACACGTAGGAGTCATAACCGACCGGTCAGTACGAAATTGGTTTGCAAAGTATCCTTCTGAAGAAAAGGACGGTGGAAGATGAATCCTGACAGGGTATAAACGGGACTTTGATGATATAATACGCGTAGGAGTCATAAACGACCGGTCAGTACGAAATTGGTTTGCAAAGTATCGTTATGAAGAAAAGGACGGTGGAAGATGAATCCTTACAGGGTTAGCACGGGACTTTGATGATATAATACACGTAGGAGTCATAACCGACCGGTCAGTACGAAATTGGTTTGCAAAGTATCGTTCTGAAGAAAAGGACGGTGGAAGATGAATCCTGACAGGGTATGCACGGGACTTTGATGATATAATACACGTAGGAGTCATAACCGACCGGTCAGTACGAAAATGGTTTGCAAAGTATCGTTCTGAAGAAAAGGACGGTGGAAGATGAAACCTGACAGGGTATAAACGGGACTTTGATGATATAATACGCGTAGGAGTCATAAACAACCGGTCAGTACGAAATTGGTTTGCAAAGTATCTTTCTGAAGAAAAGGACGGTGGAAGATGAACCACGACAGGGTATAAACGGGACTTTGATGATATAATACGCTTAGGAGTCATAAACGACCGGTCAGTACGAAATTGGTTTGCAAAGTATCGTTCTGAAGAAAAGGACGGTGGAAGATGAACCATGACAGGGTATAAACGGGACTTTGATGATATAATACGCGTAGGAGTCATAAACGACCGGTGAGTACGAAATTGGTTTGCAAAGTATCGTTCTGAAGAAAAGGACGGTGGAAGATGAACCACGACAGGGTATAAACGGGACTTTGATGATATAATACGCGTAGGAGTCATAAACGACCGTTCAGTACGAAATTGGTTTGCAAAGTATCGTTCTGAAGAAAAGGACGGTGGAAGATGAACCATGACAGGGTATAAACGGGACTTTGATGATATAATATGCGTAGGAGTCATAAACGACCGGTCAGTACGAAATTGGTTTGCAAAGTATCGTTCTGAAGAAAAGGACGATGGAAGATGAACCACGACAGGGTATAAACGGGACTTTGATGATATAATACGCTTAGGAGTCATAAACGACCGGTCAGTACGAAATTGGTTTGCAAAGTATCGTTCTGAAGAAAAGGACGATGGAAGATGAACCATGACAGGGTATAAACGGGACTTTGATGATATAATATGCGGAGGAGTCATAAACGACCGGTGAGTACGAAATTGGTTTGCAAAGTATCGTTCTGAAGAAAAGGACGGTGGAAGATGAACCATGACAGGGTATAAACGGGACTTTGATGATATAATATGCGTAGGAGTCATAAACGACCGGTGAGTACGAAATTGGTTTGCAAAGTATCGTTCTGAAGAAAAGGACGGTGGAAGATGAATCATGACAGGGTATAAACGGGACTTTGATGATATAATACGCGTAGGAGTCATAAACGACCGGTCAGTACGAAATTGGTTTGCAAAGTATCGTTCTGAAGAAAAGGACGGTGGAAGATGAACCATGACAGGGTATAAACGGGACTTTGATGATATAATATGCGTAGGAGTCATAAACGACCGGTGAGTACGAAATTGGTTTGCAAAGTATCGTTCTGAAGAAAAGGACGGTGGAAGATGAACCACGACAGGGTATAAACGGGACTTTGATGATATAATACGCGTAGGAGTCATAAACGACCGTTCAGTACGAAATTGGTTTGCAAAGTATCGTTCTGAAGAAAAGGACGGTGGAAGATGAACCATGACAGGGTATAAACGGGACTTTGATGATATAATACGCGTAGGAGTCATAAACGACCGGTCAGTACGAAATTGGTTTGCAAAGTATCGTTCTGAAGAAAAGGACGATGGAAGATGAACCACGACAGGGTATAAACGGGACTTTGATGATATAATACGCTTAGGAGTCATAAACGACCGGTCAGTACGAAATTGGTTTGCAAAGTATCGTTCTGAAGAAAAGGCCGGTGGAAGGTGAACCATGACAGGGTATAAACGGGACTTTGATGATATAATACGCTTAGGAGTCATAAACGACCGGTCAGTACGAAATTGGTTTGCAAAGTATCGTTCTGAAGAAAAGGACGATGGAAGATGAACCACGACAGGGTATAAACGGGACTTTGATGATATAATACGCGTAGGAGTCATAAACGACCGGTCAGTACGAAATTGGTTTGCAAAGTATCGTTCTGAAGAAAAGGACGATGGAAGATGAACCACGACAGGGTATAAACGGGACTTTGATGATATAATACGCTTAGGAGTCATAAACGACCGGTCAGTACGAAATTGGTTTGCAAAGTATCGTTCTGAAGAAAAGGACGGTGGAAGGTGAACCATGACAGGGTATAAACGGGACTTTGATGATATAATACGCGTAGGAGTCATAAACGACCGGTCAGTACAAAATTGGTTTGCAAAGTATCGTTCTAAAGAAAAGGACGATGGAAGATGAACCACGACAGGGTATAAACGGGACTTTGATGATATAATACGCTTAGCAGTCATAAACGACCGCACAGTACGAAATTGGTTTGCAAAGTATCGTTCTGAAGAAAAGGACGATGGAAGATGAACCTTGCCAGGGTATAAACGGGACTTTGATGATATAATACGCGTAGGAATCATAAACGACCGGTCAGTACGAAATTGGTTTGCAAAATATCGTTCTGAAGAAAAGGACGGTGGAAGATGAACCACGACAGGGTATAAACGGGACTTTGATGATATAATACGCTTAGGAGTCATAAACGACCGGTCAGTACGAAATTGGTTTGCAAAGTATCGTTCTGAAGAAAAGGACGATGGAAGATGAACCTTGCCAGGGTATAAACGGGACTTTGATAATATAATACGCGTAGGAGTCATAAACGACCGGTCAGTACGAAATTGGTTTGCAAAGTATCGTTCTGAAGAAAAGGACGATGGAAGATGAACCACGACAGGGTATAAACGGGACTTTGATGATATAATACGCGTAGGAGTCATAAACGACCGGTCAGTACGAAATTGGTTTGCAAAGTATCGTTCTGAAGAAAAGGACGATGGAAGATGAACCACGACAGGGTATAAACGGGACTTTGATGATATAATACGCGTAGGAGTCATAAACGACCGGTCAGTACGAAATTGGTTTGCAAAGTATCGTTCTGAAGAAAAGGACGATGGAAGATGAACCACGACAGGGTATAAACGGGACTTTGATGATATAATACGCTTAGGAGTCATAAACGACCGGTCAGTACGAAATTGGTTTGCAAAGTATCGTTCTGAAGAAAAGGACGGTGGAAGATGAACCATGACAGGGTATAAACGGGACTTTGATGATATAATATGCGTAGGAGTCATAAACGACCGGTCAGTACGAAATTGGTTTGCAAAGTATCGTTCTGAAGAAAAGGACGATGGAAGATGAACCACGACAGGGTATAAACGGGACTTTGATGATATAATACGCTTAGGAGTCATAAACGACCGGTCAGTACGAAATTGGTTTGCAAAGTATCGTTCTGAAGAAAAGGACGATGGAAGATGAACCATGACAGGGTATAAACGGGACTTTGATGATATAATATGCGGAGGAGTCATAAACGACCGGTGAGTACGAAATTGGTTTGCAAAGTATCGTTCTGAAGAAAAGGACGGTGGAAGATGAAACCTGACAGGGTATAAACGGGACTTTGATGATATAATATGCGTAGGAGTCATAAACGACCGGTCAGTACGAAATTGGTTTGCAAAGTATCGTTCTGAAGAAAAGGACGGTGGAAGATGAATCATGACAGGGTATAAACGGGACTTTGATGATATAATACGCGTAGGAGTCATAAACGACCGGTCAGTACGAAATTGGTTTGCAAAGTATCGTTCTGAAGAAAAGGACGGTGGAAGATGAACCATGACAGGGTATAAACGGGACTTTGATGATATAATATGCGTAGGAGTCATAAACGACCGGTGAGTACGAAATTGGTTTGCAAAGTATCGTTCTGAAGAAAAGGACGGTGGAAGATGAACCACGACAGGGTATAAACGGGACTTTGATGATATAATACGCGTAGGAGTCATAAACGACCGTTCAGTACGAAATTGGTTTGCAAAGTATCGTTCTGAAGAAAAGGACGGTGGAAGATGAACCATGACAGGGTATAAACGGGACTTTGATGATATAATACGCGTAGGAGTCATAAACGACCGGTCAGTACGAAATTGGTTTGCAAAGTATCGTTCTGAAGAAAAGGACGATGGAAGATGAACCACGACAGGGTATAAACGGGACTTTCATGATATAATACGCTTAGGAGTCATAAACGACCGGTCAGTACGAAATTGGTTTGCAAAGTATCGTTCTGAAGAAAAGGACGATGGAAGATGAACCTTGCCAGGGTATAAACGGGACTTTGATGATATAATACGCGTAGGAATCATAAACGACCGGTCAGTACGAAATTGGTTTGCAAAGTATCGTTCTGAAGAAAAGGACGGTGGAAGATGAACCACGACAGGGTATAAACGGGACTTTGATGATATAATACGCGTAGGAATCATAAACGACCGGTCAGTACGAAATTGGTTTGCAAAGTATCGTTCTGAAGAAAAGGACGGTGGAAGATGAACCACGACAGGGTATAAACGGGACTTTGATGATATAATACGCTTAGGAGTCATAAACGACCGGTCAGTACGAAATTGGTTTGCAAAGTATCGTTCTGAAGAAAAGGACGATGGAAGATGAACCTTGCCAGGGTATAAACGGGACTTTGATGATATAATACGCGTAGGAGTCATAAACGACCGGTCAGTACGAAATTGGTTTGCAAAGTATCGTTCTGAAGAAAAGGACGATGGAAGATGAACCACAACAGGGTATAAACGGGACTTTGATGATATAATACGCGTAGGAGTCATAAACGACCGGTCAGTACGAAATTGGTTTGCAAAGTATCGTTCTGAAGAAAAGGACGATGGAAGATGAACCACGACAGGGTATAAACGGGACTTTGATGATATAATACGCTTAGGAGTCATAAACGACCGGTCAGTACGAAATTGGTTTGCAAAGTATCGTTCTGAAGAAAAGGACGATGGAAGATGAACCACGACAGGGTATAAACGGGACTTTGATGATATAATACGCGTAGGAGTCATAAACGACCGGTCAGTACGAAATTGGTTTGCAAAGTATCGTTCTGAAGAAAAGGACGATGGAAGATGAACCACGACAGGGTATAAACGGGACTTTGATGATATAATACGCGTAGGAGTCATAAACGACCGGTCAGTACGAAATTGGTTTGCAAAGTATCGTTCTGAAGAAAAGGACGATGGAAGATGAACCTTGCCAGGGTATAAACGGGACTTTGATGATATAATACGCGTAGGAGTCATAAACGACCGGTCAGTACGAAATTGGTTTGCAAAGTATTGTTCTGAAGAAAAGGACGATGGAAGATGAACCACGACAGGGTATAAACGGGACTTTGATGATATAATACGCTTAGGAGTCATAAACGACCGGTCAGTACGAAATTGGTTTGCAAAGTATCGTTCTGAAGAAAAGGACGATGGCAGATGAACCACGACAGGGTATAAACGGGACTTTGATGATATAATACGCGTAGGAGTCATAAACGACCGGTCAGTACGAAATTGGTTTGCAAAATATCGTTCTGAAGAAAAGGACGATGGAAGATGAACCTTGCCAGGGTATAAACGGGACTTTGATGATATAATACGCGTAGGAGTCATAAACGACCGTTCAGTACGAAATTGGTTTGCAAAGTATCGTTCTGAAGAAAAGGACGATGGAAGATGAACCACGACAGGGTATAAACGGGACTTTGATGATATAATACGCGTAGGAGTCATAAACGACCGGTCAGTACGAAATTGGTTTGCAAAGTATCGTTCTGAAGAAAAGGACGATGGAAGATGAACCACGACAGGGTATAAACGGGACTTTGATGATATAATACAGGAGTCATAATCGACCGGTCAGTACGAAATTGGTTTGCAAAGTATCGTTCTGAAGAAAAGGACGATGGAAGATGAACCTTGCCAGGGTATAAACGGGACTTTGATGATATAATACGCGTAGGAGTCATAAACGACCGGTCAGTACGAAATTGGTTTGCAAAGTATCGTTCTGAAGAAAAGGACGATGGAAGATGAACCACGACAGGGTATAAACGGGACTTTGATGATATAATACGCGTAGGAGTCATAAACGACCGGTCAGTACGAAATTGGTTTGCAAAGTATTGTTCTGAAGAAAAGGACGATGGAAGATGAACCACGACAGGGTATAAACGGGACTTTGATGATATAATACGCTTAGGAGTCATAAACGACGGGTCAGTACGAAATTGGTTTGCAAAGTATCGTTCTGAAGAAAAGGACGATGGAAGATGAACCACGACAGGGTATAAACGGGACTTTGATGATATAATGCGCGTAGGAGTCATAAACGACCGGTCAGTACGAAATTGGTTTGCAAAGTATCGTTCTGAAGAA
The DNA here is from genome assembly GCA_964036315.1 of Acanthosepion esculentum. Taxonomy (NCBI): domain Eukaryota; kingdom Metazoa; phylum Mollusca; class Cephalopoda; order Sepiida; family Sepiidae; genus Acanthosepion; species Acanthosepion esculentum. Next base: position 10,659,763 of record OZ038498.1, on the reverse strand, counting down.
AAGAACGATGGAAGATGAACCTTGCCAGGGTATAAACGGGACTTTGATGATATAATACGCGTAGGAGTCATAAACGACCGGTCAGTACGAAATTGGTTTGCAAAGTATCGTTCTGAAGAAAAGGACGATGGAAGATGAACCACGACAGGGTATAAACGGGACTTTGATGATATAATACGCTTAGGAGTCATAAACGACCGGTCAGTACGAAATTGGTTTGCAAAGTATCGTTCTGAAGAAAAGGACGATGGAAGATGAACCACGACAGCGTATAAACGGGACTTTGATGATATAATACGCGTAGGAGTCATAAACGACCGGTCAGTACGAAATTGGTTTGCAAAGTATCGTTCTGAAGAAAAGGACGATGGAAGATGAACCACGACAGGGTATAAACGGGACTTTGATGATATAATACGCGTAGGAGTCATAAACGACCGGTCAGTACGAAATTGGTTTGCAAAGTATCGTTCTGAAGAAAAGGACGATGGAAGATGAACCTTGCCAGGGTATAAACGGGACTTTGATGATATAATACGCGTAGGAGTCATAAACGACCGGTCAGTACGAAATTGGTTTGCAAAGTATTGTTCTGAAGAAAAGGACGATGGAAGATGAACCACGACAGGGTATAAACGGGACTTTGATGATATAATACGCTTAGGAGTCATAAACGACCGGTCAGTACGAAATTGGTTTGCAAAGTATCGTTCTGAAGAAAAGGACGATGGCAGATGAACCACGACAGGGTATAAACGGGACTTTGATGATATAATACGCGTAGGAGTCATAAACGACCGGTCAGTACGAAATTGGTTTGCAAAATATCGTTCTGAAGAAAAGGACGATGGAAGATGAACCTTGCCAGGGTATAAACGGGACTTTGATGATATAATACGCGTAGGAGTCATAAACGACCGTTCAGTACGAAATTGGTTTCTAAAGTATCGTTCTGAAGAAAAGGACGATGGAAGATGAACCACGACAGGGTATAAACGGGACTTTGATGATATAATACGCGTAGGAGTCATAAACGACCGGTCAGTACGAAATTGGTTTGCAAAGTATTGTTCTGAAGAAAAGGACGATGGAAGATGAACCACGACAGGGTATAAACGGGACTTTGATGATATAATACGCGTAGGAGTCATAAACGACCGGTCAGTACGAAATTGGTTTGCAAAGTATTGTTCTGAAGAAAAGGACGATGGAAGATGAACCACGACAGGGTATAAACGGGACTTTGATGATATAATACGCTTAGGAGTCATAAACGACCGGTCAGTACGAAATTGGTTTGCAAAGTATCGTTCTGAAGAAAAGGACGATGGAAGATGAACCACGACAGGGTATAAACGGGACTTTGATGATATAATACAGGAGTCATAAACGACCGGTCAGTACGAAATTGGTTTGCAAAGTATCGTTCTGAAGAAAAGGACGATGGAAGATGAACCTTGCCAGGGTATAAACGGGACTTTGATGATATAATACGCGTAGGAGTCATAAACGACCGTTCAGTACGAAATTGGTTTGCAAAGTATCGTTCTGAAGAAAAGGACGATGGAAGATGAACCACGACAGGGTATAAACGGGACTTTGATGATATAATACGCGTAGGAGTCATAAACGACCGGTCAGTACGAAATTGGTTTGCAAAGTATCGTTCTGAAGAAAAGGACGATGGAAGATGAACCTTGCCAGGGTATAAACGGGACTTTGATGATATAATACGCGTAGGAGTCATAAACGACCGGTCAGTACGAAATTGGTTTGCAAAGTATCGTTCTGAAGAAAAGGACGATGGAAGATAAACCACGACAGGGTATAAACGGGACTTTGATGATATAATACGCGTAGGAGTCATAAACGACCGGTCAGTACGAAATTGGTTTGCAAAGTATTGTTCTGAAGAAAAGGACGATGGAAGATGAACCACGACAGGGTATAAACGGGACTTTGATGATATAATACGCTTAGGAGTCATAAACGACCGGTCAGTACGAAATTGGTTTGCAAAGTATCGTTCTGAAGAAAAGGACGATGGAAGATGAACCATGACAGGGTATAAACGGGACTTTGATGATATAATACGCGTAGGAGTCATAAACGACCGGTCAGTACGAAATTGGTTTGCAAAGTATCGTTCTGAAGAAAAGGACGATGGAAGATGAACCACGACAGGGTATAAACGGGACTTTGATGATATAATACGCGTAGGAGTCATAAACGACCGGTCAGTACGAAATTGGTTTGCAAAGTATCGTTCTGAAGAAAAGAACGATGGAAGATGAACCTTGCCAGGGTATAAACGGGACTTTGATGATATAATACGCGTAGGAGTCATAAACGACCGGTCAGTACGAAATTGGTTTGCAAAGTATCGTTCTGAAGAAAAGGACGATGGAAGATGAACCACGACAGGGTATAAACGGGACTTTGATGATATAATACGCTTAGGAGTCATAAACGACCGGTCAGTACGAAATTGGTTTGCAAAGTATCGTTCTGAAGAAAAGGACGATGGAAGATGAACCACGACAGGGTATAAACGGGACTTTGATGATATAATACGCGTAGGAGTCATAAACGACCGGTCAGTACGAAATTGGTTTGCAAAGTATCGTTCTGAAGAAAAGGACGATGGAAGATGAACCATGACAGGGTATAAACGGGACTTTGATGATATAATACGCGTAGGAGTCATAAACGACCGGTCAGTACGAAATTGGTTTGCAAAGTATCGTTCTGAAGAAAAGGACGATGGAAGATGAACCACGACAGGGTATAAACGGGACTTTGATGATATAATACGCGTAGGAGTCATAAACGACCGGTCAGTACGAAATTGGTTTGCAAATATCGTTCTGAAGAAAAGGATGATGGAAGATGAAACCTGACAGGGTATAAACGGGACTTTGATGATATAATACGCGTAGGAGTCATAAACGACCGGTCAGTACGAAATTGGTTTGCAAAGTATCGTTCTGAAGAAAAGGACGGTGGAAGATGAAACCTGACAGGGTATAAACGGGACTTTGATGATATAATACGCGTAGGAGTCATAAACGACCGGTCAGTACGAAATTGGTTTGCAAAGTATCGTTCTGAAGAAAAGGATGGTGGAATATGAAACCAGACAGGGTATAAAACGGACTTTGATGATATAATACACGACCGGTCAGTATGAAATTGGTTTGCAAAATATCGTTCTCATGGAAAGGTCGGTGGAAGATGAACCTTGACAGGGTATGCAAATTTATATATATATATATATATATATATATATATATATATATATATATATATATATATATATATATATATATATATATATTATTTATATTTATATTTATATATATATATATTCGGATTGCCAATAAAATACAAACCTACCCATTTTTATCTGGTCAAATTAAATAGATTAAAAAGAACTAGACTTGTTTGATTAATATTTGAAGAAAAACATGTAGCGTTAAAAGTGTTCATAAAGAATCAGAAATTAATTTAAAATATTGAAGGTCTCCGTAGAATCCTCTGTATTTCTCTCTTATCAAATTGATCTATTATTATGTCACGCGTATTTCAATAGTTTACAAGTATCAGTTGAGAAGAAGTTTCTTGGGATTTTCATTTGCGAAATTCGTGGAAATTTCATACAATTTTTGTTCTATAGGACTTTGTCGAAAGATTCATATTAATGCGTAATTTTAAAAATACAATCCAAGTCTTACAAATACTCCCATCTAAATTAATCTCCTTTTCTCCAGAACGACACTTTATAAAAAATATTCGTTCTTGCCGATCATGTATGACCACTACGCTTAGATTATCACCAACATCAAAGTCCGGTGCATAGCCTGTCAAGGTTCATCTCCCACCGACCTTTTCTCCAGAACGATACATTGCAAACCAATTTCGTACTGACCGGTCGTTTATGACTCCTACGCGTATTATATCATCAAAGTCCCGTTTATTTGTTTATGTCATAGATTTCTAAGTAAATTGTAATTAATCAAATGAAATAAAAATTCTGTTTCTTGATTCAAAGAAGTAAAATAAATATATATTCAAAAAGTTTTGTTGCTAATATCAAGATCAAAATATTTGTTGCGCAAATACTTTTCTCATGATTTTTTTTATAGACCATGGAATAATTCCAATGGACAGTGAAAGACTAGATAAATATCTCGACCTTGTCGAAGAGCTGAAGAAATTGTGAAACCTGAAGATGCCAGTCGTATCACTTGTTATCACAGCAACTGAAACAGTCTTGAAGAGTATAAAAGAAACCATCCCAGATAACTGCACTGCTAAAATCCGGTACAATACTGTGGAGAGTCCTGGAGAAACATGCTATCTTTTTAAAGTCTAGTGAAAACCATCAATTAGTAATGGAGTGACTTTTTAAGTGTACTTTAGCCGAGAAAACCGTGGAACCAGAGATTTAATGACGACCTTGATATACAGAGCACCTGGAACTATGCTAAAACACTAGAGGTGTTATTTACGGAAGAACCTTACAAAGAGTTTCGAATAGTTTGAAATCGGAGAAAAAGTCGAAAGTATTTAAACGGCAGTATTACTAAAATCATTTGGAATACTGAAGAGAATGTTGGAATATTGAGAAGATTTGTTGTCACTTGATCTTCGATGAATTCCACGTAATATTACTGCTGCAAAGAACAATAATGAAAATAGTACGATCGAATGAAGAGCATATATTTGAATTATTGATACAAATTCATTAAATTATATAAAAACGGTATAACATTTTTGAGAAAGATGTTATTAATCTTTTGAAAAATGTAAAGTCTATAAACTGTACCTATTGCTTCATTATAAATTTACACTTGTTTCATCAAACTTTAATTTTCTGTTTCTAACACAAAGTGGTGCCAAATGAAAGGAAAAGATATTAATATTAATAATAAAACTGATTCGTTGTAATTTATACAATAGCAGTGATATGAGTGACAGATATATGAATAAAATTCAAGTGTAATGAATGAAACAGTCAAGATCTCATTCGACGATTAACTGGAGTATATGTGGAAAATTAAAATAGTTTTCAAGAACATAAGCAACGTAATAATTATTTAAAAAATAACATTGAATCGCTAAAAGAACGAAAGTTCAATTGAAGATTAGAAAAAGTTGTGAGTAGTAACTTACCACAATCCGTTTTTACATTCTCTCTCTCTCCTCTGTAAAAAAAAACCATTGAAAATGATAGCGATAGATGCGAGAATCGTAGCGGCCGTGCTGTTTGATACAATTCTTTACTATGTGTTTCACTTCAGACATGAAATAAAAAAAGGCTTTTCTCTTAAATAAAGTAAATTACATCGAATAAGTTTTTCTGAATATGTGAGCAGTGTTTGTGGGTACAACTTTTTCCATCTCAGCTAGTTATACGTGTTCTATGATTTTCGTAATGTATCAGTATTCGTTTTAAATTGCTAGTACTTCTGTCATTAGTGGGAGAAAGGTTCTTTTGCTGAAATATCTCATTCACTCAGTTTCTATTTACAGATTTTTATATTTTTCAATATAAGGAAGGGCGAGAAATATTAAAATTTGAAGTAAGACTATCACAGGACAAGCTGAACCGGAACAAAGCAGCAGCGGGGCCTGATGGGATCGTAAGAGAAACGCTCTCAGACATAGACGGCTTCGGCATTAACAACATCACAACAGTAGTAAATGAAATATACAGGAGTGTTAACATACCGAAGGACCACAGTAAATCCATCTTGCGGGGCGTTTTTCATTTCGTGTGTGATTTTTCGTATTTGTTGTGTCTGAATGAGCGCGTGTCTGTGTGAATGTTTGGGATGAATGATTGTTTTTATATTATTAAAGTCCCGCATTAATTTCGTCCAGTTAACTGATGTTTCTGCCACATTTAGAGATTGTTGGCATTATTTAGTTTAGTTTCTTGTAAATAGTTGTTTTCATATTGTAAATACTCATTGGGGCTAGTTAAATTGTTGTTTTAATTCCCCTCCCCTGACAGACAATGAATTGTACATATGGGGACTAGTTAGGACTTTCATGTACACAATGAGGTATTATGGAGTGTGTGGTGAGAAAGGTATGTAAGAATGTGTCGTTTTGGTGCAAGGAATATTGTTAGTATGATTGGGTCAGCGTTTTGTGGCTAGCTAAGTTTAAAGTTGTGACAGAAGACCGACCCTTTTCCCCTTCCCCATTTCGGCCTTGTGCTACATATTCTGTTATTACAGAGTTAAATAAACTGAATAAATCCATCTTCGTAGCATTACCCAAGAGACTAAGTGAAAATGAATGGCAGCTGCAACGGGCAATCGCTTTAACGAACCACGCAACGAAGCTAAGGATAAATAGAGCGTGAAGTAGAATAAAACCGGAGAGCAGGACACTTTAGTTAAGGACGCTGGAACAAGAAACGCGAAATGATTAGAATGCGGATATTAGCCTACTCTATTTATTATGTTTATATTTCTATTCAGTGACTGCTAACACCATGCAACCTGATACAAAATGGTCAATTGTTTGTGGATATTTACCAGAGAATTTGTATTTTCCGGATGAAACGTTTTTTCAGTATAAGTGCTTGGTAATTTCATGTTAGCAAGTATTCATCATCATCATCATCATTATAATTCAGTTAATAACAAGAAATTGGTTGTAATAACAAAAAAAAAAAATCACATATCCGATGGAGAGCGTCAGTCGATTTTCATGAGAATTTATCAGAGAGCAAAGAAATATCTTCTGTAAAAGAAAGAGAGAAAAATTAAGTGAAACGTAGCTACAACCAATCAAATTAAGTAACGTCATTGATTCGAGTGGCGCATATATGCACAGACATCATTTTTGCAAATCACTTGTGAAAAGAATGTACAAACTGAACCCACCATCCATATTTATATGATACACAGCGACGCCTTCAATAATTACAAATAAATATTTTTCAATTGTTCCGTTTTGTTCCCCTTCTGAATAGTATTAATTACAGACATTTAGACGATTTAACTTGTTATTCGCTCTTAGAAAACGAAAACTCCGATGACTAACGATATGGCAATTATTCTAAATATAATCTCGAGCATGTGGACATTGAAGATTTTGCAAGTAATCGATAAAACTTTTCAAGTACTCATTAGAGATACGTGCCCTAGTGGTGAGGTGAAATTTGATTGAACAAGGATGATAACTTAAAAAAAATATTTATAAAAAAATCCAGCGAATTTCTAAAAAATAATAACGAAAAAAAATGTATCGACTGTCGATAGCGTAAAATTTACTTGTGTTTTAAATAATCTTATCGATTTTGTTTGGGCTTTGGTTGGAGCGGTTTTATGCTTAGTGTAAAAATGTACAAAAAATATATTTTCTTATTTTCCTTTATCGTTTTTCTTAACATTTTTCCCGTTTAAAAACATTACTTCATGAGAATTATTTTGAAAATCCCTTGGCGCACAAGTGTCTTTTCTTTATTATCTGTGAATTGCCATGGCATCTTCGGAAAAATAACGGCGTAGTTTCTTGTTGCCTTCTGTTTTGAATTCAGATTAATTCCTTTAGACTGGTTACCATCGAAGGCTAGATAGCCCAGTTTACCCTACTACTTAACCCATATGTGGGGCTGTTCATGCCTTTTATAAAGATTGGAATTCGAATTAGGCTAACCGATTCCTCTTTCTGCTTCGATAATCACAGACTGAAAAAAAAGCTTTTAATGTATAATTAATTTGTTTTCTGTATGTTTTTTGGTGTGGGACACAGGTCTTTAATCTGACCTCATGTTTTCAAGTTTTGAATGGTGTAAAATTCAACACATCTTTAAATAGGAATCATATACAGAATTGAAGACGAAAAAAAAGGAAACGAAACGAATTTTAAAGGGACAATTTAGCAGAACGATTGTTTTTCACAATGTAGCCATTTCAGAAAAGCAGATACATCGTAAAGTAAAGAAACGCTCATCAGCATATTCAGCGAGCCATTACTTTTCAGATATTGAGATAAAAATCGCTGAACAGATTTGCTACCGAGCTGAAATATTTCAAGATCATCTCGTGCTGAGGTCGTGATTCGTGATATTTTCAGCGCTGATTCTGGTAACATGAGATGGAAATTAGTTGTTACTTGCTTTAGCTGTTGGCCAACTATTTTAGAGCACAATTCTACGACGGACATCAGGAGAGAAAAAAAAACAAACAGAAAAAAGAGATGTAAGCAAAAAATGTACCTACTTCCACTGAAATTTTAAAAAGTCACGGATTTCAGTCGCGCACACATGAACATAGACACACAAACATACTTTTGCATATGCATAAAGTTATACATCTTGGATATACACTGCTGTTCGATAAAAGTGACTCACCTGATTTTTTTTCTTAAAATTTTTTTCGCCTATTGTTTTTGGGGTCAAACTAATTTTAAATCTTACTAATATAAAGACTCCTTCCCGACCACATAGTAAAAATGTTTATTCTCCATAAGGTATTCTATTGATAATTATAATTTTGGATATAAATGAGATTTAGGGAAAAAACTCTGTGCCAAAAAAGTGACTCACTTATTTCCTACAACTAGTAATCAACAGAAACATAATCGAACAGCTTTAAATAAAGAATAATAGAGGTATAATTTATTTATAATAGGTAATATAGTTCGAAATATTTAATAATCAATGGGTCCTCCTTTATTTTGAATAACCTTTTCAACCCTTTTTGGCATTGACTTGATTAGGTTCTGGCAAATCTCATCTCCAAGCATTGAATTCCATTCGGATATGAAATTCACAATCAAATCCTCTTTGTTGCTCAACTGCTTTCTCGAGAGCCTGTGCTTTATAATGATCCATAAGTTTTCTATGGGGTTGAGGTCTGGAGATTGGGGCGGCCATGTCATAACACTCACCTGCTTCTCATCAAAGTATTCCTTCATCAAATTTGATTTGTGACAGGGAGCATTATCCTACATGAAAATGAGCTTGGTGGGGTCGATTATCACCCTTTCAGCAGAAGGGAGCAGACGAGACTCTAAAATTCTCTTGTACTGCTCACTCCTGAGGGTCTTTTCAATAGGTTTTAAGAAACCAGTTCCATGAAAAGAAAAGTATCCCCAGAACATTATACTGAACGGATGCTTGACAGTACTTACTTCTAAATTCAAAGAGGTTTCAAAGCTTCTTCGGATTTTAGATTGCTTATCCTTCAAATTTAGCTCAACTTTCGTTTCATCGGAGAAGAGAACATTAAGTAAAAAAAAATCAGGTGAGTCACTTTTATCGAACAGCAGTGTACATGTAAGTTATATCATTGCCAATGCCGGCTGTGATTGTAATAAATGTGTATATTTATGCGTATATTCGTTTATGCATGTGCAATATTATGTGTAAGTGTCTGTATTAAGAAATACAAAACATTACTGTAATAAGCCTCGCAAAAACATATCTTTTTAATTATATATAATTTGACAAACAGATTTTAATTGAGTTGTCTTCTATTGTCTGATTCGTGAGATTTGGAAAGGTCATTGCCTATCTCATCATATTTGTGTTTGTAAATGTTCAGGGCATAGTCTAAGAAAGTAGACTGGGGTTATCACTTCCTTCTTGTCGTAACCCGTTTGAGGTTTGTGGTTCTCGCCAGACATGTAAGATTATGTACAGCGATACATTTCCTCTAATATTTCGATGCATTCTATAGATTCGGACCTTGGAAGTCGGTTTTTAATGGATGGGAAGAGGAAGTCTATTGATGTGGTCATATCATGCTGCAGGTATATAGTTTTCCTATTAGGTAAGCAATTTCTTGGAGTTATTTGATGACAAATATGCCACCATTGCATCCGTTAACAGAACGAAAACTAAACCCTACTTTTTGGAGATGCATTTCCAATTCCAGATTTCTTTCATAAAATCGACTTTGAATTCGGGGAGAAAAGAAGCTGTTTACATTATTCGGACTATTGTCCTCATCTTTGTCGCCATATTTATTACAACGTTTCGGCCGTTGTACGCTCCGGCCTTCTCCAGGTGGTTGGAATGTCGAACTGAACCTTTTATTTCGCTCACTGGGGTAGACTGTTCTAGTTCCACGTGCAATGTTTAATGGATATCAGTTATCAGTTATCTACTATTAATTCCACTCTGAAAGTTCTCCACTGCCTGAACCGGGTATTGAACTCACACTCTTTGGCTCCTGTCACTGGATCTAACACCAAGGACACATGGCACAGTGGATAAAGGCGTTAGTTAGATCCAGTGACAGGACCCAAAGAGTGTGAGTTCAATACCCGGTTAAGGCAGTGAAGAACTTAGAGAGGTGAATTAACAGGAAATAACTGATAACTGACATCCATTAAACATGACACGTGAAACTAGAACAGTCTACCCCAGTGAGCGAAATAAAGGGTTCAGTTCGACATTCCAACCACCTGAAGAAGGCCGGAGCGTACAACGGCCGAAACGTTGTAATAAATATGGCGACAAAGATGAGGACAATAGTCGGAATAATGTAAATAGTGTACATAATACCTCATCTCAGAAATAGAGACAGATACTGAAAGGCCGAAATGTTGTAATAAATATGGCGACAAAGATGAGGACAATAGTCCGAATAATGTAAATAGTGTACATAATACCTAATCTCAGAAATATAGACAGATACTGAAAGGACGAAACGTTGTAATAAATATGGCGACAAACATGAGGTCAAAAGTCCGAATAATGTAAATAGTGTACATAATACCTCATCTCAGAAATATAGACAGATACTGAAAGGCCGAAACGTTGTAATAAATATGGCCACAAAGATGAGGACAAAAGTTCGAATAATGTAAATAGTGTACATAATACCTCATCTCAGAAACATAGACAGATACTGAAAGGACGAAACGTTGTAATAAATATGGCGACAAAGATGAGGACAATAGTCCGAATAATGTAAATAGTGTACATAATACCTCATCTCAGAAATATAGACAGATACTGAAAGGCCGAAACGTTGTAATAAATATGGCCACAAAGATGAGGACAATAGTCCGAATAATGTAAATAGTGGACATAATACCTCATCTCAGAAATATAGACAGATACTGAAAGGCCGAAACGTTGTAATAAATATGGCGACAAAGATGAGGACAAAACTTCGAATAATGTAAATAGTGTACATAATACCTCATCTCAGAAATATAGACAGATACTGAAAGGCCGAAACGTTGTAATAAATATGGCGACAAAGATGAGGACAAAACTTCGAATAATGTAAATAGTGTACATAATACCTCATCTCAGAAACATAGACAGATACTGAAAGGCCGAAACGTTGTAATAAATATGGCGACAAAGATGAGGACAAAACTTCGAATAATGTAAATAGTGTACATAATACCTCATCTCAGAAATATAGACAGATACTGAAAGGCCGAAACGTTGTAATAAATATGGCGACAAAGATGAGGACAAAACTTCGAATAATGTAAATAGTGTACATAATACCTCATCTCAGAAACATAGACAGATACTGAAAGGCCGAAACGTTGTAATAAATATGGCGACAAAGATGAGGACAAAACTTCGAATAATGTAAATAGTGTACATAATACCTCATCTCAGAAATATAGACAGATACTGAAAGGCCGAAACGTTGTAATAAATATGGCGACAAAGATGAGGACAAAACTTCGAATAATGTAAATAGTGTACATAATACCTCATCTCAGAAACATAGACAGATACAGAAAAGAACCTTTTTTCAAATGTTCAGCCTAAATGTCAAATGATCCTTTATTACTTCTTAGTTTTTTTTAATTGCTTTATTAATGTCTTCATCAGTAGGTTCGTTATTGTTTATGTTTGGAGACGGATTTTGCCATGATTCATATATGTTCTATTTCTGAGGGCTTCTTAAGTTTAGGGTGGTCAGGGTTGAAATGTGATTTAAAGTGTTTTAAATTATAATCCATATTATTCTTCCTGTCTCTATCTCTGTCTCCCTTTCTCTCTCACTCACTCACTCTCGCTCTCACTTTCACTCACTCTTCACTCTCACTCACTCTCTCATTCTCTCTCACTCTCACTCCCTCATTCTCTCTCTCATTTAATTTCTCACTCACTCTCACTCTCTCTCACACTCTCTCACACTCTCTCATTCTCTCACACACTCTCTCATTCTCACTTTCATTCTCATTTTTTTCCCTGATACCAATTTGTTTAAATATATTTTTATTTGCAAATAGAAGTACACGGTTTTTATAATAATACTATCTATCTATCTATCTATCTATCTATCTATCTATCTATCTATCTATCTATCTATATATATATATATATGCACATTTCATTGAATACTACATACAAAGTGCTTTTATTTAGTTTTTTATACAATTTCTCATGCGATCTAATAATTTCTTTATTTTCAGATGATAAATTATATAAAAACTGTCCGAATGTTCTTTTTATCCAAGCGCTTTCGTCTATACATTTAGCCATTTTCAAGAATTGAATATTTTAACTGTTAAATAAGAAATAGTTTGTTGCATGTATGTTTTACAAAATGTATAGCCGAAAGCGTTCGGATAAAATGAACATTCGGACAGTTTTTATATAATTTATCACCCGAAAAGAAAAAATTATTAGATCGCATGAGGAATTGCATAAAAAAACTAAATAGAAGGACCTTGTCTGTCGTATTCAATGAAATGTGCATGAAAGAAGGATTGCTGCCTAAATACACACACACAGACACACACACGCACACACACACACACACACATATATATATTGTGTGTATTTAGGCAGCATTTTTTCATTGATGCATGTTTCATTAAATAATATAGACAACATTTTTATGCATTTAAAACAACATGCCTGGCCGCATACACAATTCTGGAAAATCCTTGTTGAAAACACAACTATACTTAAACATGAAAACAATAAACAAAAACTAAAAATTCTTGAAGCTATATACATGAAACAGTTGAAACCTAACTTGAACAAAATAAACTATGAAATCTCCACACATATTCTTAAATGCCTATAAATGGTAACAGAAGCAATTGGTTTATACCAACGGCTTCCCATACTTCTCAAATTCACTCTCGCGTGGTCATGCGTGACGTCATGAGCTGCAGTGCGATTTTCGCTTCCAGCGTCTTATATGCACGAGTTTGTCGTTGCTTGCAAATATATTGTAATGTAATTGTCATCTTTGATAATGGCTTATGTAAGCCGAAAGCTTAGATAGGATTAAAAAATATGTATCAATATTGTGATTTTCTTTCTTCGTTTAATGATATCGTCTGATATTAAGCTTATCAGACGATATGAAAAGAATTTACATAAAATAAATAGACATCACTTGTCTATATTATTTAATGAAACATGCATCAATATATACATATATATTATATATATATCCCTAATTTATAGGTTATCTAATGTTAAAAATAATTACTTTTAAACATAAACGAAACTTAATTAAAAGAAAGAAAAAAATTATAATTCCAACGAATGATTTATTTTTTTATGGAAATATTTCGGCTAGCAGTTTTTAGCTTAAACGCTTAAGAATTTAAATCAAGGCAAACAAACCGAATTGATGACGTTTACAACGTAATAGTAATTCGAGGCATAAAAAAAACTTTTTTTTTTCGCCATATATATTTCTTTCGAAATTCTTTGTATTGTTTTACTCAAATTAAGGAGTGACCAAGACTGGCATCTACTAACCGAAATATTTCCAGAAAAAAATAAATCACTCGTTGAAATTACAAGTTTTTTCTTTCTTTTAATTATGCAATTACCAACGAAGACAGGCATCGTAACTTTGATAAACGTTAGATTGTTTCTACATTTTGCATTGTTTGTCAAAGACATTGAACACGTTAAACTAGATCATTTTCCCACGCTTAGAAACTTATTTTGCATGCTTATGATTGCAAACTGCAAATAACTTTCATTTCTAAAGGGTAATCCAATAACTTGAACAGATTTTAAATGTGAATTAAGCTTAAGCGATTTTTTCTTTTTCTTTCAGATTTGGCGGACATTTGGGCGATATTAATTTGACACGCGCATCACATTGAAGGTAAAAATAAATTTTCACCAATAACACTGATTTATTTACTGCTGACTTTAATCCGTCTTAATGAAACACCCTTTAGATTTTGTCAAAGAAAAAACTACTTCAGAGTTCCCTGTAGTACCTTTAGGCACTGGAATAACTGAAATACATCTGCCACATATTTTCTTATGCTAGTTAATATAACCTTGGGATAAACCTAGTATCTAACGGTCGGAAGTAGAAGTTCCTTGACAGACAAGTGGGGTAATCCACATATTATGACTTAGACACTGAAACTATTTTAGATATTAGTGACAACAAAATTTGCCTAGAAAAGAACGTTATCGTTTCTGGTATAAATATTAAATTAAAAAAAAAAATTAACTTAAATATAGTGCAATTTTTCTGGCCTCTTTTGTTCGTTATGCTGTAAAATATGAATAATGATGAAAAATTACCCAACATCGATTTAAGTATGAAAAATAATACTATTAATAATCTTTTTAGTCAGTTCCTTGTTGTTTTAAAATATTTGAATAAAAGTTGATATGATGGAAAATATTTGATGTTCCACCAATTAATTTGGAGGCTTTATGCACAATGCAGTAAAGTTTTTATAAGCTCCAGCGTTCTTTCAGGAAGCGTTATTAACTTTCTGCACACACATAAATAGACTTTTCTGTCGTCCGGCTATTAAGGTCTTATCTAGCATTCTCTACAATTAAACGAAAATTTAATATAATATGGGTGTTGGTTTCAAAAGATATAAAAAGCCTCGCAAAGTAACTTAAGATTGATTTTATTTTATATTGTCAAGCACTAAATGTACTAAATGTACTATGACATCCATTAATTTAAAATTCTCATAGTCAAAAGCTACTTCTTAGACTAAAACGTTGGATTTGCAAATATTCTTTCTACCGAGTCTGTCTATATTTCTGAGATGAGGTATTATGTACAGTATTTACATTAGTCGGACTATTGTCCTCATCTGAGTCGGCCAAGCATAGAAATAAATACAATATGGGAACCAGTAATAAGGAGTGCCAGAGAAAAGCAATGATAACAAAAAAGTTGCAATATGAGATCTGGTAAAAACAGGCAATGATAACAGCAAAATTGCAATATGAGTACTGGTAAAAAATGGTTGCTGAAAAATTAGGTTTATAATACTCATGGTACAGTGGATAAAGGCGTTGGTTAGATCCAGTGACAGTCCCAAAGAGTGTGAGTTCAATACCCGGTTCAGGCAGTGGAGAACTTTCAGAGGGAAAATTAGCAGGAGATAACTGATAACTGACATCCATCAAACATGGCTCGTGAAACTAGAACAGTCTACCCCAGTGATCGAAATAAAGGGTTCGGTTCGAAATTCCAACCACCTGAAGAAGGCCGGAGCGTACAACGGCCGAAACGTTGTGACAAAAATGGCGACAAAGATGAGGACAATAGTCCGACTAATGTAAATACTGTATTCTTTCTACCGTTTTCCTTTTTCTTTATTGACACCATAAATGTTTTGGTACTAATAACTGATAGGAAAACTCAGAAGTCTAGACATCATAATTCTTCCTCTCAAAAGCTTTTGTTCGCCGCCTTCCCCTGACTCTCTAGCCCTCAGTATTAAACTTTTGTACTTGCTTGATGTTGACATCTCTAATTCATAACTCGCATCTTGGAGAAAACTCTTACTGATGACCACACTTTCTGTCTTCTCACAATTGATGTTTAGTCCTTTTTAAATTGCTTTCTTCTGTCACCCTGTCTAAGACGAATTATAGTTTCCTTTCCAAGTCGGCTATCAACACAGTGGCATCTGCGTATCTTATATTGTTAATATTTCATTCACCGATAATAAATCCTGGTTTGGTTTCTAGTTTCCTTAGGATAGCGTCGCTCTAGAGGTTCAATAAATCTGGCGAGAAGACACACACTTGTCTCAAGCTTGTTTCTATTTTTTTTTTATAGCTACTCCATCCATTTTCTGTCCCTACTGTTTAGAGCTAAAACTTTGGATTTCCAAATATCTTTTTTCCCACCATTTTGTTTTTCTTTATTAACACCATAATACTGCTTACTGATATAACTTTAGACTTAATGAACAACATATACCTACCTTACAGAAAACCTAATACTAATCCCTTGTATCTACACCCCAGGTCAAACCATCTTTCATCCACAATTAAGCATAACCCTCATCAATAGAGAAAAGAATCAGCATGAACTCCGCAGATGAAGAAATCTTCCAAAACACAGTCATTTTTTACAACACAGCTCTAAAAAAATAGTGGATACAAAAACGCTAACATCAATTATAAAAACAATAGTACTAACCAGAAGAAAAACAGAAAGAGAAAACAACCATTTGGTTAATATTAAGCTAGGACCAAAATTCCTAGCTTTAATTGAAAAACACTTTCCTACTGAAAGCAAACTTAGCAAGATCTTTAATAAAAACACCTTAAAATTAAGTTACAGCTACACTTGAAATGCTATATATAGGATCCACGAAGAATGAATTTAAAATTAGATGGAGGCAACACAAAAGCTCCTTCAAGAATATTAGAAATAGAAATCAGACTTCCATATCTAAATATTTTTGGCATTTAAAAGAAACGAATAAAACACCAAAAGTAAAATGGAAAATAACAAATAGAACAAGAACTTGTAAAACCTGGGATGACCCATGCCCTTTATGCCTACATGAAAAACTACACATTATTAAGTTTCTAAAAAACGAAAATTCATTAAATCAAAGTCATGAGATAACGGTTTTTTGCCGACACCGACAAATATTTGCCTTAAATAATAAGCTTAAATTTTTTAAAAATTTCAATGTCTATAAACAAGTTCAATTAAAGCAATAGGTTTAAAAACTTAACCCAATCATAAAAATGCCTTTATGATGTCGCAAAAAAACAAACAAATTATATATATATATATATTTTTTTCTTTTATGTTTATACGTTCTTTTTATAGATACAAATATTTAAGTAAATGCTCTGTTTATAATACACAGTATTAAACAACATTTACCTGCCTGAATGTCCGAAAAATTTTCATAGAAAATATGCGTCCTCCGACAGGAATCGAACCTGCATCCTATACGGATGCCGTCTTATAGCCTAACGTGCTTTTACCGATTGAGCCACAGAGTAGCGTTTCGGTTAGCAAGGTCAATTTTACTGTTTTTAAACTACACTTCTCCATGATTTTCTCTCCATTATGGAATGGACAAAGTCCGTCAATTATTTTAAGACAGTTTTTATGTTTATAATTGTCGAACTTTGTCCATTTCATAATGTGTGACGTCATTTGTTTACATTTGGATACGCACCGAGCAGATATGAATGTACGAGAGAAAATCATGGAGAATTGTAGTTTAAAAACAGTAAAATTGACCTTGCTAACCGAAACGCTCCTCTGTGGCTCAATCGGTAAAAACAAATCAGGCTATATGACGGTTCCGCATAGGATGCAGGTTCGATTCCCGTCGGAGGCGCATATTTTCTATGAAAATTTCTCGGGCATTCAGGCCGGTAAATGTTGTTTATTATAAATAGAGCATTTACTTAAATATTTTCATCGATAAAAAGAACGTATAAGCATAAAAATGTCTTAAAATAATTGTCGGACTTTGTCCATTTCATTTTTTTTTTTTTTTTTTTATTTATTTATTTATTTATTTATTTATTTATTTATTTATTTATATATATATATATATATATATATATATATATATATATATATATATATATGGAATATTTATTAAATATTTCAGAAAATACTGCTCAGTTGTTTTGTTTTTTTAAATAAATGCCTTTCATCAATGTGGTAAGATTATTAAAAAACAATTTCTTTTGGATAAAATGGGTTTAATTGATAATATAGAAAAAACAGACCACTATGACGCAAGAGAAAACTTGTTAATAAATTAAGTGTAATTTAAGTATATGAGTAAGTAAAACCTATTTCAGTTTGAAACAGTTTATTGCCGGTTATTTTGGATAAACTATAAAAAATATGAAAATTAGGCTCATTTTATTTGACCCTTGCCTATATGAAATAGATTTAGCGCACATTCTTGGGAGTGAGTCACCAAAAGACATTTTATAATGATACGTAGTTTAAGCTTGCAGACGTTTGAAGCCAATAATGCCCACTAGAAAATGCGTTATTAAAAAAAAAAAAAATCAAAATCAAGTATTATTCATAGATTTCTAAAAAACATTCAGTATTAATTATTATAAAAATCTGATTTTGATTATACCCCACCCATAAGGGATGAGTTATTAGTGTGACGGCTATCGGCGCGGAACGTAGAATCGGCGAACGGAGTTCGAATTCAGGTTTCATTCACTTTCACACTAATGTTTTTGTGAAAGAAATTAATTCACTTGATTTTCCACCAACTGGTGGTTAAATAACAAGGTAGACTTGAATGGCAAACTTTCTAAGAGAAGGAAAAGAGTCTGAATTCAAAATCATGGAGAAACCACTGCATTATAGGAAACCATTTCCAAAGAAGGCATGGCAAACCAACGATAATAAAGAAAAGGAATCTGTGGAGATGCATATATGTATGTTGCGGCATTCACCCTGGATCGGTTAAGCCGGCTCCTTCCAAGTAATTCACCGCGTCCGGAACGAAGGCCGACCAAGCACGGCGATCCGTCGCCAATGCTGAAACGAACGACAGCCATTCCCGATTCCAACGGCGGTGAATTCTTGAAACGGAGTAACAAGGGAGAACTTCACACGCGGTCTCCACGCCTCGCGTGCTATCCCAGTGGAGGAAGGAATATGCTCTTACTTGCCGCAGAATTTCCACAGACGCAGAGGCAGGAGTAACCAAGAGGCCGCCGGATGCCGGTGCAGACGCCGAATGGTTTTGAATTCAGAGTTGACCTTCTCCTAGACTAGTTGTCATCCAAGGCTATAGAACCCAGTCTGTCCTGCTATTTACCCATAGTTGGAGGGAGAAGAAGAGGATTCACACCTTTCCCAAGTGTGTTAGCACGTAAGTGAATGTAACGGATTCGACTGGAATTCGAACTCGGCTCTACGATTCCTCAATCCGAGCCGTTATCCTCCTCATGGAGAGGCATGATCATCTACGTCCTAAGGGATATGGTACAAAAACGTCTACCTATAATATATTAATGCCCATCATCCCATCAAACGGTGCTATTAATAGAGTTTCTTCTTAGTGAATTCTTTCTCTTCTGATGAGAAGGAAATGAATTGAGAATGCCCTAATCTTACCATTCTCGAAAATAAACCAAAGACCACTGATTTTTACGGTTTATCAATTCTGGAACTCCAAATCTCGCAAACAGTTCACGAAGAAAATGTACTGCTACAGTGGAATTAGGTCTTCTACACTTAAATATTTCAGTCCATTTTGAAAAAAAGCTGTCGACGACAAGCAAATAATACGTACCATTCAAATTTCCGGCGTGATCAACACGCAACCTACGTGGAGTAAATCCACGTTTACCTCCCTTGTCAAGAAATGGTATCTCACTACGCTATAAAAATGGAGCTTCAATGAAGAGGGGGACATTTTTTTGAATGTATCAAAGAAATTGTCAGCCTGACCATTTCATTTTGGTTTGTATGAAGGTGTTTTTCTATGTTCAAGTGCATAGTATTTGCAACACTTTGAAAGTCACTCAAAGTAAATTGCGTGCCATTATCAGTATCTGGGATTCCAAATATCGAAAACAGTTCATGAAGGAAATTTACAGTTACAGTGGAAGTAGGTCTTCTACACTTAAAAATTTCGTCCAATGTATTAGCCACTGTCTAACTTTATCCACATCCAGTGCTTGGTCTTCGTAAACATACAGCAAGCGCTGAGGAATATCAAAGGAATAATTTTTACCCACATTGAGGAGTTCAGTGAAAAACTTCTGCTTTGTATGCACTGTTTGTACTCTGCCATACCACTTAAGATCAAATGGTCAAGCTGAACGGTTTGTTGATACGTTCAAAAGGGCGTTAAAGAAATCAGAAGAGAAGGAGATGGGAGGAGTAATGCTCCAACAGTCTTTAAGAATGTCAGACGCTATTTTACCAGATCAAGATGTTATCTTAACAAGCCCCTCAACTCCCAAAAGTGCGTTATTAGCGGAGATCAGTACTACTATATCACCAACATCCGGCTATGAGGTGGTAAAATGATATAGGAAACATTGCTTCCGTAACAACCCGCGTATAAGTTTAATAAAAAATATCATATAACAAATCACAATTAATAAGTATATACAGTGATGTTCGATAAAAGTGACTCACCTGATTTTTTTTTACTAAATGTTTTCTTCTCCGATGAAACGAAAGTTGAGCTAAATTCGAAGGATAAGCGATCTAAAATCCGAAGAAGAAGCTTTGAAAGCTCTTTGAATTTAGAAGTAAGTTCTGTCAAGCATCCGTTCAGTATAATGTTCTGGGGATACTTTTCTTTTCATGGAACTGCTTTCTTAAAACCTATTGAAAAGACCCTCGGGAGCGAGCAGTACAAGAGAATTTTAGAGTCTTGTCTACTCCCTTCTGCTGAAAGGGTGCAAATCGACCCCACCAAGCTCATTTTTATGCAGGATAATGCTCTCATTCACAAATCAAAATTGATGAAGGAATACTTTGATGAGAAGCAGGTGAGTGTTATGACATGGCCGCCCCAATCTCCTGACCTCAACCCCATAGAAAACTTATGGAGCATTATAAAGCACAGGCTCTCGAGAAAGCAGTTGAGCAACAAAGAGGATTTGATTGTGAATTTCATATCCGAATGGAATTCAATGCTTGGAGATGAGATTTGCCAGAACCTAATCAAGTCAATGCCAAAAAGGGTTGAAAAGGTTATTCAAAATAAAGGAATACCCATAGATTATTATATATTTCGAACTATATTACCTATAAATAAATAAATTATACCTCTATTATTCTTTATTTAAAGCTGTTCGGTGATGTTTCTATTGATTACTAGTTGCAGGAAATAAGTGAGTCACTTTTTTTGCACAGAGTTTTTTCCCTAAATCTCATTTATATCCAAAATTATAATTATCAGTAAAATACTTTAGGATGAGTAAACTTTTTTTCTAGGTGGTTGGGAAGGGGTCTTTATATTAGTAAGAATAAAAATTAGTTTGACCCCCCCCCCAAAAAAAATAGGCGAAAAAATTTTTAAGTAAAAAAAATTAGATGAGTCACTTTTATCGAACAGCATTGTATTTATGCTGCTTTATGCGTTGTTGTTATTATTATTATTTCCTTTGATTTCCGTTGTATACATATTACCTTCTGGGTCCCAACCAGAGATCTGAGATCAGAAATGGCTTCATGAAATTTTTCACTGATCATTTTTGTAATAAAAAACATTAAGGTTACAGACATTTTACAGAGATAGAGCTTTCGTAATGTGTGACCTGTACTTGTGAGTACAATTTTTTTTTGTATTTCTTTAAGGCATGGGCTACCAGGAATCCCATCAATGAGTCTCTCGGAGCCTTTTCAAATCAATTTGAGGGCTCCAATTACAACTGGAATTATTGATGTCTTCATGTGCATATTTTTGATGCAAACTTTAAAATCACCCTTCATAAGGGTTTCTTCATATAAAGTCGCGGGTCGTATGGGATACTAGGAACCCATTAACTAACCTAAATATATCGAATAGATAACCGTAGCAGTGTTAGAAATTGATTTTAGATGTCGGCTATTTCCCGTGGATCAAATTAATTTGAATTTCTATTGCAAACATAGCAGACACCTGAATTCCTGAAGTAGCCGACGGTAATAAACCAATCTCCATATTTTTTTGGTGCGATTTTGAATTTCATCCCGTTGCTGTTCGACACAATAAAATATATTTTAAACATAAATAACTAATTCTTGATTATTGCACTGTTGGTCTTCCATATTTCTTTTGGTTTCTTGTTTACTTTATCGTGCACTTTTTCGAACAAGAGATAGAATTAAAGTGACCTTTGACCTCATATGCTAACATGTGTAAATAAAGCGTTATTTTTCTTCTGTTTTAAGTAAAAGTTAAGCCTTACTTTTGGAAAATCTACTAAATTACGTTTTACATTGACTAATAGACGTATAAACACATCTCTAGGACAAATATTGTATTTTAAAGAGAAGTTTTAAATTTTTCATATACAATGGCGGCTCGATGAGTTAGGAAAAATATTTTTTTAAATGCCTAAAAGTTCATTTATATACGGAAATCAATTTTTCTTTTAAGTTACATTAGCATTTCGCCATTATATTTTAAATGGAACCGAAATTTAAGTTCAAAGAAGGTATTTAAAGAATTTAACATGCGATTTCTGTTGTTTTGTTTTCAGAAAGTCTGTGGCAATACTTATCCTATACGATCTACGTTCTTTGTGTATATTTTTGGCGCAAACGTTAAAAAACATACTTCTTAAGTGTTTCTTCATATAAAGTTGTATTTTATGGGACACGAGGATCCACTAGCTATGAAATATATCGAATACGTAATCGTAACAATATTAGAAACCGATTTTAAAAGTCGGCTACTTTCGGTGTGTGTGAGTAGTCGATTTACTACGAATTTCTATCGCAAAGAGAAAAACAAACAGACCCCTAAACTCTTGAAGTACCCGAAAGAAATAGACCATTCGTCGACCTTACAGTTTTTCAGTCACAAATTATGCGGATCCGGAGTTATTTTGCGAACAAAAACTTTATTTAAGACTCTACATTTGTCTAGCTTTTATACAAATAGTGTATTCGTATATACTACTTGGTTTGATTACATTTCCGAAGGGGACTTGAAAAAAGGCTCTTTACTGAGTCTTTAGTCGTGCACAGTCGGACCTAAAAGGCTACTCGTGAACCATAGTCGACAATACATCGAATAGGCGACCCTCTGTATAAATCTAGGTTTGAGATATACCTAATATCAAGGGCGTCTTAACAACATTATGGCCACTGGGCAAACTAGTGTTCTGGGCCCCTACGACAACCGCTCACATTAACAAAAAGTAAATAGTCGATAATATTAAACATATATTTATTTTATTGGCACTTCAACAAAACTGGTGTTCAAACACTAAAGCATGCTGTATAGCAGCAATTAATCAACATGATAACCATTTGAAAAATACACAAGACTTGAAAAACACAATAATACTCAGTAAGTCACACAGATTAGATGGCACAGTATGCAATTACTACGAACTTCTTATTGCGACTAGCATTTACGGTATTTCTTTTCAGAGGATTGTTTTATTATTGACTTGAAGTCAATGGTCTTCAGGAATAGGATGTCTTTTTCGATGCACACGAGTAAAAGTCAGTTCAAATGATGCTGCCCCATTGTGCTACGAAGCAGATTTGTTTCAGTCTTGAAAAAGAACGTTCTCCTGTAGAATTTGGTTATCATCAGGAACATGAAAACACTGAGTGTAAATTCAACATTCGGGAATACAGATTTCAAATTGCCCGAAATTATGTTTTCTGTACAGTGCAGGGAGAGTCTCACAATTTACATCAGTTGCCTGAGATGTTCGCATTCATTTAAAAGGCCATCGGCATTCAAATCTTTGCGATACATATTAGCCGGTTGTTTCTTTAGTGCTTCAGAAGAAATTGTTTTCAATTCACTGAAAAAAGAAAACAGAATTAATAAGACTCTGCAATGTTTTGTCAGTCCAAACATAGGAGTGTCCAGAATAGGGAAGAAAGTTTCCACCTTGAACTTTTCGGTTTTACTGAGAAGTACCTTTTCTGCTGAACCATGATATCTATTAAAACGTACATTTCGTTTTCGACTACTGGAATTGTTTATGTCCTGATGTGTCATATTTTTGAGATTTCGATTTCAACGTTTTTGTAATTTGATAGTTTTTTTAAAGTTCTTCAAAGATGCATTAGCGTCTTCAGGGAATCCCATGTCAATATGAAGGTATATTCTTCCTTTTTTAATGTTCTCTGATCGCAATATCTGGGCGATTAGCTTTTATTGTTCTGCCTGTGTGTATTGAAAAGGCTGATAAATTTGTTACAGGTCCTATCTCTCTAACCGATTCTGGGTGGTGTCCATACAAATTTCTTGCAATTTCCTTTCCAATACAGATATTGGCACACTTCTTTCCCAGTTTTTATATTCAATGGGTACCAATACCGTGCAACCTGATACAAAATGGTCAATTGTTTCTGGATATTTATCACACAATCTGCATTTTGGGCTAACACAGTTTTTCAGTATGTGAGCTTGGTAATTCTAAGCAGCAAGCATTGGTCCTGTGGGGCAACAATAAAACCTTCGGTGACATCTTTTAACCCTGCGCCACGTAACCACTGATAGGTAGGGGATTTGTTTACATCAGCTTCGTACAGGTAGATTATTGTCCATGCCGAGAGGCTTATCTTGCCATCGTTTCTGCATTTGGTATATTAAATTTGCTTTTAGTTCTTTTTTAGGTTCTTTGCAGCTACAGTCGGTGTAATATGGTTTATTTTCACTTCTTCATCCACTTGAAATTCCCTTTTGAATTTGTTGTGTTCCTTTATTACTGGATAAAGTTTCTTAGAACTTTTATGTTCTTTGGCACAGATCGCCATCCAATCTTCAATAGTTTTCTGGTATCTTTGAAGATCGATTTTTGTCGTTTTGTAAGATAGTTCTAGTTGAACTAATCATCTGCCTCCTTCGGATAAGGACACATAGAGTGGATTAACATTATCCTTAGAATGATGCATTACGATGTGAAGATTACGCCGTGTTTTATATTCACTGGGTGCTAACACTGGACAGCGTGATACAAGATGATTTATTATTTCTGGATATTTATCATAAAATCTGTATTTCGTGTTAACGCAATTTTTCATTATGTTTGGTAATTTCTAGTTAGCAAGAATAAAACCTTCGGTTTCAACTTTTAACCTTGCACAACATAACCACTAATGGGTATAGGGTTTGTCTACATCAGCTTGTCTAGTATAAACAAGGTGTTAAGCATGAAGAGGCTTACCTTGCCATCGTCTCTGCATTTGGTACATTGCATTTCCTTTTGCTTTCTTTTTTTATAGGTTCTTTGCCGTTGCAGGTAAATTATGGTTTATTTGCACTTCTTCACCCACTTGAAATTCCATTTTAAATTTGTCGGCTTCCTTTATTATTGAATAAAGTTTCTTATTTCTTTCATTTTCTTTGACACAGATCCTCATCCAGTCTTCCGCAGTTTCCAGGTTTCGTTGAAGACGAATTATTGTTGTTTTGTAAGACAGTTCTAGTTGAACTAATCCTCTGCCACCTTCGGATCTGGGTACATATAGATGATCAATATCAGCCTTAGGATGATGCATGCGGTGACAAGTGAGAACCTTTCTCGCTTTGACATCCATCCGCTTAATGTCAGCTATGGTTTAACTAAGTATGTTGAAACTGTATTGCACCATGGGTGTGAGTCTATGTGACACTGGTAAAGGAAAAGGGTTAATTCAAAATATGAAATGGAACAGACAGAGAGGGTTAAAAGTACGAGATGACATATCAAACTATGTCCGCTTACCTAAAATGCAAGTAACGAAAACATGTCTCTTGATTAGCAGGTGGAAGACGGGTTCAATTGAATATAATATGTGATAATTTTGAGGACGAAAGCAGAATCAAGAGACTGGCTTATACTGTCTGCCAGAGAGAGAAAATGGCTTCGTCGATTTTGAAAATGTAAACAAGTCGAGAAATAGTAATTTATCCCGCGTTGAAAGAATTCAGACAATAAACAAACCCGTGAGGTTCATGATTACTGTTAAGCAAACAAGCTGATTTCATAAACAAGACCGGTTGTTGAAAATTATAAATATAATTACAATTAATCACTAAAAGTTAAGACTACCTTTCGCTCACGCGTTTGAAAGTCGGAGTTGTCAACGAGACAGTCGAGGTTTAGATATACACATCAAAATCATGTCCGGATATGCGGGATTCCGGATATGAGGCACTCCGGATATGAGGGATTCCGGATATGAAGGATTCTAATGTACATTAATTTACACCAGAATTAATTTTATACTCACATGAAGTTTAAATAACACTAAGTTATTCATATTTATTTTAATTGCAACAGATTTGATCAATTTTCGCATGATTAACTAGTAATAACTATGGACAGGCTTAGATGAGATACGAAGAAAAACGGAGAAATTATCTCCGCCCATTTGGAAGTAATGCTGCGAGACATAAATGAAGAGGACTTATACGGGAGGGCCAATACCCATAGGAAGAGGTGATCTCCCAAATTTGGAGAGATAATTAACATTACGACAATTTTTGACAACAAAAAATCTTTGTTTAACTCGACATAGAAACCTGGGGAAACTTCCAAATTCCCAAACACCATCAATCCCATTTCGATTTTGAGAAAAAGTCTATATAAGGAGAGCGCTTGAACAACCCAGGCAGTTAAAGAGGCAGACGAAGACGAGAAGCGACGGACAGAGAGACACATAGAAAGAGGGAGGGAGAGAGACAGAGAGAGAGTGGGAGGAACCACGTGAATTGCTGCCAAGAGAATTCCCGACTCTGAGCCTTTTTCCAAGAATTCGCATGGCTAGACAAAGTATCACGAAAAAGAATTTTAGTGAGAGAAGGGTTAATTTTTGTCATATCAAGAACTACATAAACCAAATCACCTGAAGATTTTTTTCGTTTTTATTTCATCTGCAAAGATATGTTTGAATCAGCGCTACGATTGCTGACGTTAATCGATTCTTACTAGTTCTGTGATAAAAAAACAAAACAACGTGGGCGGAGCAAGATGTGAACAGAAGTGAACAGCGACCACCGGCCATTGACCCACGACAGTATTAAACGGCCCTGCAATCAACTCGTCGTCCTACGACCCTGAGGAACAAGGCATTTTCTGGTATAGGCGGCGTGTGGCAAGTGTCAGATTATTTAGTAACCACTGACTAGGCTGACCTAGAATCGACCACCGGGTTAAGAGTTATACAGGGGCAGCCAAAATGTTTATGGCTGATATTCTGCTCTATGGATTCAAATCGGTATTTAACACCAGACGCACACGCTTGTAGACATTCTTTTCTATCGCCTTTATTTAAGTATATTGCATTCCATCTCCTTCGCAGAATCCTAGGTTTATTCTTGTTCAAGTTCCCTAATCTTTGTGACAACATCTAGATCTATTGAGTGCCTTTATGTAATTCTCCCTTTCTTGAACGCTACTTTTGCATATTTATCTAATTCGAAATTCGTAGCGATGTCATCACTGAAATATTTTACAGTATTGAGGAGACTCTTCAACTCATTGTCGTCTTTGGCAAAGAGTTTGGTATCATTCGTGTAGAATAGGTGATTAAAAATTTATTTTTTACTTTCTGTCCATAGTTATTACTAGTTAATCATGCGAAATTATTATTATTGTTATTATTAATTTGGATTTATTGTTTATTTTGAATTCATTATTCTTTATATTAGCTTGAATTTAATTAAATAAAATTTGATTTTGTTAAAACGAAATAATTAATGTTGAATTTAAAACGATTTCTTCAAGTATATCTGTTGAAATATCTTCTGAATAAACAATACAAATATTTCGCAACGTAGTGAAAATTGATCAAATCTGTTGCAATTAAAATAAATATGAATAACTTAGTGTTATTTAAACTTCATGTGAGTATAAAATTAATTCTGGTGTAAATTAATGTACATTAGAATCCTTCATATCCGGAATCCCTCATATCCGGAGTGCCTCATATCCGGAATCCCGCATATCCGGACATGATTTTGATGTGTATATTTGAACTATTTGGGTGATATGTAACTTTCTGTTTATCAGGAAATTTACTTTGGATAATTGCTTATGCTTATTTCACCCTAATGACTTCTATTGGTGCAAACGATGATTGGAATAAGAGGAAAAGAACAACTTTTGGGTTATCGCAAAAAGTGGAATTTTTAAACAGACTAGACACTGGTGAAAGTTCATTGTAGCTAATGGCTGAGTTCAACATAGGAAAGTCAACATTTTATGATATAAAATCTTCCAAAGAAACAGCATTCACACTGTCACAATGAACAAGGAAATAAAAAAACATGATTGTAATGAAACCTGAACTGAAATTGAAAAAGCTATTGAAAAGGTTATCAGTTTTATGGAAAGAAAACCGGTATTCAGCTATGACGATTGCAATAACGCACCCAGAGTTAAAAAAAATGTATTTCATTAAAAAAATTTCAAGAACAAAAACAAAACGAAATGCGGAAAAACTTGAGAATGACATTAGAAGAGAAAGAATCATCATGCAACAGTGTTAAAAAATCGTCGTTACATTATTTGTTTTGCATACGTGGTATACTTAATTTAATGAATTTTCATTAAAATTACATAATTTATTTCTTTTTCCTTAAAATAAATTCCGTTATATTTCACTCACCATTAGCTTATTTTGTTTACTATAAAACATTGAAAATAAAGGTTAAACCTGAATTCAGTTCTTTTATTTTAATCTAAATATAATCCCTCATATCCGGACTTTGTAACCAATTCCTCATATCCGGAATCCCTCATATCCGGAATCCCTCATATCCGGAATCCCTCATATCCGGAATCCCTCATATACGGAATCCCTCATATCCGGACTTTGTAACCAATTCCTCATATCCGGAATCCCTCATATGCGGAATCCCTCATATCCGGAATTTGTAGCCAATTCTTTATATCCGGAAGACCTTCTTAGTCCGGTTGTTAAGGGATTCTACTGTATAATAAATGTTTATTAAAACACAAGATGGAATGAATGTTCGAATTCATCCACGTAATGGGGAACAAATGTGATGATTTTAAAATCTCAAAGTGTTTTTTCTACAAACAAAAGCACTTCAGTGTATAAGGTCGTCTCCAAGAAACAAAACAAGAATTAATGAAGAAAACAGACACGATTCCGTCATTAACTGGAAGAGACACATCTGTTCTTCTGTCTGTTTACGCATGGAAACGCTGGTGCGGTTTGAGCGCCCATCCTGAAGCAAAGGGGTAAATCCCACATATTGGAGGGGATACTTCAAGCAGCAGGGGATTATTTTTGCAAACTTTACTAAGGTACTCAGATGTTTTGTAAAAACGTAATCGATTGAAAATATCCGTTCCACATGAAGTTCAACGGGTGCAGTATTCAATAGAACTAATATTTACAATTCACAGAAAAATGCATATTGTCTAGATAAGCGTTTCTCGACAGGTGTGCCAAAGTTAGCAGAAGATTAATTTATGAATTATTTTTATATTTAAATTTCTTAAAAAAAAAAAAAAAATTTAGAGACACCAAGACAATGTAAACGATTTAATTCGTCTGAGAGTGGGTCATTTAACAACTCTGGAAGGTAATATGAGTTACTATTTTCCATCTATAAACACTAACTTTTTCAGGGCAGGATGTTCCTTGTTTGCCAAACTAACGGCCCTTTTCATCTCCTTCTATTGGGAGGGGAGGATTTGTGCCATCAAATTTGATTATCACTTGAATTCGAGAGGCAGGGCTAGTCTGAACTTTTCAGCAACATATCAAGCAGAAGATTCAACAGCCCTAAATGTAACCTATGTGATCTTTTATATAGGTTATTTGAATTTTTTTCCCCCATGAAATAAGTCCAATTTTAATTCCCCGCTTAACTTTATTCACTCTCTTCCTCTTTTTAACTATTGCTTCCAGATGTTAGTCGATGTCGATAAAGAACGCTGCCGACATTGTACATTCACGTTCTTCGTCCTCTCTTGACTTTTGAACTCTTTCACAGATGCACATACACCCACGTCACACACATACACAAAATCTTTATTGCTAGTTTTAATGTTCTCGCTTCCATTACAATTGTGCACACACGTAATTTCTTGTTAATAACATCCGAAGTGGTGATACTCGTAACATAATGGTGACTTATTAATATATAGACATCATAATAAAATTCCGCAACAGAAAATTTTACTGCAGATAACAGAAAATGTTTACAATATGAGAACCAAGATTTACGTTCTAACTTGTGGAAAGATCAACTTGATTGTATATAAAATATTTTGGCTCGTTATCAAACTGCTATGTGAAATTTTCATATGCAATAAACATGGGAGAATAAAATTTCTTCTCAAATCCAAAGAAAAACATTTATTCCCAAGTTTCATTTTTACAATGAAATATTTTAATTCTGTGTAACTAATCGTAATTGTCGAGACTTCTGATTGGTTTTGTTTGGTTTGTTTTACGGTATATCAACCTCAATGGGTTATTTAATGCAGATAAGATTTTATTGCTGGTAATATTTTTCCAAAATATAATTTTTCTTCAAAAATTAATTGCTGGTAATAATTTTTTACAAAAACGTGTTGCTGTACACTTTCATAGTACTTTGACTGCAGTTCAATTTAAATGCCTTAAGACTAGTGTTAAATTCGGTGGAGGAAGTGTCATAGTTTAGGGGATGATATCTAGAGATGGTGTGGGCCCTTTGGTGCGATTACATGGAAAGGTAAATGCAGGAGTTTATAAACAACTTGTAAAAGATCATGTCTTGCCTGAGAAATTCAACTAAGCGACCACACTTATTCATGCAGGACAATGCTCCATGTCACAAGGCTAAGGTGGTCATGAACTTCCTCAAGGCTGAAAAGGTTATTGTTATGGATTGGCCTGCTCAAAGCACAGATCTCAATCCTTTTGAAAATGTGTGGAATATTCTAGGAGAACGTTCGAAAGCGAGAAATCCTAAAACAACCGAGCAATTATAAAATGCCCTTCAGGAAGAATGGAATAAGATCACCCAGCAAGAAATTGAAAATTTAATTTCCTCATGCAGTCGAAGATGTCAAAGTGTGATTGAAGCTAAAAGGCTTCACACTAAATATTAAATAATTCCAGTATTCTCTGTCATTTTTTATTATTTTGTTATTTTTTCAACCGTTCTGATAATTTTGGCCGACATTGGTTTTGCAGTAAATCACTAAATCATCCATAACTTTTGTATTATCATATCAAATTACACCAAAATCTCAGACAATAACAAATAACATCGTATTTATTGTCTGAAAATTATAGAATATAAAACAACTTTGATAAAAAATTATACCTACTTTTCTGACGAAAACAATGCCGTTCTGAACATTTTAGCCGCAACTGTATACTGAGATAGATAGATAGATAGATAGATAGATAGATAGATAGATAGATAGATAGATAGATATTAGCAAGAATAAAAATCTTGTCGGCATTAAAAAACCCATTGAGGTTGGTATGCCGTAAAACAAAATAAACCAAACCAATATATACTGAGATAGATAAAAAAAATATTAGCGGCAATAAAAATCTTGTCGGCATTAAATGACCCATTGAGGTTCATATTCCGTAAAACAGACCAAACGAAACCAATATATACTTAGATAGATAGATAGATAGATAGATAGATAGATAGATAGATAGATAGATAGATAGATAGATAAAAATATTAGCAGCAATAAAAATCTTGTCAGCATTAAATAACACATTGAGGTTGGTATGCCATAAAACAAAACAAACCAAACCAGACTAAATTAGTCATCAGCCTCGGATTGGCATTCCCGATGCAAAAGGATATAACCACCAATCATACGCCTCTTGACCATTGACATCTATAGACTCTATATCAAAATGATACAAACTTGGAAATAATTCATTAATTGATTACATTCGGGCATTTTTGTTCCATTCGAGTGTTGTTGGTTGGTTGTTTTGTTTTATGGCATATCAAAACTTCAGTGGATCATTTACTGCCAACAAAATTTTGAAATAGATTCATAGCGCGATAGTTTGGTAAGAAAGTTGTGTATGTATACATATATGCAGGGTGTCCATAAAGTCCGTGTGCACTTTAAAAAACTTATAACTTTGTATTTGCGATAGAAATAATCTGTAAAATATGTTATAAAGTTTAATGTACCTAGTTTTAAGTATAGCTAAAATAACTAATGTGATTTCAGGCTTTACTGAAATCAGTTGGCAAATGTTTTCCGTGAACTGCAAAATCGTATTACCCTTTGTATTGCTAATGATGGAGGACATGTGAAAAGTTAAATAAAACCTTAAAAATATAGATTTACTTCTTTCTAATCTATCGCAAATACAAATAAAGTTATAAATTTTTTAAAGTGCACACGGACTTTATGTACACCCTGTATTAGAACCATGTTTCAATTACTCATATTTTTGAGTACAATCCATCATCTTTTAGGAAATTTACAATTTTTCGTAAAAAGTTTTAAATTACTCACTTGGTTTGGACTGGTTTGTTTTGTTTTACGGCATATCAACCTTAATGAGTTATTTAATGCCGACAAATTTTTTTTTTCCGGGTAATATTTTGTTTTGTCAAAAATCTATTTCTGGTAATATTTTTCCCTCAAAAACGTATAGCTGGTAATATTATTTTTACAACATATTGCTGGTAATAGTTTTTTTTTCTTAAAAAATTTATTTCTGGTAATAATTTTTTACAAAGTATTTCTGGTATTAAAACATTGTTACGCTTTTATAATGCTTTTTACCTCAGTTTCGGGGTTAACTATTTTCCCATAGCTGGGACCCTAACAGGTACTACCACCTGAGTCAGGGTGGACCTGGAAACACCAGCAATTAAGAGGTGGTTCCACGCTCCTCAAAACCTCCTGATCAGAGGCCTTGCTGTTGGACGTAGTTTATCGTCTAACCCTGGATGCGGATGTAGTTTATCGTCATACCCAGGACGGCATTCGTAAGTGTGATACGTAATGTACACATATGGTTAATGCCCAGTCGAAATAGATACTTGCAAATAGAATAGCTAATTCCTTTAAGTAATATAATTTATTTGTGATCTCTGGTCACGTTGTCAACCGCTTCAT
Source organism: Acanthosepion esculentum (assembly GCA_964036315.1). Classification (NCBI taxonomy): domain Eukaryota; kingdom Metazoa; phylum Mollusca; class Cephalopoda; order Sepiida; family Sepiidae; genus Acanthosepion; species Acanthosepion esculentum. The sequence continues at coordinate 10,626,795 of OZ038498.1, read as the reverse complement.
ATTGAATAAATATTTACATTGGGGTTGTTCGCTTGATGCACATGCGCATAACTGATAACATTACTTGAAATTAGATAAGATTACACGACAAACAATATGGAGTTTGTCGTGGCTTGCGTTATTTAGGCATAATTGGAAAAGTTTCGCCCTGGGACTTGAAGGGCTTCTTTCATTGCAGCGGTTACTTTTGAATGAACTGAAAAGTGACGCATACACAATAAACAAAATACTGGAGGGTGTAAGTAACTTAGTTGCGATGAAAAAAAAGTACATTTGTTTTTATGAAGGTCAACCCCAAGCCATTTTGTATCATTCGTTTATTTCTCTGACTCGACTTGGCGTTTTTCGGTGACAAGCAAAGTGTTTAATTCATTAATATCCATCTGTACGCGGACAATTACATTCGCACAAAGGCCAAGAATACAAACGAGATTTCGCCTACAAACGCACATACAAACACTTGCGCTCATCTGCCTTGCTTGCACGCGACATTTTGGCATTTCGAATATCTGCACATGCAAATTCTTCAGTTTCATTTCGAAGTAATTATATAGGTACCGCCAAAGATGCGCTAAAAATGAGCATAGATAATAAAAATCTGTCTATATTTCTGAGGTAATATGTACATTATTTACATTATTCGGACTATTGTCCTCATCTTTGTCGCCATATTCATTACAACGTTTCGGCCGTTGTACGCTCCAGCTTTCAGTTATCTCCTGTTAATTTCCCTCTGAAAGTTCTCCACTGCCTTAACCGGGTATTGAACTCACACTCTTTGGGTCCTCTCACTGGATCTAACTAACGCCTTTATCCACTGTGCCATGTGTCCTTGGGGAAATTTCAGAGGGAAATTAACAGGAGATTACTGATAACTGACATCCATTAAACATGGCACGTGGAACTAGAACAGTCTACCCCAGCGAGCGAAATAAAGGTTTCAGTTCGACATTCCAACCACCTGAAGAAGGCCGGAGCGTACAACGGCCAAAACGTTGTAATAAATATGGCGACAAAGATGAGAACAATAGTCCGAATAATGTAAATAATGTACATAATACCTCATCTCTGAAATATTGATAGATACGCTGTTCTTACTGTACAAGGTCGAAGAGCCACTCGATGTAGAGGATTACAGAATAAGAGGCACTGTTTATGGGGACATGACTGAAATTTAATAAAAACAAAATTTTATCGTAAAGATTTTATGTAATTATTAAGAGGAAAGATCAAAGGAATTTTATTATTTATATTATTTTATCTATATCTCTAATGTGTTTGTGTGTGTGTGTGTGCGATCAGATGTTGTTTATGCGTTTCCACAGTTTTCAACCGATTTCGATGAATTTTTTTTGTTTGATAGATAATTCTTCACTGCGGGTTTTGAGTTCAAGTTGGCTGGGAAAAATTACAACCTTGAAGGCGAGAAATCGAAAAAACGATTTTTTTACACTTTGCGCAAAAATCGATGGCAAAATTTAACGTCTGTAAAAAAAGCATACAATCAATTTAGAGAGTTGAAATCTAACGCAAAAGATTATTAGAATTATAAATAAAAATTATCCTATGTTATTATTACGACGGTCCATGGAGGGGATTCCTTTTTTGCAAGATTGAGAACGCAAAAACGGCCATTTTCAGGGTCATCCCCCAATTCAAATTGTTAACCCCCCATTTGGGAATGTGCCTCAGTTGCACCCAATTGTTGTTACTGATATTGATTTTCGGGTGGGCTGACTTTAAACTTAAACTGCTACAATTGAACGGCAAAAATTCCCAGTAGTGAAAGACACGGTCGAAGACCGGTTATACTGCTAGTTAAATTATATATATTTTTAAATCCTTTTTAGAATTTTCAAAATATTGTTTACAGAATTTTGCTTTTCTCGTGTCAACCGGTGGCCATAAATTAGTATGGGAAATTTTAGCGTCTTTTTGCAGTGAAAAACATATTGATTTGGAAATTCTTGCAAAAATTACATAATTGTCAGATTTTAGTGAAACTATCAGGATTTATTCACAAATGAATGAAATTACTTTAGAAATGTTTCTTTTTTAGAATGTCTTGGCTAAAAACAATTTTTTACATTTGTTATTTAATTTATGGAATTTCGAGAAATTCATTTTTGTAGCGCTTATATTAGTTATAAGAACAAGTCCTTGGAGAATTTAAATCAATTTATTTTTGTAAAACAGGACCCCATGTTACTGAAAATATGCTCTGAATCGTAAAATAAAAATACAATAAAAATAATTAGAAAAGCTTTTAATTGTTTTATGGATAAGATATATCACGAACGCCATTGTCTGAAGCAAAAAATTTCGATGAATAATAAATTTTTAAAAGAATTGTTTTAATTTTAATAATAATTTATAAAGTTTTAATATTTTGTATTAATTTGTAGCAGTTAGGTGACATCGTTATTAAGTAAAAACTATATTTACTTATCCTAAATAGAAATTTTTACTACAATTCAGCGATCACCAATACTTTTTTTTAAAAAAAATTTAATTTTTTTGTGTCTATAAGCGTGCCGAAGTTTGTAAATACAGACGTCCATATAAGACATTATCATAAATTATAATTATAGTAAATTTAAAATTTATTGGCAATTTCCTAACATCCCATCAACAAGTATCTTCGTCAGTAAGACTATAAAGCTTAAGTACCTAAAATTCAATAAAATATTAGATAACTTATGATATTTCGTAAATTTAAAAGATTACTAGGTAGTTAAAAATATATAAAACTGTCACTCACGTTATATTCGTGAAGTAATTTTTACAGTTATGCTCTTCGTAAAAATTCCCCAAAATAAGTCTATCAAGATAGCTGTGAATACTACATAAAACAACCACCTCCGTGTTAAAAGTCTTTTCTGCGATATTTTAAACAAAAAGTAACTAATATTTGTTTTATATCAGATTAATTAAACTTTAAATCAGCTAATCTTCCTCAAATACCATTTCAGAAAAGTACATTTTATTTTTGAAAGTTTTTTTTAATAAAGAGAATTATATTTTGATGATAGATTAGCTAAAACGGATGATTTTTAGCAATTTTTAAAAATTAAAAAAAGAAAAAATAATTCCAATCAATTTAAATTCGGTTTGAAATAGAGCAAATTATTTTGCTTATTGGGAATCTTAAATCTAATCTTGAAATTAAAATTAAATTAAAAGCTTCAAGAAAAAACTTAGGTATCAATTTTATTTGGCAGTACCTACCTACCTACACACACACACACACACACACACACACACACACACATATATATATAATTATTTATTCGAAAATTATAACATAAATATGTTAAAAAATCACTACAAAAATAGCCATTTTCTTTCAACACTTCTGGTGTCTTATCAAGTGATGGTGTTGAATATAATATATATTACATAACAGAAATCAAAAATAAATTTGCATCACGAGGATAGAATAATTCAACCAACGTCAATACGTTGGCTTTGTTCAACTCAAATTTGAATTGAATTAAGATTCATAAGAAATTTTAAATAGAAAAACTGTGAAATTTCCATGGGTCTTTCTAGTTCAGATGTAATTCCTCAACCAGCCATGGTAATTTCTTTGATTTTGCTGAAAACCAATTCCACATATGAAACCAAAAAACTCTGTTGATATTTAACTACAGGTTTAATGAAAAATAGAATAATTTAAATATAAATAAGAAGTTGTTACGCCTTTCGACGCAGCTCCATTTGACGACTTTTCCTAGCAGTAATTCGTCCAGATAAAAAGCACTTTGATTCTCGCATTGTATTTTTCTTTGTTAGGCATTGTCTTTGTTTTCGTTAGTGGCAGTGGCGAAGTAGGGTCAGTTTTCTGGTCTGGACTATGAACTCGAAAACGAACTTTTTTCGTTATCGGTTACACCTCTTCTATTTATATAAGTAAATTTGCTTCAACTTGACATTGATTTATTTTATGTTTTCGATAATCTATCAAGATATTCCAGAAGACTTTCTTTGTTTAATAATACAAGACCTTTATTTTTTAGAATGCGGTCAGGTCGTAACTCCGGCCTGAATTTTACGAATGAGTGAGCATTTCGGAGATGGGATATTTAATGTAAATTCTTCTTTGCATTTTAGGAAATTTCCGAAGACACCTAATCTTTATTGCTCCAGAGGTGACAGGTGGGTTGGGGAAACTCTACTTAATTACTAAATTCTTCTTGATCTATTTAGTTTTTTGTTTGTTTTTGTTTTGTTTTACGGCATATCAACCTCAATGGGTTATTTAATGCCGACAAGATTTTTATTACTGGTAATATCTTTTTCAAAAATACATTGTTGGTAATTTTTTTTACCTAAAAATGTATTGCTGGTAATCATTTTTCCTTTAAAAAATTTATTGCTGGTATTAAACCTATTTTTACACTTTCGTATTGTTTTAACCCAAGTCTGAGGGTTAACTATTTGCCCATAGTTGGGACCCGAACATGTGCTACCACTCCGGGTCGGGGTGGACCTGGGAACACTAGCAATTAAGAGGTGGTTCCACGCTCCTCAAAACCTTCTGATCAGAGGCCTTGCTGTTGGACGTAGTTACCCAGGACGCGATTTATTTAGTTTGAACTTTTTTTTTAAGCGTTTCACCCCAAGCAAGGCGGGAAGCCACTAGCACGCAAAGGGTTAGAGAGAATTGGAGTGAGACCAAATAGGAGAGATAGAGGAAAGGATGGAGAGAAGGATAGGTGATAGATCAAGGCATCTGAAGACGTCGATTGCCATTACATTTGAATAGTTGGAGATTATAGCTATCAGGGAAACAGGAAAAGGGGAGGGAGTTCAACAGGCGAGAGGTGCGAGACATGAAGCTTTTGGAATAGAAGAGACGGCTACATTTAACAGTTTCGACAGTGAAAGGGAGATGCCAGCCTAGTAGAACGCTTACATTCATGAAGTCTGGGAACCAGCGAAAGCAGCTCATCGGAGCAGTAACTATGAAAGTATTTATAAAAAAGACAGATAGAGGTGACGGCACGTCTGTGAGAGAGCGACGGCAGACGAGATGCCAGATCAGGCCCAATTACATTGCATATCCGTCTCTGGATCATATCAAGAACCTTGAGACAAACAGAATGGGCACCAGACCATATATGGCAGCAATACTCCATGCAAGGGCGAATGGTTGATTTGTAGATTTGAAGGATCGACTCCGGCGAGAAAAATTTTCCTGGCGCGGCACAGGGAGCCAACTTTCCTTGTGGTGGACGAAGCAATTGACTCAATGTATTTGTTCCATCTCAGGTCAGCAGTCAATGTGAGACCGAGCAGTCGCAAAGAGGTGATCTTGAGAAGTTGAGCATCAGACATTCTAATGGGGGGTAGGGATGGTTCTCTCTGGTGAGTAATAGAGAGCAGTTTTGTTTTTGAGGCGTTAAAGTTAACCAGCCAATTCCTGCCCCAGTTCACAACCGATTGGAGGTCCTTTTCGAGACGAACGGCCAGGTTAGTTTTGTCAACGACACTAGATTTGTTTTTGAGGCAGGAGTAAGTAGTAGTGTCGTCCGCGTGGATGCCGACTTGGGAACCTATGACATCAGGAAGATCGTTAATGACGGTAAGGAACAGAGTAGAGCCTAGGATGGACCCTTGAGGGACGCCTGCGTTCGTGGGATAGGAGCTGGGGCAGAATCCGTTGAGAACGATCTTCAATTCACGGTTTGACAGGAATGATTGTATTAAGTCAAACAATCGACCTGTAATTCCATAACCCTGAAGCTTGCGAAGAAGGCCGGCATGCCAAACCCTATCAAACGCTTTGTAGATATCTAGAGTCACGGCACGAGCTTCTCCGTGATTATGAAGGGCTTGGTAAACAATTTCAGTGATGGCCGTAAGCACATCAGCTGTAGAACGGGCAATGCGGAAACCATAGACCATATTGATTGTCGGAGAGCAGATCATGGAATGTAAGGTGCTTAACCATTTCGAAGAGGAGTAGGAGACTGATAGGACGGCAATTAGAAGGGTCACCAGAGTTCTTAAAGACAGGAACAATGTATGAGGACTTCCAACAGTCTGGAAAACAAGATTCATTGAGGCAGTAGTTATATAATTTGGAGAGTGCAGGGGCCAGTTCAGGAGCACATTTCTTCAGAACAATGGCTGGTATCCCATCTCCACCACTAGCCTTGTGGGGGTCTAAATTAGAGATAATACCCAATACCGATGACAGGGTAATGTGCAGCTCGCTCAATAGAGTCTCAGTTCTAAGGGGGAAAATCGAGTGTGGGTACACCGGAAGAGTCGAGCGTTGAATTGAATGAGAATTTCCGAGCAAAGCATTCAGCCTTATCGGCAGAAGAGGTCAGAACCTCAAACTGGTTCCACAAAGGAGGTATAGAGGGTTTGCTATCGTTAAGTACGCACTTGCAGAGACGCCAATAATCCTTGGAGCCGAATTTGCGAGATGCAATACGTTCTGTCATTCGAGCAGCAAATAGTGACTTTGCTTCATTGAGGACACGCTTATACTCGTTACGGGCAGAGACAAAGAGACCTCTATTGCAGTTAGATATGTCTCCTGGAGTTTATCTGAATTTATTTTATGGCTTCTAATTATTATTTTTAATCCGTTCTTTATTTCCTTATTCTACTCAGCACTTATTTTTACTAAGTTGTTTTTAACTGTTAAATCTTGATTATTTCATTAATTTAAATTATCAATAGGCATTCTAGTGCAATAAAACTTTGAATGTTGTTATACTACAACTATAATCATAATTTCTGTATTTAAATGCGTCATTCTTGGCATTTCTATTTCCAGATTCTTACATTTAGAGAGTTAATCAACTTGTTTCACTGAAATATCATCGGACACTGATGAATAACTGGTAGAAAAGAGACGAACACGTGCCTTGCCTATAAACATTTATACAAAAGTGGGTGTGTGTAAAGATTATTGCTCACATTGTCCGCTGACCTGAGATGGAACAAATACATTGAATCAATAGCTTCGTCCACCGCAAGGAAAGTTGGATCCCTGTGCCCCGCCAGGAAACTTTTCTCACCGGAGTCGATTCTTCAAATCTACAAATCAACCATTCGCCCTTGCATGGAGTATTGCTGCCATATATGGTCTGGAGACACTTCTAATTGTCTCAAGGTCCTTGATTAAATCCAAAGACGGATATGCAATGTAATTGGCCCTGATCTGGCATCTCGTCTGCAGCCGCACTCTCACAGACGTGCCGTTGCCTCCCTCTGTCTTTCTTACAAATACTCTCACGGTGACTGCTCCGGTGAGCTGCTTTCGCTGGTTCCCAGACTTCATGAATCTAAGCGTTCAACTCGGCTATCATCTCGCTGTCACCCTTTCACTGTCGAAACTGTTCAATGTAGCCGTCTCTTCTACTCCAATAGCTTCATGCCTCACACTTCTCGCCTGTGGAAGTCCCTCCCCATTTCTTGTTTTCCTGATAGCTATAATCTCCAACTATTCAAATGTAACGTCAATCGACGCCTCCAGATGCCCTGATCTATACCCTAACCGTCTCTTCATCATTTCCTCTATCACTCCTCTTTGTTCTCGCTCCTACTCTGAAACCCTTTGCGTGCTAGTGGCTTCCCGCCTTGCTTGGAGTTGAATGCTTAAAAAAAAGTAAAAAGAAAGAGACAATCAGCGAACAAATTTCAAATTCCTAAGTCTGCCTTATTCACTCTCAAATAAATACATTTGGGAAAGACACGAAACCATTTCTTCTCTACCAGCTATAGGGTAAATAGTACTGTATAACCAGCCAAAAACCTTGGATAGCAGACACTCTAGGAGAAGGACGTATCTGAATTTAAAACTGAAAAAGGTTACAGGAAAGCACATCACGATATTTGGCAAGAAGTCACTAAAAGAAAAATAACCTGTGGATTGCTATGACTACTTAAGTCTCGAAGTGATACGATATAAAAATACCAATGCAGATAAGAAGCTATTTATGTTATTTGAAGTTTATTTTTTTATTTATCTAATTTGTTATCTTTTATGGTGTGGTGGGTGCGTATAACGGAATCCCAAAATAAAATAAGAACATCACCTATCCTAAAAATGGTGAGAGATTTTGTTTATGATGTTTTACTCGGTGGGTGTTAATTATGATGTTGATTGGAAGTAAGTTGGTCGCTAAAATAAAAGCGGTTGGAGTGGCACGTGTATATTGTCCGGATACAGTGACGACTTTGCAACTTGAAGGGATCGTCCCGTGGTTACCAGCGGCAGGTTTAGTAATCAGTCAGCTGAATCAGCGAGACTTCAGTTAGTTTTTACCAGAAGACAAGTGAGTGAATATCAAATAGACTGACTGAAAAAATTGATTCGTTAACTTCTATTTAATTATCGAGGAAAAACATCTGGCATTTCGTATCATAATTGACACTGAGTTAAGATTTGATGTGATTTGATAGCTAAGGAGTAAAGTATAAACTGTACATCACTTAAAAGATTTTCTTTCTAATGGAAGTTAAGATATAATGGTTTTGATAGCTATGTAGTAAAGTATAAACTGTACAACATTTAAAAGATTATCTTTTTAATGGAAGTTAAGATTTAATGTTTTTTGATAGCTATGTAGTAAAGTATAAACTGTACATCATTTAAAAGATTTTCTTTCTAATGGAAGTTAAGATTTAATGTTTTTTGATAGCTATGTAGTAAAGTATAAACTGTACATTATTTAAAAGATATTCTTTCTAATGGAAGTTAAGATTTAATGTTTTTTGATAGCTATATAGTAAACTATAAACTGTACATAATTTAAAAGATTTTCTTTCTAATGGAAGTAAAGATATAATGATTTTTTATAGCTATGTAGTAAAGTATAAACCGTTACATCATTTAAAAGATTTACTTTCTAATGGAAGTTAAGATTTAATGTTTGTTGACAGCTAAGTAGTAAAGTATAAACTGTACATCATTTAAAAGATTTTCTTTCTAATGGAAGTTAAGATGTAATGTTTTTTGATAGCTATGAAGTAAAGTATAAACTGTACATTATTTAAACGATTTTCTTTCTAATGGAAGTTAAGATATAATGTTTTTTGATAGCTATGTAGTAAACTATAAACTGTAAATCATTTAAAAGATTTTCTTTCTAATTGAAGTTAAAATTTAATGTGTTTTGATAGCTAAGTAGTAAAGTATAAACTGTACATCATTTAAAAGATTTTCCTTCTAATGGAAGTAAAGATTTAATGTTTTTTGAGAGCTAAGTAGTAAATTATAAACTGTACATCATTTAAAAGATTTTCTTTCTAATTGAAGTTAAGATTTAATGTTGTTTGATAGCAAAGTAGTAAAGTAAGAACTGTACACTATTTAAAAGATTTTGTTTCTAATGGAAGTTAAGATTTAATGTTTTTTGATAGCTAAGTAGTAAAGTATTAACTGTACACTATTTAAAAGATTTTGTTTCTAATGGAAGTTAAGATTTAATGTTTTTTGATAGCTAAGTAGTAAAGTATAAACTGTACATCATTTAAAAGATTTTCTTTCTAATGGAAGTTAAGATGTAATGTTTTTTGATAGCTAAGTAGTAAAGTATAAACTGTACATCATTTAAAAGATTTTCTTTCTAATGGAAGCTAAGATGTAATGTGTTTGGATAGCTAAGTAGTAAGGTATAAACTGTACATCATTTAAAAGATTTTCTTTCTTATGGAAGTTAAGATTTAATGTGTTTTGATAGCTAAGTAGTAAAGTATAAACTGTACATCATTTAAAAGATTTTCTTTCTAATGGAAGTTAAGATTTAATGTTTTTTGACAGCTAAGTAGTAAAGTATAAACTGTACATCATTTAAAAGATTTTCTTTCTAATGGAAGTTACGATATAATGTGCTTTGATAGCTAAGTAGTAAAGTATAAACTGTCCATCTTTGAAAAGATTTGCTTTCTAATGGAAGTTAAGATTTAATGTTTTTGATAGCTATGTAGTAAAGTATAAACTGTACATTATTTAAAAGATTTTCTTTCTAATGGAAGTTAAGATTTAATGTTTTTTGATAGCTATGCAGTAAAGTATAAACTGTACATCATTTAAAGGATTTTCGTTCTAATGGAAGTTAAGATTTAAGGTTTTTCGATAGCTATGTAGTAAAGTATAAGCTGTACTTCATTTAAAAGTTTCCCTTTCTAATGGAAGTTAAGATTTAATGTTTTTTCATAGCTAAGTAGGAAAGTATAAACTGTACATCATTTAAAAGATTTTCTTTCTAATGGAAGTTAAGATTTAATGTCTTTTGATAGCTAAGTAGTAAAGTATAAACTGTACATCATTTAAAAGATTTTCTTTCTAATGGAAGTTAAGATTTAATGTTTTTTGATAGCTAAGTAGGAAAGTATAAACTGTACATCATTGAAAAGATTTTTTTTCTAATGTAAGTTAAGATTTAATGTGTTTTGATAGCTAAGTAGTAAAGTTTAAACTGTACATCATTTAAAAGATTTTCCTTCTAATGTAAGTTAAGATTTAATGTTTTTTGATAGTTATCTAGTAAAGTATAAACTGTACATCATTTAAAAGATTTTCTTTCTAATGGACGTTAAGATTTAATGTTTTTTGATAGCTATGTAGTAAAGTATAAACTGTACATTATTTAAAAGATTTTCTTTCTAATGGAAGTTAAGATTAAATGTTTTTTGATAGCTAAGTAGTAAAGTATAAACTGTACATCATTTAAAAGATTTTCTTTCTAATGGAAGTTAAGATTTAATGTTTTTGATAGCTATGTAGTAAAGTATAAACTGTACATCATTTAAAAGATTTTCTTTCTAATGGAAGTTAAGATATAATGTGCTTTGATAGCTAAGTAGTAAAGTATAAACTGTCCATCTTTGAAAAGATTTGCTTTCTAATGGAAGTTAAGATTTAATGTCTTTTGATAGCTATGAAGTAAAGTATAAACTGTACATCATTTAAAAGATTTTCTTTCTAATAGAAGTTAAGATTTAATGTTTTTTGATAGCTATGTAGTAGAGTATAAACTGTACAACATTTAAAAGATATTCTTTCTAATGGAAGTTAAGATTTCATGTGTTTTGATAGCTAAGTAGTAAAGTATAAACTGTACATCATTTAAAAGATTTTCTTTCTAATGGAAGTTAAGATTTAATGTGTTTTGATAGCTATGTAGTAAAGTATAAACTGTACATCATTTAAAACATTTTCTTTCTAATGGAAGTTAAGATTTAATGTTTTTTGATATCTATGAAGTAAAGAATAAACTGTACAACATTTGAAAGATTTTCTTTCTAATGGAAGTTAAGATTTCATGTTTTCTGATAGCTATGTAGTAAAGTATAAACTGTACATCATTTAAAAGATTTTCATTCTAACGTACGTTAAGATTGAATATTTTTGACAGCTAAGTAATAAAGTATAAACTGTACATCATTTAAACGATTTTCTTTCTAATGGAAGTTAAGATTTAATGTGTTTTGATAGCTAAGTAGTAAAGTATAAACTGTACATCATTTAAAAGATTTACTTTCTAAAGGAAGTTAAGATTTAATGTTTTTTGATAGCTATGTAGTAAAGTATAAACTGTACATCATTTAAACAATTTTCGTTCTAATGGAAGTTAAGATTTAATGTTTTTTGACAGCTAAGTAGTAAAGTATAAACTGTACATAATTTAAAAGATTCTCTTTCTAATGGAAGTTAAGATTTAATGTGTTTTGATAGCTGTGTAGTAAAGTAAGAACTGTACATCATTTAAAAGATTTTCTTTCTAATGGAAGTTAAGATGTAATGTTTTTTGATAGCTAAATAGTAAGGTATAAACTGTACATCATTTAAAAGATTCTCTTTCTAATGGAAGTTAAGATTTAATGTTTTTTGATAGCTAAGTAGTAAGGTATAAACTGTACATCATTTAAAAGATTCTCTTTCTAATGGAAGTTAAGACGTAATGTTTTTGATAGCTAAAGAGTAGAGTATAAACTGTACATCTTTGAAAAGATTTTCTTTCTAATGGAAGTTAAGATTTAATGTGTTTTGATAGCTAAGTAGGAAAGTATAAACTGTACATCATTTAAAAGATTTTCCTTCTAATGGAAGTTAAGATTTAATGTTTTTTGACAGCTAAGTAATAAAGTACAAACTGTACATCATTTAAAAGATTTTCTTTCTAATGGAAGTTAAGATTTAATGTTTTTTGATAGCTATGAAGTAAAGTATAAACTGTACATCATTTAAAAGATTTTCTTTCTAATAGACGTTAAGATTTAATGTTTTTTGATAGTTATGTAGTAAAGTATAAACTGTAAATCATTTAAAAGATTTTCTTTCTAATTGTAGTTAAGATATAATGTGATTTGATAGCTAAGTAGTAAAGTATAAACTGTACATCATTTAAAAGATTTTCTTTCTAATGGAAGTTAAGATTTAATGGTTTTTGATAGCTATGTAGTAAAGTATAAACTGTACATCATTTAAATGATTTTCCTTCTAATGGAAGTTAAGATTCAATGTTTTTGATAGCTATGTAGTAAAGTATAAACTGTACATCATTTAAAAGATTTTCCTTCTAATGTAAGTTAAGATTTAATTTTTTTTGATAGTTATCTAGTAAAGTATAAACTGTACATCATTTAAAAGATTTTCTTTCTAATGGACGTTAAGATTTAATGTTTTTGATAGCTATGTAGTAGAGTATAAACTGTACATTATTTAAAAGATTTTCTTTCTAATGGAGGTTAAGATTTAATGTTTTTTGATAGCTATGTAGTAAACTATAAACTGTACATCATTTAAAAGATTTTCTTTCTAATGGAAGTTAAGATTTAATGTTTTTTGATAGCTATGTAGTAAAGTATAAACTGTACATCATTTAAAGGATTTCCTTTCTAATGGAAGTTAAGATTTAATGTGTGTTGATAACTATGTAGTAAAGTATAAACTGTACATCATTTAAAACATTTTCTTTCTAATGGAAGTTAAGATTTAATGTTTTTTGATAGCTATGTAGTAGAGTATAAACTGTACAACATTTAAAAGATATTCTTTCTAATGGAAGTTAAGATTTCATGTGTTTTGATAGCTATGTAGTAGAGTATAAACTGTACAACATTTAAAAGATTTTCTTTCTAATGGAAGTTAAGATTTAATGTTTTTTGATAGCTATGAAGTAAAGAATAAACTGTACAACATTTGAAAGATTTTCTTTCTAATGGAAGTTAAGATGTAATGTTTTTTGATAGCTAAATTGTAAGGTAAAAACTGTACATCATTTAAAAGATTCTCTTTCTAATGGAAGTTAAGATTTAATGTTTTTTGATAGCTAAGTAGTAAGGTATAAACTATACATCATTTAAAAGATTCCCTTTCTAATGGAAGTTAAGATGTAATGTTTTTTTATAGCTAAGTAGTAAGGTATAAACTGTACATCATTTAAAAGATTTTCTTTCTAATGGAAGTTAAGATTTAATGTGTTTTGATAGCTAAGTAGGAAAGTATACACTGTACATCATTTAAAAGATTTTCCTTCTAATTGAAGTTAAGATTTAATGTTTTTTGACAGCTAAGTAATAAAGTACAAACTGTACATCATTTAAAAGATTTTCTTTCTAATGGAAGTTAAGATTTAATGTTTTTTGATAGCTATGAAGTAAAGTATAAACTGTACATCATTTAAAAGATTTTCTTTCTAATGGACGTTAAGATTTAATGTTTTTTGATAGTTATGTAGTAAAGTATAAACTGTACATCATTTAAAAGATTTTCTTTCTAATTGAAGTTAAGATTTAATGTTTTTTGATAGCTAAGTAGGAAAGTATAAACTGTACATCATTGAAAAGATTTTCTTTCTAATGGAAGTTAAGATTTAATGTGTTTTGATAGTTATCTAGTAAAGTATAAACTGTACATCATTTAAACGATTTTCTTTCTAATGGAAGTTCAGATTTAATGTTTTTTGACAGCTAAGTAGTAAAGTATAAACTGTACATCATTTAAAAGATTTTCTTTCTAATCGAAGTTAAGATTTAATGTTTTTTGATATCTATGTAGTAAAGTATAAACTGTACATCATTTAAAAGATTTTCTTTCTAATGGACGTTAAGATTTAATGTTTTTTGATAGCTATATAGTAAAGTATAAACTGTACATTATTTAAAAGTTTTTCTTTCTAATGGAAGTTAAGATTAAATGTTTTTTGATAGCTAAGTAGTAAAGTATAAACTGTACACCTTTTAAAAGATTTTCTTTCTAATGGAAGTTAAGATTTAATGTTTTTTGATAGCTATGTAGTAAAGTATAAACTGTACATCATTTAAAAGATTTTCTTTCTAATGGAAGTTAAGATATAATGTGCTTTGTAAGCTAAGTAGTAAAGTATAAACTGTCCATCTTTGAAAAGATTTGCTTTCTAACGGAAGTTAAGATTTAATGTCTTTTGATAGCTATGAAGTAAAGTATAAACTGTACATCATTTAAAAGATTTTCTTTCTAATAGAAGTTAAGATTTAATGTTTTTTGATAGCTATTTAGTAAAGTATAAACTGTACATCATCTAAAGGATTTTCTTTCTAATGGAAGTTAAGATTAAATGTTTTTTCATAGCTATGTAGTAAAGGATAAACTGTACACCATTTAAAAGATATTCTTTCTAATGGAAGTTAAGATTTAATGTTTTTTGATAGCTATGTAGTAAAGTATAAACTGTACATCATTTAAAGGATTTTCGTTCTAATGGAAGTTAAGATTTATTGTTTTCCGATAGCTATGTAGTAAAGTATAAACTGTACATCATTTAAAAGATTTTCTTTCTAATGGAAGTTAAGATTTAATGTCTTTTGATAGCTAAGTAGTAAAGTATAAACTGTACATCATTTAAAAGATTTTCTTTCTAATGGAAGTTAAGATTTAATGTGTTTTGATAGCTAAGTAGGAAAGTATAAACTGTACATCATTGAAAAGATTTTCTTTCTAATGGAAGTTAAGATTTAATGTGTTTTGATAGCTATGTAGTAAAGTAAAAACTGTACATCATTTAAATGATTTTCCTTCTAATGGAAGTTAAGATTCAATGTTTTTTGATAGCTATATAGTAAAGTAAAAACTGTACATCATTTAAATGATTTTCCTTGTAATGGAAGTTAAGATTTAATGTTTTTTGATAGTTATCTAGTAAAGTATAAAATGTACATCATTTAAAAGATTTTCTTTCTAATGGACGTTAAGATTTAATGTTTTTTGATAGCTATGTAGTAAAGTATAAACTGTACACAATTTAAAAGATTTTCTTTCTAATGGAAGTTAAGATTAAATGTTTTTTGATAGCTATTTAGTAAAGTATAAACTGTACATCATCTAAAAGATTTTCTTTCTAATGGAAGTTAAGATTAAATGTTTTTTGATAGCTATGTAGTAAAGGATAAACTGTACACCATTTAAAAGATATTCTTTCTAATGGAAGTTAAGATTTCATGTGTTTTGATAGTTATGTAGTAAAGTATCAACTGTACATCATTTAAAAGATTTTCTTTCTAATGGTAGTTAAGATTTAATGTGTTTTGATAGCTATGTAGTAAAGTATAAACTGTACATCATTTAAAACATTTTCTTTCTAATCGAAGTTAAGATGTAATGTTTTTTCATAGCTATGTAGTAGAGTATAAACTGTACAACATTTAAAAGATTTTGTTTCTAATGGAAGTTAAGATGTAATGTTTTTTGATAGCTATGAAGTAAAGAATAAACTGTACAACATTTGAAAGATTTTCTTTCTAATGGAAGTTAAGATTTCATGTTTTTTGATAGATATGTAGTAAAGTATAAACGGTACATCATTTAAAAGATTTTCATTCTAACGTACGTTAAGATTGAATATTTCTTGACAGCTAAGTAATAAAGTATAAACTGTACATCATTTAAACGATTTTCTTTCTAATTGAAGTTAAGATTTAATGTGTTTTGATAGCTAAGTAGTAAAGTATAAACTGTATATCATTTAAAAGATTTACTTTCTAAAGGAAGTTAAGATTTAATGTTTTTTGATAGCTATGTAGTAAAGTATAAACTGTAAATCATTTAAACGATTTTCTTTCTAATGGAAGTTAAGATTTAATGTTCTTTGACAGCTAAGTAGTAAAGTATAAACTGTACATCATTTAAAAGATTTTCTTTCTAATCGAAGTTAAGATTTAATGTTTTTTGATAGCTATGTAGTAAACTATAAACTGTACATCATTTAAAAGATTTTCTTTCTAATGGAAGTTAAGATTTAATGTTTTTTGATAGTTATGTAGTAAACTATAAACTGTACTTCATTTAAAGGATTTTCTTTCTAATGGAAGTTAAGATTAAATGTTTTTCGATAGCTATGTAGTAAAGTATAAACTGTACATCATTTAAAAGATTTTCTTTCTAATGGAAGTTAAGATTTAATGTTTTTCATAGCTATGCAGTAGAGTCTAAACTGTACATCATTTAAAAGATTTTCTTTCTAATGGACGTTAAAATTTAATGTGTTTTGATAGCTACGTAGTAAAGTATAAACTGTACATCATTTAAAAGATTTCCTTTCTAATGGAAGTTAAGATTTAATGTGTTCTGATTGCTAAGTAGTAAAGTATAAACTGTACATCATTTAAAAGATTTTCTTTCTAATGGACGTTAGGATTAATGTTTTTTGATAGCTATGTAGTAAAGTATAAACTGTACATCATTTAAAAGATTTTCTTTCTAATGGAAGTTAAGATATAATGACTTTTGATAGCTATGTAGTAAGGTATAAACTGTACATCATTTAAAAGATTTTCTTTCTAATGGAAGTTAAGATTTAATGTTTTTTGATAGCGATGTAGTAAAGTATAAACTGTACATCATTTAAAAGATTTTCTATCCAATGGAAGTTAAGATTTAATGTTTTTTGATAGCTAAGTAGTAAAGTATAAACTGTACATCATTTAAAAGATTTTCTTTCTAATGGAAGTTAAGATTTAATGTGTTTTGATAGCTAAGTAGTAAAGTATAAACTGTACATCATTTAAAAGATTTTCTTTCTAATGGAAGTTAAGATTTAATGTTTTTTGATAGCTATGTAGTAAAGTAAAAACTGTACAGCATTTAAATGATTTTCCTTCTAATGGAAGTTAAGATTCAATGTTTTTTGATAGCTATGTAGTAAAGTATGAACTGTACATCATTTAAAAGATTTTCCTTCTAATGTAAGTTAAGATTTAATGTTTTTTGATAGCTAAGTAGTAAAGTATAAACTGTACATCATTTAAAAGATTTTCTTTCTAATGGAAGTTAAGATTTAATGTATTTTGATAGCTATGAAGTAAAGAATAAACTGTATGTCATTTAAAAGATTTTCTTTCTAATGGAAGTTAAGATTTAATGTTTTTTCAGAGCAATGTAGTAAAGTATAAACTGTACATCATTTAAAAGATTCCCTTTCTAATGGAAGTTAACATATAATGTTTTTTGATAGCTAAGTAGTAAGGTATAAACTGTACATCATTTAAAAGATTCTCTTTCTAATGGAAGTTAAGATGTAATGTTTTTTGATAGCTAAAGAGTAGAGTATAAACTGTACATCATTGAAAAGATTCTCTTTCTATTGGAAGTTAAGAATTAATGTGTTTTGATAGCTAAGTAGGAAAGTATAAACTGTACATCATTTAAAAGATTTTCCTTCTAATGGAAGTTAAGATTTAATGTTTTTTGACAGCTAAGTAATAAAGTACAAACTGTACATCATTTAAAAGATTTTCTTTCTAATGGAAGTTAAGATTTAATGTTTTTTGATAGCTATGAAGTAAAGTATAAACTGTACATCATTTAAAAGATTTTCTTTCTAATGGACGTTAAGATTTAATGTTTTTTGATAGTTATGTAGTAAAGTATAAACTGTACATCATTTAAAAGATTTTCTTTCTAATTGAAGTTAAGATATAATGTGATTTGATAGCTAAGTAGTAAAGTATAAACTGTACATCATTAAAAGATTTTCTTTCTAATGGAAGTTAAGATTTAATGTTTTTTGATAGCTATGTAGTAAAGTAAAAACTGTACATCATTTCAATGATTTTCCTTCTAATGGAAGTTAAGATTCAATGTTTTTGATAGCTATGTTGTAAAGTATAAACTGTACATCATTTAAAAGATTTTCCTTCTAATGTATGTTAAGATTTAATTTTTTTTTATAGTTATCTAGTAAAGTATAAACTGTACATCATTTAAAAGATTTCCTTTCTAATGGACGTTAAGATTTAATGTTTTTTGATAGCTATGTAGTAAAGTATAAACTGTACATTATTTAAAAGATTTTCTTTCTAATGGAGGTTAAGATTTAATGTTTTTTAATGGTTAAGTAGTAAAGTATAAACTGTACATCATTTAAAAGATTTTCTTTCTAATTGAAGTTAAGATTTAATGTTTTATGACAGCTAAGTAATAAAGTACAAACTGTACATCATTTAAAAGATTTTCTTTCTAATGGAAGTTGAGATTTAATGTTTTTTGACATCTATGTAGTAGAGTATAAACTGTACAACATTTAAAAATTTTCTTTCTAATGGAAGTTAATATTTAATGTTATTTGATAGCTAAGTAATAAAGTATAAACTGTACATCATTTAAAAGATTTTCTTTCTAATGGAAGTTAAGATTTAATGTTTTTTGATAGCTATGTAGTAGAGTATAAACTGTACAAAATTTAAAAGATTTTCTTTCTAATGGAAGTTAAGATTTAATGTTTTTTGATAGCTAACTAGTAAAGCATAAACTGTACATCATTTGAAAGATTTTCTTTCTAATGGAAGTTAAGATTTAATGTGTTTTGATAGCTATGTAGTAAAGTATAAACTGTACATCATTTGAAAGATTTTCATTCTAATGGAAGTTAAGATTTTATGTTTTTTGATAGCTATGAAGTAAAGTATAAACTGTACATCATTTAAAAGATTTTCTTTCTAATGGACGTTAAGATTTAATGTTTTTTGATAGCTATGTAGTCAAGTATAAACTGTATATCATTTAAAAGATTTTCTTTCTAATGGAAGTTAAGATTTAATGTGTTTTGATAGCTACGTAGTAAAGTATAAACTGTACATCCTTTCAAAGATTTCCTTTCTAATGGAAGTTAAGATTTAATGTGTTTTGATTGCTAAGTAGTAAAGTATAAACTGTACATCATTTAAAAGATTTTCTTTCTAATGGAAGTTAAGATTTAATGTTTTTTGATAGCTATGTAGTAAAGTATAAACTGTACATCATTTAAAAGATTTTCTTTCTAATGGAAGTTAAGATTTAATGTTTTTTGATAGCTATGTAGTAAAATAAAAACTGTACAACATTTAAAAGATTTTCCTTCTAATGGAAGTTAAGATTTAATGTTTTTTGATAGCTATCTAGTAAAGTATAAACTGTACATCATTTAAA
The DNA here is from genome assembly GCA_964036315.1 of Acanthosepion esculentum. NCBI lineage: Eukaryota > Metazoa > Mollusca > Cephalopoda > Sepiida > Sepiidae > Acanthosepion > Acanthosepion esculentum. The sequence continues at coordinate 10,607,384 of OZ038498.1, read as the reverse complement.
AGATTTTCTTTCTAATGGAAGTTCAGATTTCATGTTTTTTGATAGCTATGTAGTAAAGTATTAACTGTACATCATTTAAAAGATTTTCTTTCTAATGGAAGTTAGTGTTTTTTGATAGTTAAGTAGTATAAGCTTAAACAGGACATCTTTGTTGTTCCGATCTCTCATTTTGTCAAGCCAACTGCCCGAGGGAATTCTATCGCTCGACTGGAAATTTAGTGTAGCTTTATATGTCTAATGAATGCCGCGAGGACTTGGCCAAATGTTCAATGTAATTGATAAATAAAAAAAAAATGAAAATATCAATCATCTGTACGAAACGTATGTAAGACATGAACAATCTGCTAAAGGCCTTTACTATATTCATACTTATTTGTGTATTGTAGATATTCCCATCATGTCGATAATTGGATTGCTAAACTACAGGTCTGTTTTAGAAAGTATGTACACCGTTGTGCAAATTAATTGAAACAAATCGAATAATTCCGTTATTATTTACTTTCTGTCGTATTTTTCCAATGAAACATGATCCAGTGTACATGTTATTACTTCGTATATCCATTCCACGACGTCGTTCCTTGCATATTGACCACAGATTTTCGACAGGAGTGTTTCCGGGCCAATCTATAGTACTTTGATTTACTCACTGGTAAGTCTTGTTCATACAGTGTTGCAATTTTCGTACGCTTCCTTGAGGTAATGACCTTCCCGGACAATTGCCGTAGGATAACTAATCGACAGTCGAGACAATAGTGTCTGGGCGTGACGAAAATCTGATGCAATCACGGATGACGCAATGTTTTTCAAGACCAAATAAATTTCATCTTACACCTCCAAAATAGATTTATATAACTGCACACCACTGCAAATGACCTAATCTGAAGAAAAAAAACAAAAATCGATTACACCCTGTCGCTCTGTATGGTAAAAGAAAGGAAAATAAAGCGGCTGTTTCAAATAATTTGCACAAAGGTGTATAGATAATGACAGGTAAAATAGGGATTCATCAACTCAGAAAAATCTTAGATTCTTTAGTAGAATGTTTTATGATTTCACATTAGATGACAAAAATAAACGAAAATGTGTCCATTATTCCATCGTCGTATCCGCCAACGAGAGAACACGCGATACTCACGTCAATCTCTCTCTATATAAAACAGAGAATGACTGTGTGTCTGTGTCATACCTTTTCACTCGAGATCCATCCATCTGATTTCAAACAACTTGGAATACACATTGTACAATGTAAGAGGTTCGTAGCGTAAAAAATCGATAATTTAAAAAACATCAATAATCGATAAAGCCGATCAAAAATCGATAAATTCAACTTTTTTCATCATTTGAATTGAACGCTTTTTTCTGATCGACAAAGTGGGTATGGCTGCTAGTAATTAAATAAAACTGAAGAAAGTAGTATTCGAAATATCCTCGTATCTAATTGGCTAGATGCATTTTTACTTCTACCATAGTGTGAGGGGGGTCGCAAATAGGTCGAACTACATATATACTAAGAAATTAAATCATTGATACGCACAAAATTTATCTTTAAAATAAAAAATATCAAAAAGTTAAAATTTGTGGTTGAATGAGAGATAAAATAAAAAATATCAAAAAGTTAAAATTTGTGGTTGAATGATAGATAAGATTTAAAAAATTAAATTAAATTATTTAAGAAATTCTTGTGAAAAACTTTAAAATTATAGAATCCATTAATAAGTCAGGCACGATATAGTATCGATATAGGTAAATATCTGAGGTTAGTTTGACTCAAGGCCACAATAATGGAGTATCCAGTAAAGATTGAGCATAGCATGCTTACAACGATCAAGTGAGATTAGCTTGCGATAAGCAAATGATTAATATATATCTAAAGCAAAAACACGTTTCTTTTAGTGAATTTTGAATGCAATTTGTTTGTGTTTACATCCATCGAGAGATTGTTATTTTTTTGTTATCCATTTCATTGCTGTCACGCCTTGAACTGTTATCTTCTCCAATTCATCCCTTAAGTCCTTGAGCCCTGACCACTGTTTTAACGGTGGTAGAGAAAAATAACGTAATGCCCAGCCATCAGTTGAATGATGAGTAAAGACAAATGATTTAATGCCCAGCTATCGGTTGAACAGTGGTAGAGAAAAATGACTTAATGCTCAGCCATAGTTTGAACAGTGACAGAGAAAAATGATTAATGGCCAGCCATCGTTTGAACAGTGATAGAGAAAAATGAATTAAAGCTCAGCCATCGGTTGAACAGTGATAGAGAAAAATGACTTAATGGCCAGCCATCGGTTGAACAGTGATAGAGAAAAATTATTAATGGCCAGCCATCTGTTGAACAGTGATAGAGAAAAATGACTTAATGCTCAGCCATCGGTTGAACAGTGTTAGAGAAAAATGACTTAATGCTCAGCCATAGTTTGAACAGTGACAGAGAAAAATGATTAATGGGCATCCATCGGTTGAACAGTGATAGAGAAAAATGATTAATGGCCAGCCATCGGTTGAACAGTGATAGAGAAAAATGATTAATGGCCAGCCATCGGTTGAACAGTGATAGAGAAAAATGATTAATGGCCAGCCATCGGTTGAACAGTGATAGAGAAAAATTATTAATGGCCATCCATCGGTTGAACAGTGATAGAGAAAAATGATTAATGGCCAGCCATCGGTTGAACAGTGATAGAGAAAAATGACTTAATGGCCAGCCATCGTTTGAACAGTGATAGAGAAAAATTATTAATGGCCAGCCATCGGTTGAACAGTGATAGAGAAAAATGAATTAATGCTCAGCCATCGGTTGAACAGTGTTAGAGAAAAATGACTTAATGCTCAGCCATAGTTTGAACAGTGACAGAGAAAAATGATTAATGGCCAGCCATCGTTTGAACAGTGATAGAGAAAAATTATTAATGGCCAGCCATCGGTTGAACAGTGATAGAGAAAAATGAATTAATGCTCAGCCATCGGTTGAACAGTGACAGAGAAAAATGATTAATGGCCAGCCATCGGTGGAACAGTGGTAGAGAAAAATGATTAATGGCCATCCATCGGTTGAACAGTGATAGAGAAAAATGATTAATGGCCAGCCATCGGTTGAACAGTGATAGAGAAAAATGATTAATGGCCAGCCATCGGTTGAACAGTGATAGAGAAAAATGATTAATGGCCAGCCATCGGTTGAACAGTGATAGAGAAAAATGATTAATGGCCAGCCATCGGTTGAACAGTGATAGAGAAAAATGATTAATGGCCAGCCATCGGTTGAACAGTGATAGAGAAAAATGATTAATGGCCAGCCATCGGTTGAACAGTGATAGAGAAAAATGGCTTAATGCTCAGCCATCGGTTGAACAGTGATAGAGAAAAATGATTAATGGCCAGCCATCGGTTGAACAGTGATAGAGAAAAATTATTAATGGCCAGCCATCGGTTGAACAGTGGTAGAGAAAAATGATTAATGGCCAGCCATCGGTTGAACAGTGATAGAGAAAAATGATTAATGGCCAGCCATCGGTTGAACAGTGATAGAGAAAAATGACTTAATGCTCAGCCATCGGTTGAACAGTGGTAGAGAAAAATGACTTAATGCTCAGCCATCGGTTGAACAGTGATAGAGAAAAATGACTTAATGCTCAGCCATCGGTTGAACAGTGATAGAGAAAAAGGATTAATGGCCAGCCATCGGTTGAACAGTGATAGAGAAAAATTATTAATGGCCAGCCATCGGTTGAACAGTGGTAGAGAAAAATGATTAATGGCCAGCCATCGGTTGAACAGTGATAGAGAAAAATGATTAATGGCCAGCCATCGGTTGAACAGTGATAGAGAAAAATGACTTAATGCTCAGCCATCGGTTGAACAGTGATAGAGAAAAATGATTAATGGCCAGCCATCGGTTGAACAGTGATAGAGAAAAATTATTAATGGCCAGCCATCGGTTGAACAGTGATAGAGAAAAATTATTAATGGCCATCCATCGGTTGAACAGTGATAGAGAAAAATGATTAATGGCCAGCCATCGGTTGAACAGTGATAGAGAAAAATGACTTAATGGCCAGCCATCGGTTGAACAGTGATAGAGAAAAATTATTAATGGCCAGCCATCGGTTGAACAGTGATAGAGAAAAATGACTTAATGCTCAGCCATCGGTTGAACAGTGTTAGAGAAAAATGACTTAATGCTCAGCCATAGTTTGAACAGTGACAGAGAAAAATGATTAATGGGCATCCATCGGTTGAACAGTGATAGAGAAAAATGATTAATGGCCAGCCATCGGTTGAACAGTGATAGAGAAAAATGATTAATGGCCAGCCATCGGTTGAACAGTGATAGAGAAAAATGATTAATGGCCAGCCATCGGTTGAACAGTGATAGAGAAAAATTATTAATGGCCATCCATCGGTTGAACAGTGATAGAGAAAAATGATTAATGGCCAGCCATCGGTTGAACAGTGATAGAGAAAAATGACTTAATGGCCAGCCATCGTTTGAACAGTGATAGAGAAAAATTATTAATGGCCAGCCATCGGTTGAACAGTGATAGAGAAAAATGAATTAATGCTCAGCCATCGGTTGAACAGTGTTAGAGAAAAATGACTTAATGCTCAGCCATAGTTTGAACAGTGACAGAGAAAAATGATTAATGGCCAGCCATCGTTTGAACAGTGATAGAGAAAAATTATTAATGGCCAGCCATCGGTTGAACAGTGATAGAGAAAAATGACTTAATGCTCAGCCATCGGTTGAACAGTGACAGAGAAAAATGATTAATGGCCAGCCATCGGTGGAACAGTGGTAGAGAAAAATGATTAATGGCCATCCATCGGTTGAACAGTGATAGAGAAAAATGATTAATGGCCAGCCATCGGTTGAACAGTGATAGAGAAAAATGATTAATGGCCAGCCATCGGTTGAACAGTGATAGAGAAAAATGATTAATGGCCAGCCATCGGTTGAACAGTGATAGAGAAAAATGATTAATGGCCAGCCATCGGTTGAACAGTGATAGAGAAAAATGATTAATGGCCAGCCATCGGTTGAACAGTGATAGAGAAAAATGATTAATGGCCAGCCATCGGTTGAACAGTGATAGAGAAAAATGGCTTAATACTCAGCCATCGGTTGAACAGTGATAGAGAAAAATGATTAATGGCCAGCCATCGGTTGAACAGTGATAGAGAAAAATTATTAATGGCCAGCCATCGGTTGAACAGTGGTAGAGAAAAATGATTAATGGCCAGCCATCGGTTGAACAGTGATAGAGAAAAATGATTAATGGCCAGCCATCGGTTGAACAGTGATAGAGAAAAATGACTTAATGCTCAGCCATCGGTTGAACAGTGGTAGAGAAAAATGACTTAATGCTCAGCCATCGGTTGAACAGTGATAGAGAAAAATGACTTAATGCTCAGCCATCGGTTGAACAGTGATAGAGAAAAAGGATTAATGGCCAGCCATCGGTTGAACAGTGATAGAGAAAAATTATTAATGGCCAGCCATCGGTTGAACAGTGGTAGAGAAAAACGATTAATGGCCAGCCATCGGTTGAACAGTGATAGAGAAAAATGATTAATGGCCAGCCATCGGTTGAACAGTGATAGAGAAAAATGACTTAATGCTCAGCCATCGGTTGAACAGTGGTAGAGAAAAATGACTTAATGCTCAGCCATCGGTTGAACAGTGATAGAGAAAAATGACTTAATGCTCAGCCATCGGTTGAACAGTGATAGAGAAAAATGATTAATGGCCAGCCATCGGTTGAACAGTGATAGAGAAAAATTATTAATGGCCAGCCATCGGTTGAACAGTGGTAGAGAAAAATGATTAATGGCCAGCCATCGGTTGAACAGTGATAGAGAAAAATGATTAATGGCCAGCCATCGGTTGAACAGTGATAGAGAAAAATGACTTAATGCTCAGCCATCGGTTGAACAGTGATAGAGAAAAATGATTAATGGCCAGCCATCGGTTGAACAGTGATAGAGAAAAATTATTAATGGCCAGCCATCGGTTGAACAGTGGTAGAGAAAAATGATTAATGGCCAGCCATCGGTTGAACAGTGGTAGAGAAAATTTAGTTAATGGCCAGCCATCGGTTGAACAGTGATAGAGAAAAATGATTAATGGCCAGCCATCGGTTGAACAGTGATAGAGAAAAATGACTTAATGCTCAGCCATCGGTTGAACAGTGGTAGAGAAAAATGACTTAATGCTCAGCCATCGGTTGAACAGTGATAGAGAAAAATGACTTAATGCTCAGCCATCGGTTGAACAGTGTTAGTGAAAAAAGACTTAATGACAAGCCTTTGGTTGAACAGTTGTAGAGAAAAATGACTTCAGCCATCGGTTGAACAGTGATAGAGAAAAATGACTTAATGCTCAGCCATCGGTTGAACAGTGATAGAGAAAAATGATTAATGGCCAGCCATCGGTTGAACAGTGATAGAGAAAAATTATTAATGGCCAGCCATCGGTTGAACAGTGGTAGAGAAAAATGATTAATGGCCAGCCATCGGTTGAACAGTGATAGAGAAAAATGATTAATGGCCAGCCATCGGTTGAACAGTGATAGAGAAAAATGACTTAATGCTCAGCCATCGGTTGAACAGTGATAGAGAAAAATGATTAATGGCCAGCCATCGGTTGAACAGTGATAGAGAAAAATTATTAATGGCCAGCCATCGGTTGAACAGTGGTAGAGAAAAATGATTAATGGCCAGCCATCGGTTGAACAGTGGTAGAGAAAATTTAGTTAATGGCCAGCCATCGGTTGAACAGTGATAGAGAAAAATGATTAATGGCCAGCCATCGGTTGAACAGTGATAGAGAAAAATGACTTAATGCTCAGCCATCGGTTGAACAGTGGTAGAGAAAAATGACTTAATGCTCAGCCATCGGTTGAACAGTGATAGAGAAAAATGACTTAATGCTCAGCCATCGGTTGAACAGTGTTAGTGAAAAAAGACTTAATGACAAGCCTTTGGTTGAACAGTTGTAGAGAAAAATGACTTCAGCCATCGTTTGAACAGTGATAGAGAAAAATGACTTATGATCAGCCATCGGTTAAACAGTGATAGAGAAAAATGACTTAATGCTCAGCCATCGGTTAAACAGTGATAGAGAAAAATGAATTAATGCTCAGCCATCGGTTAAACAGTGATAGAGAAAAATGACTTAATGCTCAGCCATCGGTTGATCAGTTATAGAGAAAAAATGACTTAATGCCCAGGCATCGGTTAAACAGTGGTAGAGAAAAATGACGTATTGCTCAGCCATCGGTTGAACAGTGATATAGAAAATTGACTTAATACTCAGCTATCGGTGGAACAGTGAGAGAGAAAATAACTTAATGCTCAGCCATCGGTTGAACATTGATAGTGAAAATTGACTTAATACTCAGCCATCGGTTGAACAGTCGTAGAGAAAAAAGAATTATTGCTCAGCCATCAGTTGAACAGTGGAAGAGAAAAATGATTATTGCGCAGCCATCGGTTGAACAGTGATAGAAAAAATGACTTAATACTCAGACATCGGTTGAACATTGAAAGAGAAAAATTATATATGCTCAGCCATCGGTTGATCAGTGACAGAGAAAAATGACTTAATTCTCTGCCATCGGTGGAACAGTGTTAGAGAAAAATGGCTTAATGCTCAGCCATCGGTTGAACATTGATAGAGAAAATTGACTTAATACTCAGCTATCGGTGGAACAGTGAGAGAGAAAATTGACTTAATACTCAGCTATCGGTGGAACAGTGAGAGAGAAAATAACTTAATGCTCAGCCATCGGTTGAACATTGATAGAGAAAATTGACTTAATACTCAGCTATCGGTGGAACAGTGAGAGAGAAAATAACTTAATGCTCAGCCATTGGTTGAACATTGATAGAGAAAATTGACTTAATACTCAGCCATCGGTTGAACAGTCGTAGAGAAAAAAGAATTATTGCTCAGCCATCAGTTGAACAGTGGAAGAGAAAAATGATTATTGCTCAGCCATCGGTTGAACAGTGATAGAAAAAATGACTTAATACTCAGACATCGGTTGAACATTGAAAGAGAAAAATTATATATGCTCAGCCATCGGTTGATCAGTGACAGAGAAAAATGACTTAATTCTCTGCCATCGGTGGAACAGTGTTAGAGAAAAATGGCTTAATGCTCAGCCATCGGTTGAACATTGATAGAGAAAATTGACTTAATACTCAGCTATCGGTGGAACAGTGAGAGAGAAAATAACTTAATGCTCAGCCATCGGTTGAACATTGATAGAGAAAATTGACTTAATACTCAGCTATCGGTGGAACAGTGAGAGAGAAAATAACTTAATGCTCAGCCATTGGTTGAACATTGATAGAGAAAATTGACTTAATACTCAGCCATCGGTTGAACAGTCGTAGAGAAAAAAGAATTATTGCTCAGCCATCAGTTGAACAGTGGAAGAGAAAAATGATTATTGCTCAGCCATCGGTTGAACAGTGATAGAAAAAATGACTTAATACTCAGACATCGGTTGAACATTGATAGAGAAAAATTATATATGCTCAGCCATCGGTTGATCAGTGACAGAGAAAAATGACTTATTGCTCAACCATCGGTTGAACAGTGATAGAGAAAAAAGACTTAATGCCCAGCAATCGGTTGAACAGTGGTAGAAAAAAATCACTTAATACTCAGCCATCGTTTGAACAGTGGTAGAGAAAAATGACTTATTGCTCAGCCATCGGTTGAACAGTGATAGAGAAAAGTGACTTAATGCTATGACATTGGTTGAAGAGTGGGATAGAAAAATGATTTAATGCCCAGCCATTGGTTGAACAGTGGCAGAGAAAAATGACTTGATGCTCAGCCATCCTTTGAACAGTGGTAGAGAAAAATGACTTATTGCTCAGCCATCGGTTGGACAGTGGTAGAGAAAAATGACGCAATGCCCAGCCACCGGCTGAACAATGGGTAAATACTTGTAATTGTTTTTTTATATCTACCGTGAAAAATTACATGTCAATTATTTGCGATTTTTGACTCAGGAGCTCAGGCAGAATGGTTAAAATTGTTTAGGAACGGTGATTGAGAAAAGTGACGCAATGCCCAACCACCGGTTGAACGTTGGTAGAGAAAAATGACGTAATGAGCAAACCACCGGTTGAACAGTGGGTAAACACTTGTAACTATTTTTATATCTACTGTGAAACATTATATACCAACACTTTGCGAATTTTGACTCAGGAGTACAGGCAGAAAGGTTAAAATTGTTCAGGAATGCAGGGCTCAAAGGTTAGTTCTTCTTTCTTTTTACTTTTCCCCCCGTTTTTATTCTTTTCATATTTTCCTTTTGCCTTCATTTTCTCCCCAGTTTTCTCTTTTCTTTCCTACTATCATTTATTTTGTTTTTGTTATGTTGTTAATGAGAATAACATCAAAATGTACATGACTACAGGAAAACCGTTTCGTTTTAGTAATCATTTGAACACTTCATCAGTTGGCTTCTTCGAATTAAACGCGCCTCTTATTCAGTCCGAAATATCAGCCATGAACAGTTGAATTATTTTAATAGTCGTACGCTTTTATTGCTAGTGATAGCACGAAAGTTATACTTTACGCCAGCAGTCAGCAACCAATGGTATGCGTGCCATTCCAAGCAATTTCCAAAGGCACGCATCCGCAAATGACATCACGAGGTCTGAACCAATAACTACTATTACGCCAAGATATTTAGCTGTTTCAAAACAGTTCACTCGTTAGACTCCCATTAATAACTTCACAAAAAAATCTTTTAAAAACATTTATTTCTATTAATTTGCTTTACATATTATTGTCTATATTACTATATAAAATAAATTGTAGAACAGGTATATTGATCTTGACTTAGGTATGCTGTTGGCACACTGAATGATTTTAAAACCTTAAGTGGGCACATAGTCAACAAAAGGTTGCTGACTCCCTGCTCTAGAAGGACTTCATTGGACTAAAGTAATGTTTTCGTTAATAGAATTATATATGCGTTGGAGGTGGGGGAACATAAAAATGCAAGTGTCAATTATAATTATGTATTGATTGGAAAAACCCCGAAGATGTAGGAATGCTGCAATATAATTATTTTAAATTTAAGACTAAACATCCTGTAGTAAGAATAAAAGAATGAAATGACTGCCTCTCATAAAAAAATCAAATCTAATACAGTCTAATATAAATACATAGATATTGCTATATTTTAAAGTAAATATTTACAATAATTTATAATTGACAAAATAGAAAAAACATTCTGTATAATGTGTTTCATCCTCTAGAACAAGAATCGTCCACACGTTCCACACGTTCCACACCAAGGAATTTCCAATGACATCACAAAGTCCGAACAAATAATTACCATCACATAAAAAGATGATATTTAGCTGTTTCAAAACTGTTCGCTCGTTAAACTCCAATTAATAATAAAAACTAAAAAAAAAAAAAATTTAAAAACAGTTTATTTGTATTAATGTGGTTTACATATTATTGTATGAAATGGACAAAGCTAAATGTATAGGATACAGGTTCGATTCCTGTCGGAGGACGAATATTTTCTATGAAAATTTCTCGGACATTCAGGCCGGTAAATGTTAAAAGTAAATTTCAAATACATAAACAACAAACATTTAAGATGTTATAAAATGTAGGCAGCAGAATACAGTTGCGGATATTAACATTTCATATTATTAGTCTGAAAAATGAATCATCTCTTCAAAGGTTGATGTAGAAGGACAAGGTTCATTTGAGCTTGGATGAGAAGCCATTGTGCCAATCGCTTTTAACGATTTTTTTCTCTGTGAAGCAGTAGTTATTGAACTTTGTACAAAATTATTCCTAAGTGCGTTTTTAGCATTTTCAGTTTCAGTTATTTCTGTTTTGTATTCATAATGTTCATATCAATAACAATTCTTCCACCTTCAATATTTGAGTAGGGAAGCACTACCATTAAAGCGATTAATTCTGCAAATTTCATAGAAATATATTAGATAAACATGTTTGCACAGTTGATAAAATATTTCAAATGAGTAACATTTCTCTATTTTTTTGTTACATCTTCTGATGGCCAAAGACGCATTTCAAAACCTACTCAAAGTATCACAAACAGGAGAAATACGTTGGTAATAATGAAAAGAGTACTGAACTGCTACGTGACATCTATCCTATTTTACAGCAGCGGATGATGGACGGACTCCAAAAAGACAGAGAAGAGAGTCGAGGCGACAGAGATATGGTTCTAGAGAAGAGGAAGGTTATAATTAACAACAGGAAGAGGCAGATGACATTTCTGGGACACGTAATGAGAAAAGAAGAGACACAAATCAACGGAGATATGGTTCTACAGAAGGGTATTAAGGATATCATAGACCGAGCGTGTGAGCAACGATGAGGTTTTGGAGAGGATGCAAGCAAGGGGGAAGCTTATACTTAACATCAAGAAGAGGCAGATGAAATTTCGGGGAGACGTAATAAGAAAAGAAGAGACTCAAATCAACGGAGGTATGGTTCTACAGAAGGGTACTAAGAATATCATGGATCCAGCGTGTGAGCAACGATGTGGTTTTGGAGAGGATGCAAAAAGGAGGAAGCTTATACCTAACATCAGGTAGAAGTAGCTAAAATTATTGGGACACGTAATGAGAAAAGAAGAGAGACAAATCAACGGAGGTATGGTTCTACAGAAGGGTACTAAGGATATCATGGACCGAGCGTGTGAGCAACGATGAGGTTTTGGAGAGGATGCAAAAAGGAGGAAGCTTATACTTAACATCAGGTAGAAGTAGCTACAATTATTGGGACACGTAAAGAGAAAAGAAGAGACTCAAATCAACGGAGGTATGGTTCTACAGAAGGGTACTAAGAATACCATGGATCCAGCGTGTGAGCAACGATGTGGTTTTGGAGAGGATACAAACAAGGGGGGAGCTTATACTTAACATCAGGTAGAGGCAGCTTAAATTTCTGGGACGCGTAATAAGAAAAGAAGAGACTCAGATCAACGGAGGTATGGTTATACAGAGGGGTACTAAGGATATCATGGACCGAACGTGTGAACAACGATGAGGTTTTGGAGAGGATGCAATCAGTGAGGAAGCTTATAATTAACCTCAGGAAGAGGCAGCTGAAATTTCTGGGAAACGTAATGAGAAAAGAAGACACTCAAATCAACCGAGGTATGGTTCTACAGAATGGTACTAAGGATAACATGGACCGAGCAACGATAAGGTTTTTGAGAGGAAGCAAACAAGGAGGAAGCTTATTATTAACATCAGATAGAAGTAGCTAAAATTACTGGGACACGTAATGAGAAAAGAAGAGACTCAAATCAACGGAGGTATGGTTCTACAGAAGGGTACTAAGGATATCATGGACCGAGCGTGTGAGCAACGATGAGGTTTTGGAGCTGATGCAAAAAGGAGGAAGCTTATACTTAACATCAGGTAGAATTAGCTAAAATTATTGGGACACGTAATGAGAAAAGAAGAGACTCAGATCAACGGAGGTATGGTTATACAGAAGGGTACTAAGGATATCATGGACCGAGCGTGTGAACAACGATGAGGTTTTGGAGAGGATGCAAAAAGGAGCAAGCTTATACTTAACATCAGGAAGAGGCAGCTGAAATTTCTGGGAAACATAATAAGAAAAGAAGAGACTCAACTCAACGGATGTATGGTTATACAGAAGGGTACTAAGGATAACATGGACCGAGCGTGTGACAACGACGAGGTTTTGGAGAAGATGCAAAAAAGGAGGAAGGTTATACTTAACAACAGGAAGAGGTAGATGAAATTTCTGGGACACGTAATAAGAAAAGAAGAGACACAAAGCAACGGAAGTGTGGTTCTACAGAAGGGTACTAAGGATATCATGGACCGAGCGTGTGAGCAACGATAAGGTTTTTGAGAGGAAGCAAGCAAGGTGGAAGCTTATAATTAACATCAGGTAGAAGTAGCTAAAATTACTGGGACGCGAAATATGAAAAGAAGACACTCAAAGCAACGGAGGTATGGTTCTACAGAAGGGTACTAAGGATAACATGGACCGAGCGTGTGAGCAACGATGTGGTTTTGGAGAGGATGCAAGCAAGGAGGAAGCTTATACTTAACATCAGGAAGAGGCAGATGAAATTTCTGGGACAGGTAACAAAAAAAGAAGAGACTCAAATCAACGGAAGTATGGTTCTACAGAAGGGTACTAAGGATATCATGGACCGAGCGTGTGAGCAACGATGAGGTTTTGGAGAGGATGCAAGCAGCGAGGAAGCTTATACTTAACATCAGGAAGAGGCAGCTGAAATTTCTGGGAAACGTAATAAGAAAAGAAGAGACTCAAAGCAACGGAAGTATGTTTCTACAGAAGGGTACTAAGGATATCATGGACCGAGCGTGTGAGCAACGATGAGGTTTTTGAGAGGATGCAAGCAGCGAGGAAGCTTATACTTAACATCAGGAAGAGGCAGCTGAAATTTCTGGGACACGTAATGAGAAAAGAACACACTCAAATCAACCGAGGTATGGTTCTACAGGAGGGTACTAAGGATATCATGGACCGAGCGTGTGAGCAACGATGAGGTTTTGGAGCGGATTCAAAAAGGAGGAAGCTTATACTGAACATCAGGTAGAAGTAGCTAAAATTATTGGGACACGTAATGAGGAAAGAAGAGACTCAGATCAACGGAGGTATGGTTATACAGAAGGGTACTAAGGATATCATGGACCGAGCGTGTGAACAACGATGAGGTTTTGGAGAGGATGCAAAAAGGAGGAAGCTTATACTTACATCAGGAAGAGGCAGCTGAAATTTCTGGGAAACGTAATAAGAAAAGAAGAGACTCAACGCAACGGAGGTATGGTTATACAGAAGGGTACTAAGGATATCATGGAACGAGCGTGTGACAACGATGAGGTTTTGGAGAGGATGCAAAAAAGGAGGAAGGTTATACTAAACAACAGGAAGAGGCAGATGAAATTTCTGGGACACGTAATAAGAAAAGAAGAGACTCAAAGCAACGGAAGTATGGTTCTACAGAAGGGTACTAAGGATATCATGGACCGAGCGTGTGAGCAATGATAAGGTTTTTGAGAGGAAGCAAACAAGGAGGAAGCTTATAATTAACACCAGGTAGAAGTAGCTACAATTAATGGGACACGTAATGAGAAAAGAAGAGACTCAAATCAACGGAGGTATGGTTCTACAGAAGGGTACTAAGGATATCATGGACCGAGCGTGTGAGCAACGATGAGGTTTTGGAGAGGATGCAAAAAGGAGGAAGCTTATACTTAACATCAGGAAGAGTCCGCTGAAATTTCTGGAACACATAATGAGAAAAGAAGAGACTCAAAGCAACGGAAGTATGGTTCTACAGAAAGGTACTAAGGATATCATGGACCGAGCGTTTGAGCAACGATAAGGTTTTTCAGAGGAAGCAAACAAGGTGGAAGCTTATAATTAACATCAGGTAGAAGTAGCTAAAATTACTTGGACACGTAAGGAGAAAAGAAGAGACTCAAATCAACGGAGGTATGGTTCTACAGAAGGGTACTAAGGATATCATGGACCGAGCGTGTGAGCAACGATGAGGTTTTGGAGCGGATGCAAAAAGGAGGAAGCTTATACCTAACATCAGGTAGAAGTAGCTAAAATTATTGGGACACGTAATGACAAAAGAAGAGACACAAATCAACGGAGGTATGGTTCTACAGAAGGGTACTAAGGATATCATGGACCGAGCGTGTGAGCAACGATGAGGTTTTGGAGAGGATGCAAAAAGGAGGAAGCTTATACTTAACATCAGGTAGAAGTAGCTACAATTATTGGGACACGTAAAGAGAAAAGAAGAGACTCAAATCAACGGAGGTATGGTTCTACAGAAGGGTACTAAGAATACCATGGATCCAGCGTGTGAGCAACGATGTGGTTTTGGAGAGGATACAAACAAGGGGGGAGCTTATACTTAACATCAGGAAGAGGCAGCTTAAATTTCTGGGACGCGTAATAAGAAAAGAAGAGACTCAGATCAAGGGAGGTATGGTTATACAGAGGGGTACTAAGGATATCATGGACCGAACGTGTGAACAACGATGAGGTTTTTGAGAGGATGCAATCAGTGAGGAAGCTTATAATTAACATCAGGAAGAGGCAGCTGAAATTTCTGGGAAACGTAATGAGAAAAGAAGACACTCAAATCAACCGAGGTATGGTTCTACAGAATGGTACTACGGATATCATCGACCGAGCAACGATAAGGTTTTTGAGAGGAAGCAAACAAGGAGGAAGCTTATTATTAACATCAGATAGAAGTAGCTAAAATTACTGGGACACGGAATGAGAAAAGAAGAGACTCAAATCAACGGAGGTATGGTTCTACAGAAGGGTACTAAGGATATCATGGACCGAGCGTGTGAGCAACGATGAGGTTTTGGAGAGGATGCAAAAAGGAGGAAGCTTATACTTAACATCAGGAAGAGTCCGCTGAAATTTCTGGAACACATAATGAGAAAAGAAGAGACTCAAAGCAACGGAAGTATGGTTCTACACAAAGGTACTAAGGATATCATGGACGGAGCGTTTGAGCAACGATAAGGTTTTTGAGAGGAAGCAAACAAGGTGGAAGCTTATAATTAACATCAGGTAGAAGTAGCTAAAATTACTTGGACACGTAAGGAGAAAAGAAGAGACTCAGATCAACGGAGGTATGGTTCTACAGAAGGGTAGTAAGAATATCATGGATCCAGCGTGTAAGCAACCGTGTGGTTTTGGAGAGGATACAAACAAGGGGGGATCCTATACTTAACATCAGGTAGAGGCAGCTGAAAATTCTGGGACGCGTAATATGAAAAGAAGAGACTCAAAGCAACGGAAGTATGGTTCTACAGAAGGGTACTAAGGATATCATGGACCGAGCGTGTGAACACGATGAGGTTTTGGAGAGGATGCAAAAAAGAGGAAGCTTATACTTACATCAGGAAGAGGCAGCTGAAATTTTTGGGAAACGTAATAAGAAAAGAAGAGACTCAACGCAACGGAGGTATGGTTATACAGAAGGGTACTAAGGATATCATGGAACGAGCGTGTGACAACGATGAGGTTTTGGAGAGGATGCAAGCAGCGAGGAAGCTTATACTTAACATCAGGAAGAGGCAGATGAAATTTCTGGGACACGTAATAAGAAAAGAAGAGACTCAAAGCAACGGAAGTATGGTTCTACAGAAGGGTACTAAGGATATCATGGACCGAGCGTGTGAGCAATGATAAGGTTTTTGAGAGGAAGCAATCAAGGAGGAAGCTTATAATTAACACCAGGTAGAAGTAGGTACAATTAATGGGACATGTAATGAGAAAAGAAGAGACTCAAATCAACGGAGGTATGGTTCTACAGAAGGGTACTAAGGATATCATGGACCGAGCGTGTGAGCAACGATGAGGTTTTGGAGAGGATGCAAAAAGGAGGAAGCTTATACTTAACATCAGGAAGAGTCCGCTGAAATTTCTGGAACACATAATGAGAAAAGAAAAGACTCAAAGCAACGCAAGTATGGTTCTACAGAAAGGTACTAAGGATATCATGGACCGAGCGTTTGAGCAACGATAAGGTTTTTGAGAGGAAACAAACAAGGTGGAAGCTTATAATTAACATCAGGTAGAAGTAGCTAAAATTACTTGGACACGTAAGGAGAAAAAAAGAGACTCAAATCAACGGAGTTATGGTTCTACAGAAGGGTACTAAGGATATCATGGACCGAGCGTGTGAGCAACGATGAGGTTTTGGAGCGGATGCAAAAAGGAGGAAGGTTATACTTAACATCCGGTAGAAGTAGCTACAATTATTGGGACACGTAATGAGAAAAGAAGAGACTCAAATCAACGGAGGTATGGTTCTACAGAAGGGTACTAAGAATATCATGGATCCAGCGTGTAAGCAACCGTGTGGTTTTGGAGAGGATACAAACAAGGGGGGATCCTATACTTAACATCAGGTAGAGGCAGCTGAAAATTCTGGGACGCGTAATATGAAAAGAAGAGACTCAAAGCAACGGAAGTATGGTTCTACAGAAAGGTACTAAGGATATCATGGACCGAGCGTGTGAGCAACGATGAGGTTTTGGAGAGGATGCAAGCAGCGAGGAAGCTTATACTTAACATCAGGAAGAGGCAGCTGAAATTTCTCGGAAAGGCAATCATAAAAGAAGAGATTCAAAGCAACGGAAGTATGGTTCTACAGAATGGTAATAAGCATATCATGGACCGAGCGTGTGAGCAACGATAATGTTTTTGAAAGGATGCAAAAAGGAGGAAGCTTATACTTAACATCAGGAAGAGGCAGCTGAAATGTCCGGGAAACGTAATAAGAAAAGAAGAGAAACAACGCAACGGATGTATGGTTATACAGAAGGGTACTAAGGATATCATGGACCGAGCGTGTGACAACGACGAGGTTTTGGAGAGAATGCAAAAAAGGAGGAAGGTTATACTTAACAACAGGAAGGGGCAGATGAAATTTCGGGGACACGTAATAAGAAAAGAAGAGACTCAAATCAACGGAAGTATGGTTCTAAAGAAGGGTACTAAGGATATCATGGACCGAGCGTGTGAGCAACGATGAGGTTTTTGAGACGAAGCAAACAAGGAGGAAGCTTATAATTAACATCAGGTAGAAGTAGCTACAATTATTGGAACACGTAATGAGAAAAGAAGAGACTCATATCAACGGAGGGATGGTTCTACAGAAGGGTACTAAGGATATCATGGACCGAGCGTGTGACAACGATGAGGTTTTGGAGAGGATGCAAAAAAGGAGGAAGGTTATACTTAACAACAGGAAGAGGCAGATGAAATTTCGGGGACACGTAATAAGAAAAGAAGAGACTCAAAGTAACGGAAGTATGGTTCTACAGAAGGGTACTAAGGATATCATGGACCGAGCGTGTGAGCAATGATAAGGTTTTTGAGAGGAAGCAAACAAGGAGGAAGATTATAATTAACATCAGATAGAAGTAGCTAAAATTACTGGGGCACGTAATGAGAAAAGAAGACACTCAAATCAACGGAGGTATGGTTCTACAGAAGGGTACTAAGGATATCATGGACCGAGCATGTGAAAAACGATGAGGTTTTGGAGAGGATGCAAAAAGGAGGAAGCGTATACTTAACATCAGGAAGAGTCCGCTGAAATTTTTGGGACACATAATAAGAAAAGAAGAGACTCAACGCAACGGATGTATGGTTATACAGAAGGGTACTAAGGATATCATGGACCGAGCGTGTGACAACGACGAGGTTTTGGAGAAGATGCAAAAAAGGAGGAAGGTTATACTTAACAACAGGAAGAGGCAGATGAAATTTCTCGGACACGTAATAAGAAAAGAAGAGACTCAAAGCAACGGAAGTGTGGTTCTACAGAAGGGTACTAAGGATATCATGGACCGAGCGTGTGAGTAACGATAAGGTTTTTGAGAGGAAGCAAGCAAGGTGGAAGCTTATAATTAACATCAGGTAGAAGTAGCTAAAATTACTGGGACGCGAAATATGAAAAGAAGAGACTCAAAGCAACGGAGGTATGGTTCTACAGAAGGGTACTAAGGATAACATGGACCGAGCGTGTGAGCAACGATGTGGTTTTGGAGAGGATGCAAGCAAGGAGGAAGCTTATACTTAACATCAGGAAGAGGCAGATGAAATTTCTGGGACAGGTAACAAAAAAAGAAGAGACTCAAATCAACGGAAGTATGGTTCTACAGAAGGGTACTAAGGATATCATGGACCGAGCGTGTGAGCAACGATAAGGTTTTTGAGAGGAAGCAAACAAGGAGGAAGATTATAATTAACATCAGATAGAAGTAGCTAAAATTACTGGGGCACGTAATGAGAAAAGAAGACACTCAAATCAACGGAGGTATGGTTCTACAGAAGGGTACTAAGGATATCATGGACCGAGCATGTGAAAAACGATGAGGTTTTGGAGAGGATGCAAAAAGGAGGAAGCGTATACTTAACATCAGGAAGAGTCCGCTGAAATTTTTGGGACACATAATAAGAAAAGAAGAGACTCAACGCAACGGATGTATGGTTATACAGAAGGGTACTAAGGATATCATGGACCGAGCGTGTGACAACGACGAGGTTTTGGAGAAGATGCAAAAAAGGAGGAAGGTTATACTTAACAACAGGAAGAGGCAGATGAAATTTCTCGGACACGTATTAAGAAAAGAAGAGACTCAAAGCAACGGAAGTGTGGTTCTACAGAAGGGTACTAAGGATATCATGGACCGAGCGTGTGAGTAACGATAAGGTTTTTGAGAGGAAGCAAGCAAGGTGGAAGCTTATAATTAACATCAGGTAGAAGTAGCTAAAATTACTGGGACGCGAAATATGAAAAGAAGAGACTCAAAGCAACGGAGGTATGGTTCTACAGAAGGGTACTAAGGATAACATGGACCGAGCGTGTGAGCAACGATGTGGTTTTGGAGAGGATGCAAGCAAGGAGGAAGCTTATACTTAACATCAGGAAGAGGCAGATGAAATTTCTGGGACAGGTAACAAAAAAAAGAAGAGACTCAAATCAACGGAAGTATGGTTCTACAGAAGGGTACTAAGGATATCATGGACCGAGCGTGTGAGCAACGATGAGGTTTTGGAGAGGATGCAAGCAGCGAGGAAGCTTATACTTAACATCAGGAAGAGGCAGCTGAAATTTCTGGGACACGTAATGAGAAAAGATCACACTCAAATCAACCGAGGTATGGTTCTACAGGAGGGTACTAAGGATATCATGGACCGAGCGTGTGAGCAACGATGAGGTTTTGGAGCGGATTCAAAAAGGAGGAAGCTTATACTGAACATCAGGTAGAAGTAGCTAAAATTATTGTGACACGTAATGAGGAAAGAAGAGACTCAGATCAACGGAGGTATGGTTATACAGAAGGGTACTAAGAATATCATGGACCGAGCGTGTGAACAACGATGAGGTTTTGGAGAGGATGCAAAAAGGAGGAAGCTTATACTTACATCAGGAAGAGGCAGCTGAAATTTCTGGGAAACGTAATAAGAAAAGAAGAGACTCAACGCAACGGAGGTATGGTTATACAGAAGGGTACTAAGGATATCATGGAACGAGCGTGTGACAACGATGAGGTTTTGGAGAGGATGCAAAAAAGGAGGAAGGTTATAATAAACAACAGGAAGAGGCAGATGAAATTTCTGGGACACGTAATAAGAAAAGAAGAGACTCAAAGCAACGGAAGTATGGTTCTACAGAAGGGTACTAAGGATATCATGGACCGAGCGTGTGACAACGACGTGGTTTTGGAGAGGATGCAAAAAAGGAGGAATGTTATACTTAAAAACAGGAAGAGGCAGATGAAATTTCTGGGACACGTAATAAGAAAAGAAGAGACTCAAAGCAACGGAAGTATGGTTCTACAGAAGGGTACTAAGGATATCATGGACCGAGCGTGTGAGCAATGATAAGGTTTTTGAGAGGAAGCAAACAAGGAGGAAGCTTATAATTAACACCAGGTAGAAGTAGGTACAATTAATGGGACATGTAATGAGAAAAGAAGAGACTCAAATCAACGGAGGTATGGTTCTACAGAAGGGTACTAAGGATATCATGGACCGAGCGTGTGAGCAACGATGAGGTTTTGGAGAGGATGCAAAAAGGAGGAAGCTTATACTTAACATCAGGAAGAGTCCGCTGAAATTTCTGGAACACATAATGAGAAAAGAAAAGACTCAAAGCAACGCAAGTATGGTTCTACAGAAAGGTACTAAGGATATCATGGACCGAGCGTTTGAGCAACGATAAGGTTTTTGAGAGGAAACAAACAAGGTGGAAGCTTATAATTAACATCAGGTAGAAGTAGCTAAAATTACTTGGACACGTAAGGAGAAAAGAAGAGACTCAAACCAACGGAGTTATGGTTCTACAGAAGGGTACTAAGGATATCATGGACCGAGCGTGTGAGCAACGATGAGGTTTTGGAGCGGATGCAAAAAGGAGGAAGGTTATACTTAACATCCGGTAGAAGTAGCTACAATTATTGGGACACGTAATGAGAAAAGAAGAGACTCAAATCAACGGAGGTATGGTTCTACAGAAGGGTACTAAGAATATCATGGATCCAGCGTGTAAGCAACCGTGTGGTTTTGGAGAGGATACAAACAAGGGGGGATCCTATACTTAACATCAGGTAGAGGCAGCTGAAAATTCTGGGACGCGTAATATGAAAAGAAGAGACTCAAAGCAACGGAAGTATGGTTCTACAGAAAGGTACTAAGGATATCATGGACCGAGCGTGTGAGCAACGATGAGGTTTTGGAGAGGATGCAAGCAGCGAGGAAGCTTATACTTAACATCAGGAAGAGGCAGCTGAAATTTCTCGGAAAGGCAATCATAAAAGAAGAGACTCAAAGCAACGGAAGTATGGTTCTACAGAATGGTAATAAGCATATCATGGACCGAGCGTGTGAGCAACGATAATGTTTTTGAAAGGATGCAAAAAGGAGGAAGCTTATACTTAACATCAGGAAGAGGCAGCTGAAATGTCCGGGAAACGTAATAAGAAAAGAAGAGACTCAACGCAACGGATGTATGGTTATACAGAAGGGTACTAAGGATATCATGGACCGAGCGTGTGACAACGACGAGGTTTTGGAGAGAATGCAAAAAAGGAGGAAGGTTATACTTAACAACAGGAAGAGGCAGATGAAATTTCGGGGACACGTAATAAGAAAAGAAGAGACTCAAATCAACGGAAGTATGGTTCTAAAGAAGGGTACTAAGGATATCATGGACCGAGCGTGTGAGCAACGATGAGGTTTTTGAGACGAAGCAAACAAGGAGGAAGCTTATAATTAACATCAGGTAGAAGTAGCTACAATTATTGGGACACGTAATGAGAAAAGAAGAGACTCATATCAACGGAGGGATGGTTCTACAGAAGGGTACTAAGGATATCATGGACCGAGCGTGTGACAACGATGAGGTTTTGGAGAGGATGCAAAAAAGGAGGAAGGTTATACTTAACAACAGGAAGAGGCAGATGAAATTTCTGGGACACGTAATAAGAAAAGAAGAGACTCAAAGCAACGGACGTATGGTTCTACAGAAGGGTACTAAGGATATCATGGACCGAGCGTGTGAGCAACGATAAGGTTTTTGAGAGGAAGCAAACAAGGAGGAAGATTATAATTAACATCAGATAGAAGTAGCTAAAATTACTGGGGCACGTAATGAGAAAAGAAGACACTCAAATCAACGGAGGTATGGTTCTACAGAAGGGTACTAAGGATATCATGGACCGAGCATGTGAAAAACGATGAGGTTTTGGAGAGGATGCAAAAAGGAGGAAGCTTATACTTAACATCAGGAAGAGTCCGCTGAAATTTTTGGGACACATAATAAGAAAAGAAGAGACTCAACGCAACGGATGTATGGTTATACAGAAGGGTACTAAGGATATCATGGACCGAGCGTGTGACAACGACGAGGTTTTGGAGAAGATGCAAAAAAGGAGGAAGGTTATACTTAACAACAGGAAGAGGCAGATGAAATTTCTCGGACACGTAATAAGAAAAGAAGAGACTCAAAGCAACGGAAGTGTGGTTCTACAGAAGGGTACTAAGGATATCATGGACCGAGCGTGTGAGTAACGATAAGGTTTTTGAGAGGAAGCAAGCAAGGTGGAAGCTTATAATTAACATCAGGTAGAAGTAGCTAAAATTACTGGGACGCGAAATATGAAAAGAAGAGACTCAAAGCAACGGAGGTATGGTTCTACAGAAGGGTACTAAGGATAACATGGACCGAGCGTGTGAGCAACGATGTGGTTTTGGAGAGGATGCAAGCAAGGAGGAAGCTTATACTTAACATCAGGAAGAGGCAGATGAAATTTCTGGGACAGGTAACAAAAAAAGAAGAGACTCAAATCAACGGAAGTATGGTTCTACAGAAGGGTACTAAGGATATCATGGACCGAGCGTGTGAGCAACGATGAGGTTTTGGAGAGGATGCAAGCAGCGAGGAAGCTTATACTTAACATCAGGAAGAGGCAGCTGAAATTTCTGGGAAACGTAATAAGAAAAGAAGAGACTCAAAGCAACGGAAGTATGGTTCTACAGAAGGGTACTAAGGATATCATGGACCGAGCGTGTGAGCAACGATGAGGTTTTTGAGAGGATGCAAGCAGCGAGGAAGCTTATACTTAACATCAGGAAGAGGCAGCTGAAATTTCTGGGACACGTAATGAGAAAAGATCACACTCAAATCAACCGAGGTATGGTTCTACAGGAGGGTACTAAGGATATCATGGACCGAGCGTGTGAGCAACGATGAGGTTTTGGAGCGGATTCAAAAAGGAGGAAGCTTATACTGAACATCAGGTAGAAGTAGCTAAAATTATTGGGACACGTAATGAGGAAAGAAGAGACTCAGATCAACGGAGGTATGGTTATACAGAAGGGTACTAAGAATATCATGGACCGAGCGTGTGAACAACGATGAGGTTTTGGAGAGGATGCAAAAAGGAGGAAGCTTATACTTACATCAGGAAGAGGCAGCTGAAATTTCTGGGAAACGTAATAAGAAAAGAAGAGACTCAACGCAACGGAGGTATGGTTATACAGAAGGGTACTAAGGATATCATGGAACGAGCGTGTGACAACGATGAGGTTTTGGAGAGGATGCAAAAAAGGAGGAAGGTTATAATAAACAACAGGAAGAGGCAGATGAAATTTCTGGGACACGTAATAAGAAAAGAAGAGACTCAAAGCAACGGAAGTATGGTTCTACAGAAGGGTACTAAGGATATCATGGACCGAGCGTGTGACAACGACGTGGTTTTGGAGAGGATGCAAAAAAGGAGGAATGTTATACTTAAAAACAGGAAGAGGCAGATGAAATTTCTGGGACACGTAATAAGAAAAGAAGAGACTCAAAGCAACGGAAGTATGGTTCTACAGAAGGGTACTAAGGATATCATGGACCGAGCGTGTGAGCAATGATAAGGTTTTTGAGAGGAAGCAAACAAGGAGGAAGCTTATAATTAACACCAGGTAGAAGTAGGTACAATTAATGGGACATGTAATGAGAAAAGAAGAGACTCAAATCAACGGAGGTATGGTTCTACAGAAGGGTACTAAGGATATCATGGACCGAGCGTGTGAGCAACGATGAGGTTTTGGAGAGGATGCAAAAAGGAGGAAGCTTATACTTAACATCAGGAAGAGTCCGCTGAAATTTCTGGAACACATAATGAGAAAAGAAAAGACTCAAAGCAACGCAAGTATGGTTCTACAGAAAGGTACTAAGGATATCATGGACCGAGCGTTTGAGCAACGATAAGGTTTTTGAGAGGAAACAAACAAGGTGGAAGCTTATAATTAACATCAGGTAGAAGTAGCTAAAATTACTTGGACACGTAAGGAGAAAAGAAGAGACTCAAATCAACGGAGTTATGGTTCTACAGAAGGGTACTAAGGATATCATGGACCGAGCGTGTGAGCAACGATGAGGTTTTGGAGCGGATGCAAAAAGGAGGAAGGTTATACTTAACATCCGGTAGAAGTAGCTACAATTATTGGGACACGTAATGAGAAAAGAAGAGACTCAAATCAACGGGGGTATGGTTCTACAGAAGGGTACTAAGAATATCATGGATCCAGCGTGTAAGCAACCGTGTGGTTTTGGAGAGGATACAAACAAGGGGGGATCCTATACTTAACATCAGGTAGAGGCAGCTGAAAATTCTGGGACGCGTAATATGAAAAGAAGAGACTCAAAGCAACGGAAGTATGGTTCTACAGAAAGGTACTAAGGATATCATGGACCGAGCGTGTGAGCAACGATGAGGTTTTGGAGAGGATGCAAGCAGCGAGGAAGCTTATACTTAACATCAGGAAGAGGCAGCTGAAATTTCTCGGAAAGGCAATCATAAAAGAAGAGACTCAAAGCAACGGAAGTATGGTTCTACAGAATGGTAATAAGCATATCATGGACCGAGCGTGTGAGCAACGATAATGTTTTTGAAAGGATGCAAAAAGGAGGAAGCTTATACTTAACATCAGGAAGAGGCAGCTGAAATGTCCGGGAAACGTAATAAGAAAAGAAGAGACTCAACGCAACGGATGTATGGTTATACAGAAGGGTACTAAGGATATCATGGACCGAGCGTGTGACAACGACGAGGTTTTGGAGAGAATGCAAAAAAGGAGGAAGGTTATACTTAACAACAGGAAGAGGCAGATGAAATTTCGGGGACACGTAATAAGAAAAGAAGAGACTCAAATCAACGGAAGTATGGTTCTAAAGAAGGGTACTAAGGATATCATGGACCGAGCGTGTGAGCAACGATGAGGTTTTTGAGACGAAGCAAACAAGGAGGAAGCTTATAATTAACATCAGGTAGAAGTAGCTACAATTATTGGGACACGTAATGAGAAAAGAAGAGACTCATATCAACGGAGGGATGGTTCTACAGAAGGGTACTAAGGATATCATGGACCGAGCGTGTGACAACGATGAGGTTTTGGAGAGGATGCAAAAAAGGAGGAAGGTTATACTTAACAACAGGAAGAGGCAGATGAAATTTCTGGGACACGTAATAAGAAAAGAAGAGACTCAAAGCAACGGACGTATGGTTCTACAGAAGGGTACTAAGGATATCATGGACCGAGCGTGTGAGCAACGATAAGGTTTTTGAGAGGAAGCAAACAAGGAGGAAGATTATAATTAACATCAGATAGAAGTAGCTAAAATTACTGGGGCACGTAATGAGAAAAGAAGACACTCAAATCAACGGAGGTATGGTTCTACAGAAGGGTACTAAGGATATCATGGACCGAGCATGTGAAAAACGATGAGGTTTTGGAGAGGATGCAAAAAGGAGGAAGCTTATACTTAACATCAGGAAGAGTCCGCTGAAATTTTTGGGACACATAATAAGAAAAGAAGAGACTCAACGCAACGGATGTATGGTTATACAGAAGGGTACTAAGGATATCATGGACCGAGCGTGTGACAACGACGAGGTTTTGGAGAAGATGCAAAAAAGGAGGAAGGTTATACTTAACAACAGGAAGAGGCAGATGAAATTTCTCGGACACGTAATAAGAAAAGAAGAGACTCAAAGCAACGGAAGTGTGGTTCTACAGAAGGGTACTAAGGATATCATGGACCGAGCGTGTGAGTAACGATAAGGTTTTTGAGAGGAAGCAAGCAAGGTGGAAGCTTATAATTAACATCAGGTAGAAGTAGCTAAAATTACTGGGACGCGAAATATGAAAAGAAGAGACTCAAAGCAACGGAGGTATGGTTCTACAGAAGGGTACTAAGGATAACATGGACCGAGCGTGTGAGCAACGATGTGGTTTTGGAGAGGATGCAAGCAAGGAGGAAGCTTATACTTAACATCAGGAAGAGGCAGATGAAATTTCTGGGACAGGTAACAAAAAAAGAAGAGACTCAAATCAACGGAAGTATGGTTCTACAGAAGGGTACTAAGGATATCATGGACCGAGCGTGTGAGCAACGATGAGGTTTTGGAGAGGATGCAAGCAGCGAGGAAGCTTATACTTAACATCAGGAAGAGGCAGCTGAAATTTCTGGGAAACGTAATAAGAAAAGAAGAGACTCAAAGCAACGGAAGTATGGTTCTACAGAAGGGTACTAAGGATATCATGGACCGAGCGTGTGAGCAACGATGAGGTTTTTGAGAGGATGCAAGCAGCGAGGAAGCTTATACTTAACATCAGGAAGAGGCAGCTGAAATTTCTGGGACACGTAATGAGAAAAGATCACACTCAAATCAACCGAGGTATGGTTCTACAGGAGGGTACTAAGGATATCATGGACCGAGCGTGTGAGCAACGATGAGGTTTTGGAGCGGATTCAAAAAGGAGGAAGCTTATACTGAACATCAGGTAGAAGTAGCTAAAATTATTGGGACACGTAATGAGGAAAGAAGAGACTCAGATCAACGGAGGTATGGTTATACAGAAGGGTACTAAGAATATCATGGACCGAGCGTGTGAACAACGATGAGGTTTTGGAGAGGATGCAAAAAGGAGGAAGCTTATACTTACATCAGGAAGAGGCAGCTGAAATTTCTGGGAAACGTAATAAGAAAAGAAGAGACTCAACGCAACGGAGGTATGGTTATACAGAAGGGTACTAAGGATATCATGGAACGAGCGTGTGACAACGATGAGGTTTTGGAGAGGATGCAAAAAAGGAGGAAGGTTATAATAAACAACAGGAAGAGGCAGATGAAATTTCTGGGACACGTAATAAGAAAAGAAGAGACTCAAAGCAACGGAAGTATGGTTCTACAGAAGGGTACTAAGGATATCATGGACCGAGCGTGTGACAACGACGAGGTTTTGGAGAGGATGCAAAAAAGGAGGAATATTATACTTAAAAACAGGAAGAGGCAGATGAAATTTCTGGGACACGTAATAAGAAAAGAAGAGACTCAAATCAACGGAAGTATGGTTCTAAAGAAGGGTACTAAGGATATCATGGACCGAGCGTGTGAGCAACGATGAGGTTTTTGAGACGAAGCAAACAAGGAGGAAGCTTATAATTAACATCAGGTAGAAGTAGCTACAATTATTGGGACACGTAATGAGAAAAGAAGAGACTCATATCAACGGAGGGATGGTTCTACAGAAGGGTACTAAGGATATCATGGACCGAGCGTGTGACAACGATGAGGTTTTGGAGAGGATGCAAAAAAGGAGGAAGGTTATACTTAACAACAGGAAGAGGCAGATGAAATTTCTGGGACACGTAATAAGAAAAGAAGAGACTCAAAGCAACGGAAGTATGGTTCTGCAGAAGGGTACTAAGGATATCATGGACCGAGCGTTTGAGCAACGATAAGGTTTTTGAGAGGAAGCAAACAAGGAGGAAGATTATAATTAACATCAGATAGAAGTAGCTAAAATTACTGGGGCACGTAATGAGAAAAGAAGACACTCAAATCAACGGAGGTATGGTTCTACAGAAGGGTACTAAGGATATCATGGACCGAGCGCGTGAAAAACGATGAGGTTTTGGAGAGGATGCAAAAAGGAGGAAGCTTATACTTAACATCAGGAAGAGTCCGCTGAAATTTTTGGGACACATAATGAGAAAAGAAGAGACTCAAAGCAACGGAAGTATGGTTCTACAGAAAGGTACTAAAGATATGATGGGCCGAGCGTGTGAGTAACGATGAGATTTTGGAGTGGATGCAAAAAGGAGGAAGCTTATACTTATCATCAGGAAGAGGCAGCTGAAATTTCTGGGACACGTAATGAGAAAAGAACACACTCAAATCAACCGAGGTATGGTTCTACAGAAGGGTACTAAGGATATCATGGACCGATCGTGTGAGCAACGATGAGGTTTTGGAGCGGATTCAAAAAGGAGGAAGCTTATACTGAACATCAGGTAGAAGTAGCTAAAATTATTGGACACGTAATGAGAAAAGAAGAGACTCAGATCAACGGAGGTATGGTTATAGAGAAGGGTACTAAGGATATCATGGACCGAGCGTGTGACAACGACGAGGTTTTGGAGAGGATGCAAAAAAGGAGGAAGTTTATACTTAACAACAGGAAGAGGCAGATGAAATTTTCTGGGACACGTTCCTGATAAGTATAAGCTTCGTGCTTTTTTCATCCTCTCCCAAACCTCATCGTTGCTCACACGCTCGGTCCATGATATCCTTAGTACCATTCTGTAGCACCATACCTCCGTTGATTTGAGTCTCTTCTTTTCTCATTACGTGTCCCAGTAATTTTAGCTACTTCTACCTGATGTTAATTATAAGCTTCCACCTTGCTTGCTTCCTCTCAAAAACCTTACTGACACGCCCGGTCCATGATATCCTTAGTACCCTTCTGTAGAACCACACTTCCGTTGCTTTGAGTCTCTTCTTTTCTTATTACGTGTCCCAGAAATTCCATCTGCCTCTTACTGATGATAAGTATAAGCTTCCTCCTTTTTGCATCCTCTCCAAAACCTCATCGTTACTCACACCCTCGGTCCATGATATCTTTAGTACCTTTCTGTAGAACCATACTTCCGTTGCTTTGAGTCTCTTCTTTTCTCATTATGTGTCCCAGAAATTTCAGTGGACTCTTCCTGATGTTAAGTATGCGCTTCCTACTTTTTGCATCCTCTCCAAAACCTCATCGTTTTTCACACGCTCGGTCCATGATATCCTTAGTACCCTTCTGTAGAACCATACCTCCGTTGATTTGAGTGTCTTCTTTTCTCATTTCGTGCCCCAGTAATTTTAGCTACTTCTATCTGATGTTAAGTATAACCTTCGTCCTTTTTTGCATCCTCTCCAAAACCTCATCGTTGTCACACGCTCGGTCCATATCCTTAGTACCCTTCTGTAGAACCATCCCTCCGTTGATATGAGTCTCTTCTTTTCTCATTACGTGTCCCAATAATTGTAGCTATTTCTAACTGATGTTAATTATAAGCTTCCTCCTTGTTTGCTTCGTCTCAAAAACCTTATCATTGCTCACACGCTCGGTCCATGATATCCTTAGTACCCTTCTGTAGAACCATACTTCCGTTGATTTGAGTCTCTTCTTTTCTTATTACGTGTCCCAGAAATTTCATCTGCCTCTTCCTGTTGTTAAGTATAACCTTCCTCCTTTTTTGCATCCTCTCCAAAACCTCGTCGTTGTCACACGCTCGGTCCATGATATCCTTAGTACCCTTCTATATAACCATACATCCGTTGCGTTGAGTCTCTTCTTTTCTTATTACGTTTCCCTGAAATTTCAGCTGCCCCTTCCTGATGTTAAGTATAAGCTTGCTCCTTTTTGCATCCTCTCCAAAACCTCATCGTTGTTCACAGGCTCGGTCCATGATATCCTTAGTACCCTTCTGTATAACCATACATCCTTTGATCTGAGTCTCTTCTTTTCTCGTTACGTGTCCCAATAATACATCAGGTAGAAGTAGCTAAAATTATTGGGACACGTAATGAGAAAAGAAGAGACTCAGATCAACGGAGGTATGGTTCTACAGAATGGTACTAAGGATATCATGGACCGAGGGTGTGAGCAACGATGAGGTTTTGGAGAGGATGCAAAAAGGAGGAAGCTTATACTTAACATCAGGAAGAGGCTGCTGAAATTCCTGGGACGCGTGATAAGAAAAGAAGACACTTAAAGCAATCCAACCCTCTTCTCGAATCACCTGAGCCCCAAATGAGGTCATTTGAAAGGAGTTTTATTGCCTAATTGTTTTAAGGATGTGGTTGGTGTCGGGATGGGAGCCGGCTATTAGTCCTCTCAGCGGGGTAGGTGATTCATGCAGAGGCGGCAGTCGAAGTTTGCCGGAGGAACAGCAGGATCCCCATCCCGTTAGCCATCAGAATTGGCAAACGCATATCATGGACCCTACATTGTCGTCAAGTGTAGTTTTGTTAATGTCGGGGTCGTAATTGAAAGCAAAGAAAGCCCAAAATGATCTTCTGGGATAGGTAATACGAGGCGTATGCACCGAGCTTGGGGGGTTTGTGATAAACGCACAGCGGCCATGTTTGTAGAAGACCTTAAAAGTCTGTTTGCCTTTGTCTGTGGGTCCTAGGAGTTCCTGGTAGCAGAAGTCGCTGCAGCGTTGCGGGCATTGCGGGTTGCCCGCTGCAGCTCTGTCTCGGACTACCTCGACCTAGCTTTTGCAGCAGCGTCCCTGGATTGACCGTCGCGCCTGCGGTCAAAAGTTTCGGCTGCCCACGACCTGGCAATGGTGGCAGCATTCCTAGCATTTCAAACAGGCCTAGGTAACGGTGTCTCTGCAGCCCTTGCGGTTGCTGTTGCAGCAGCGTCCCTGGATTGACGGGCGCGCCTGCGGTCAAGTGTCTCTATTGCCCTTGATTTCGCAGTGGCAACAGCGTTTCTTACGTTACGAAGAAGCCTTTGATGATGGGTCTCGGAAGCCCGAGATGCAGAGGCGCTTTCTGCAGCCTGTGGGTTCATTCTCGACCGTTGTGCGTTCTTGATCCTTGATCGCAACGAAACCCTGTAGCCAGCTTTCCCAGCCAAGCAGGTGGCACGCTCCTCTTGTGACTGCGAGGCCTGCGTGAGGGCTCTGCGTTGAGCTACCTGTGACAGTCGCATTGTAGTCTGCTCCTGGGATTCGCAGGCTCTTCTTGCCCTCATAGCGGACGCTATTGCAGACCGAAGGCTAAGACGTACCCTCCTTTTTGGCGGCATGGGGAAAAGTAATGGTTGATTAGGGTAGCTCAATTGCAGGAGTACAAAGTCTAACTTAGTATCGCAAAGCGTGAGCCAGAATCGGGAAGGTAGGTATTTAAGTAAAACAGCTGAATAAATTGTTTATGGTAGTTGGAAATATGTAGTTAAACAGACAAACGGAAAAAAACGTAAGAAACAACTTGCGGTAGGAGAAATGATCAGTTGAAGAAGCCTATCGTATCAACCGGATGGCGGCGTAACAGTAGCAGAAGTGAGACCTTCGACCCACAGCTGTGCACAGCAGGTTCGAATGCAAAGTATTACTGGCCAATCGGTTGTGCCAATCAGCGTGCGTCCTAGGGTCTCGAACACCAATCAGCGACCGCGTACTGCAATCAGGCAATGAGATACCGCTATGTAAAGCATGGTCACGCGTGTGTGAATAACAATCAGCTGTAGAGTCTGTAGGGTAGACGTCTCAGTTGAACATACGTTTGTTTGTTGTATTCATACATTCCGATCATGACATGATTGTATCGACTTCCCACAGGTATTAGAAGGTAACAACGGAGCTCACAGGGCAAAAGTTTTTAATTGTCACGACTAAAGCCGATAAAGTTAATCAAAATTCCAAGCAAGTTGCGAAAAACATCGCCAAATTCAAGTAAACTCGATTTGAATGGGAAGTCAAAAGGGGTATGATTTCATCGATTTTTATCCGATAATTGAAACCGATAATGAAAACGAAAGTCAGCACCTCAATACTGTCGGTAAATTTTATGCTCAACGGGAATTTTGCTGGAAATTATTCGCCATATGCGAAAAATAAAGCCAAAGATCAGCTCGACTGGACATGAATCGGATATCCCAAAGTGATCAATTGTATCGATTGTTTCCAGTAATTGATATCGATTTTGAAAATGGATGTCAGCACCTCATATCTATTGATAAAAACAATGCTCAACGTAATTTTGGGGGAAATTCTTCGCCATTTGTGAAAAATATAGCCAAAAAATCAGCTTGGCTGGATTTGAATTGGAAGTCAAAAGTAGCATGATGCTATCGATTTTTTCCGATAATTGATACAGATAATGAAGAAAAAAAGGTCAGCATTTAATAACTCTTGATGAAAACTAATGCTCAACATGATTTTCGTCAAAATTCCTTGCAGTTTGCGAAAAATAGAGCCAAAAATCAGCTACATTGGATTTGAATCGGATGTCCCAAAGTGATCGACATTATCGATTTTTTCTGATAACTGATATCAATTTTTAAAAACAAAGAACCGCACATCAAAGTAAGGACATTGCTCAACGTGAGTTTGGTGGATATCACTTGTAATTTCTGAAAACTATCACTGAATAACTGATTATGTTTTTCGAATCGATATTCGACCCCCTATCGGTTTTATCAATTTTTTCCAAATTCGGAGGAACAATCGAAAAATCCGAAGACGTCAAGTAAAGAATGCCGTAAATTTTCGATCTGTGTGTGAATTTTTATGCCAATCGGACGAACGGTTTGCTCAGGATGAGGTAACAAGGTGACAAACGCAAAGACATACAGACACACTAACAGAATGCCATTTATATATATATATATATATATATATATATATATATATATATATATATATATATATATATATATACACACACACACACACATATATACACACATATATATATATATATACACATATATATATAGGTATATATATATACACACACACATATATATATATACACATACATATATATATACACACATATATACACATATATATATATATGCATATATATATATGCGTGTGTATATATATATATATATAGGTATATATATATATATACACATATATATACACACACACATATATATATATATATAAATCTTTCCTTTACACGTCACGTGATTTAATTATTTCAAGATGTGGTCGACTGTGCTTGCTCTCTGGCGATCTGTGTTCAATCCCAAGCGTCGGCAGCAACTATTTATTCCTATATGACAGTTTGCAAAAAGTGGGGCAAAAAGGATCCCGTGGAAGGCTTGTGAAATGTTAAGAAAACGTCTCAAACCAGTAAGTGCAAAGAAAGACTAAAAAATAAAATATATATACAGATTATTACCATGTTATGTGCATTGTTTTAACTTGTTACTACTTACTAAAGTTAGTCTGGCTACAGATAACAGCAAGGATCAAACTCGTTACACTAAACATGATTAATGGGGCCAGCTTGCTATATGGAAATGATTGATATATATATATAAACTAAACCGCCGGTACCTATCTACAAGAAAAACACTTTTCAAGGTATTTCTCTTGGTAAGTTTCTTCTCATTAATTTTGAATCCATTTTGTTTTTGTTTCAATCAATCGACAGTTCGTTAGTTTTTGTTATTCATTGCCTCTTTATTTGCCATCAATCTTCAAACAGTTTTCCTTCTTTCCTACTTTGAGTTGTTTTACGTTTGCTATATTTTTTAAAAAAAATAATCTTTAAAGAGAAAAACATGAAATGAGTGCAGGTAAATCGTTTCCGTTTATTAATCACTTCCACACATCAACAGTCGGTCTCTTCGAATTAAACGCCTCTTCCTCAGTTCGTAGATCAGCCATGATCCGTTGAATTTATTTTGTCAGCCGAAATATTATTATATACCTTGTTGTGTATTTTCACTGGGTAATAGCAATCGGATGCACAGTTCTCCACGTTATGTTCTGCAAACGGGTTCGCTGACTAATGTTTCTCTGTTCACCTCCTGCACTCTAATTATGTTGTCATTCTCATTTGCAACTGATACTATACCTCCCTGAATCGAAGAAGCCGGACACCCTTATTTTTCCTATTTCTATTTCTGATTACAATCGGAAATAGTTAAGAGAGAAGAGTTCATATCTCATCAGGATAATATTAGACTGCGCGTTTCTTCGGTGACCGGGTAAAGATCGTTACAGTTTACATCGTATCCATAATATATTGCATCTTCGGATTACCATTTATTTACGGAGAAAAATGTTCTGTGGGATAAGAATTAAGAAGTTGCCTAAAAGTATAGTAAAATTACATTAACCCCAAAATTGTATTGTCATTCTCATTTGCATATGATACTACATACCTCTTTATTATTAATATCTCTTTTATATTTTTATATCGTAGTGCACGTGGTAAGCATAATATAGACATCGGAATTTTTTTTATTTAATAAATCGAACAAACTTTTTTGTTCACGCAATACATTAACGGCACCTCACTAAATCCAATTTCCCACCAAACCTTGTTTGTTGACCCAAAGATTTTTCTTAGACAATTCACTTCGGTTATATGCCATGAGTGATATATGCTTAGGTGATCATGTATCTTTCGATACATGACTAACGAGGCAGATTTTTTCCTGCGGTAGGTTACCATTTCTTTCTGTGGTAGACCAATTGCCTACTAAGGCTATAAAAGCCGGTCTGTCCTGCTACTTACCCATATCTGGGGGTGAGGAGAAAAAGAAAATTCATTATTAGCACATAAGTGAATGCAACGGATTACTACTGGAATTCGAACTCGGGTCTCCCATTCCTTAATCCGATCCGCTAACCATTACTCCATAAATATCAAACCAGTGATTGTCTAAAATTACTGTTTTAATATTCACCACGGACTTACCTCTAATATTTAGTCTACAAGGTCACATAAATTCAAGTACATTCTTCAATTAAACAATTTTTTAAAAGTTTTGATGTCTTCCACAGTTTTAAATGTCACTATAGTAATTTTCCTGAGATCATTTTCGACAATATGAACAAGTGAAAAAAGTGTCGTACCTGTTTCAATGAAAGGTGTCTTTTACCGTCAAACGTCAGATAATTATTATTCTTTTTTTTTTCAATTTTGACTTACAAGATAGCTATATCTCTATACGTTTTTAATTTGACAAAAATTGCAATACCACGCTGTGAATCAGTCGACTGAGAAGAACAAGACAAACATTATATTCATTATAAAATATATCGCATTTATTTAATTGTGAAATACCGCTTGCAGTGTTGCATGGAGTAAAACAAACGTGACAGTTCCGGAGAAGAGGTTGCATTTAGAATTCCCATTGGAGCGCCATGATCATTTCCCGCGTCGCGTTTATAATCAGAAAACAGCTTAGCTATAATTTTCTTTTTTCCATTTTTCATTGAAAATAATTATTCTGACCACCCTCCGCTAAAAAGGCTTTTGTCTGCGTCGAGCAAGAAAAGCAAGCTAATAGTTTTTTTGTGCTGATCGATGTTTGCTTCAGTAAATTCTCGTTGAACACATTTTCCGAGATTATGAATTTTTTTTCTAAAGCTTCTTTTGCCGCACTTCTGCCGCACTTCCGCCGCACTTCCGCCGCACTTCCACCGCACTTCTGCCGCACTTCCGCCGCACTTCTGCCGCACTTCCGTCACACTTCCGCCGCACTTCCGCCGCACTTCCGCCGCACTTCTGCCGCACTTCCGCCGCTTATGATTTTCTAGTAACTAAAGTAATTTGGGGAACAAATAGTTCTTAAAGAGGAACCTGAAAGTGTCCTCAAAGAAAGTGCATGTTCAAGAAACAATGTGTCAGGATAAGAAAACATTAAACATTTAAATTATAAATTTAAAAGATTAAGATGTTTCCATAAAATTGTACATATATATATTCCTTTTCTCTCTCTCTCTCTCTCTCTCTCTCTCTCACACACACACACACACACACACACACACACACACACATATATATATATATATATATATATATATATATATATATATCCGATGCGATGAGAACGAAAGTAATAGATAAATTCCAACGTTTGCAGCGTTAATTCAAAAAAGAGCTCGATACAGATAGTAGAGCGATAATTATTTATTTATTATAATTTTATCATATAGACAAAACCATTTTACTCACTACACAGATGCAACTTGCTTTCAGTGCATTTCAACTGCACATCTACGGGTGAGGGTCGAAAATGGTTATGAACAATCCTGCTTGTAGGCAAGCCCGGATGTGAAACGTCACTTCCTTTTTTCCATTTTTTTGGAGAAGAAAAATAAACATACAAAATGTATATAAAGTATCTGAGTGGAAGAATAGTGGTTATTGATAGCAGTTTGGTGATGCGTGGACCGGGTGGTTAATGTTGATTGGTCTGTGGACATCTTTTCGCTGATAAACATCGGTCAAAGTTGAGGCACGTCAGCTCACAAGCATCCTAAGTTTGAGAGGTGGGGGAGGGAAGATAGCGGTAGGGGATAATATTACATTTGAGTAGGTAAAAATTGTCAAGTTAGCTTTAGTAGTAATTGGGAGTGTTATTTTTTGGTTTTTCTATAAGATTTCTAAAGTTGGATTGCATTTCTTTGTGTTGGGGTTATCACTATTTATTTTGTAATCAAAGAACGTGTTTTTTGTATTAAAATTTAGGAGTGGTGATCCTATCTAAGAAAAATAAGGGATGTTAATATAACCTTTTATAATCAACTTTTAGGAATATTCCTGGATCGTAGAGTGTGTAGAATAAGTATGGATGTAAAACGATTTAAATTAAATTATTACCTGTAATATATATATATATATATATATATATATATATATATATATATATATATATATATATATATAAAAATTAGGATCATAAATATATTAGTGGAGAGGTACATAAGAGGATAGGGATTACATCGAAAGTAACACGAAAGAACACACGAAACCGGTACCGCTTGTTAGGCGAGTGGAAAAGAAGACAAGAAATGTTAATATAAAATTCTTTGTATTGCCGATACAGAGTATGTGAGCAGAAAATCTCTTTGTGGGCAGGAGAAGCGACTTGGAGAAAGTGTAAAATTGGTAGTGCGTACGCATTTTCGCAGCGATTCTGTTGCAGGTGTTATGAGCGGTGTTCTTCAAAGCAAATATGGTGGCTCATAAACATTTTTCATGTTCGTGATTGTCTTCTTTTATATGGTATTTCATTTTTTTGAGGGGATTTGTTTTACGGGCGGAATGTGATGCTCGAAGCCCCTGCGCAGAGCACGACTTTTTAAAATTTTTTGGTTTTGCTTCATTAGCGTTCACATCTGGCCGACATGTAAAATGAATCAGAAAAGATTTATTTTGATTCAGAGTATAACACACATACACAGGCACAGAGAATCATGCACACACGCACACACACGCACAATCACGCACACTCAGACAATCACTCACGTACATATGCACGCATACATATACATACACACACACGGACACACTCACAATTATGCATACACACCATCACATTCGTACGCACACATGCACACGAATATATATATATATATATATATATATATATATATATATATATATATAGATAGATAGATAGATAGATAGTTAGATTGAGTATATCAGTAGAAGAGACAGAATAAATAAAAGGAAACAAGGGAAAAAATTATACTATACTTAGTCGACGATGAAGTCCCCTAGAACTCAGTCTATACCGGGGTTGAATAAGACTGACGAATCTCGACGGCTGAAATAAGCCTGTTCCCCATATGAGGTAATTTTGGATTTTATTTATACAGTGGGGTTGAATAAGTGATTCTACAGCAAACAAATGCTTGTTATTCGTACTTATAGTGAATGAAAACCTCGAATATAATGTTATATATGTATTTGGAGGCATAGAATCAGAATCTGCAATTTAAAATTAGAAATTCATCGATAAGTGATAGTTATGCAAATTTTTATATTTCGAATAGTGGAAAAAAGTGTTCGTACAGTATCAATTTTTTTGCATTATAATTTGGTAGATTTTGGTTGTACTTTAAAGTAGAAGATTCTAAACTGTTCTAGAATATTCTCAGTAATCTATTGCAGCATTCAGTTAAAAATTGGATCATTCTGCAGTTTCTCTTCACTGATAACGGTTCTAATAATGGCTAGACGTAAGGAAATGACTTGTTCTCAAAAGAGCTAATTATTAAGCTATGGAACAATGGAAAAAGTTACAGAAACATCGCCAGTGACACGAACATACCTTTTACAACAATTGGTTAATTTATTGCAAGATTTTAAAGACGTAATACTGTTGAGAACAAAGGCAGACCTGGTGCTCCCAGGAAGATCTCTCCCAGATTACGAAGAAAGTTGATGCGACAGGTCCAAAATAACCCAATGGACATAAGACAAGACCTTCAGAATTGTTTGTCAGAAGTTAACCTAACTAAGCAAACGATTAGTAATGAACTACGCAGAGTCGGTATAAAGTCGCGCTACCCAAGAAAGACACCACTCCTTCTGAAACGGCATAGAGATGCCAGGTTGAAATTTGCGACAAAGCATAAAGATAAGGAAAATTCTTATTGGGAAAGAGATCTTTGGACAGAGTAAAATTGAGTTGTTCGGTCGCAATTCCCAGAATCATGTATGGAGGAAAGACGCCGAAGCATACGCACCCAAGAACACCATACCAACTGTCAAATTTAGTGAGGGTAGTATCATGGTTTGGCGCTGCTTTTCGATGCGAGGTGTTGGCAAACTAACAATTATAGTCGGTAGAATGAATGCAAAAATACAACAAATCCTAAGTGAAAATTGATCGCTTTCTGTAGAGAATCCTGATTGGATCTTCCAGCATGGCAATGATCCCAAGCATACTGCAAAGAGTACGAAGAATTGGCTTGCTAATAACCACGTTAACATCTTACAATGGTCCAGTCAGTCGCCGGATTTGAATTCAATAGAGAATTTATGGCAGTTTTTGAAAAATAAGATCCGTGATGGAGGTCCAAAAAACATCAAAAACCTGAAGACTATTACTCAGGAAGAATGGGACAAAATACCTACTAAAGTATGCGAATCGTTAATTAAAGACTACAGGAAGGGATTGGTTGCTGTTGAACTTAATAAAAGCTTTGCTACAAAATATTAAATGTAGAAAACATGTTTCTTGTTCTGCTGCACGATCATTTTTTAAACCCCTACAAATTTAAATATTGCTATATTTTCATAACCATGGAATATTATTTACTTTTATATGCATACATTTTTAGTATGCAATCTGAGACAGTAGATATATTCCCATATTGTTAATTTAATATGTTACAAATAAAAATATGAAACATTTTCATGTGTACGATCACTTACTCAAACCCACTTTACATAAGTAACTCTCACTATATATATATATATATATATATATATATATATATATATATTTTTATTTTGAAATGAACAAAGTACAACAATTATTTTAAGACATTTTTATGTTTATACATTCTTTTTATAGATACAAGTATTTAAGTAAATGCTCTGTTTATAATAAACAGTATTAATAGCATTTACCGGCCTGAATGTCCGAGAAATTTTCATAGAAAATATTCGTCCTTCGACAGGAATTGAACCTGTATCCTATACGGAACCGTCATATAGCCTGACGTGCTCTTAACCGATTGAGCCACATAGGGTCGATCGGTGAGCAGGGTCGTATTGTATCTATAAAAAGAATGTATAAACATAAAAATATCTTAAAATAATTGTCGGACTTTGTCCATTTCATAATGCGTGACGTCATTTGTTTACATTTGGATACGCTTTGAGTAGATATGAATGTACGTGAAAGAATCATGGAAGATTGTAGTTTAAAAGCTGTAAAATCGACCTTGCTAACCGAACGATCCTCTGTGGCTCAATCGGTTAAGAGCACGTCAGGCTATATGACTGTTCCGTATAAGATACAGGTTCGATTCCTGTCGGACATTCAGGCCGGTAAATGTTATGAATACTGTTTATTATAAACAGAGCATTTACTTAAATATTTGTATCTATAATATATTCTCTCTCTCTCTCTCTATATATATATATATATATATGGGATTAAGCTTATCAGACAATACGAAAATAATGCATGTTTCATTAAATAATATAGACAAGTTTTGTCTATTTATTTTAAATAAGTTCCTTTCGTATTGTCTGATAAGCTTAATCCCATTATCGTTGAAAGACGAAAGGAAATCACCATATTGACACATGTTTGAATCCAATCTAAGCTTTCGGCTTATATAAGCCATTATTATACTCCAAGATCACCATAATTTTAAAAACTCAACAAGAACCCGACCAACCAACTAAAATCAAAGCTTAATAAACTAATTGCGGCTAATAATGCTGAATAGAACCTCTTCAAACTCCCTAAAATTATTGGTGATTACAAACCCGGTTACATATATGGCAATATAAAAACACACAAAACTGACTATCCTCTCCGTCCTATCATATCGCAAATTCCTACTCTAGTATATCAACTAACAAAATACATTAATCAACTCATTACTGCTTACCTTTCGAGTAAATTTAGCGTCAGTTCAACACTAGAAGTAATCCAAATCCTAAAAAGCGAAACACCTAATAATGAAATCATAGCTTCACTTGATGATGAAAACTTATTTACCAAGTCCCTTTCTTAGATCATAGTAATAATATATATATACAACGCGATGGCGTCTCCATGGGTCCAGTACTGGGTCCGACATTTAGCAATTTTTACATGTCGAACCTCGAAAATAAGATATTTACAGATGTTAAAAAACCTTCCATCTATCTAAGATATGTTGATGATATCCTTATTTTAGTTAAAAATAATGATGAAATACTTCAACTTCAAAAACGTTTTCAAGATAATTCTGTCTTTAAATTCACGTATGAATTCAATACTAATAATAAAATTCCCTTCCTTGACATATTGATAAACACAAATAATGACAAATTTACTATTTCGCCATACAAAAAACCTACCAGCATAAATTCATGTACACTTAACTACAAAAGCGAATGTCCTTATTACTACAAAATAGCAATTATAAAAAATCTAATACATCGTGCAAAAACTAACTCATCTACAAAACAGATTTTTACAGTGAACTTAAGAATATAAAACAAACACTTATTAATAATAGCTTTCCAAATTATATAGTGGATGAACAGATAAAATATTATCTTAGAAGTCTTAATACTAAGCAAATAGAACATAATACTACTTCAACTAATTCCAAACTTATTAATCTCTATTATCGTAGTCAAATGCATACCAATTATAAACAAGACGAAAATATATTTAAAAAACTAGTTAATTCTAATATAACTACAACAGATCCGAGCAAAAACATTAGGTTAATCATATACTACACTAAATCTGGCATATCCAACTTAACTATTCGGAATGATTCCTCCCCCTCCCCGTTAGCGATTTGCAAAAAACTAACATAGTGTATAAATTCAAGTGCCCTTTGGGAGAATGTATCTCCAATGGATTAAATTATATTTATGTTGGTCACACCACAAACTCACTTTCAAGACGCTTAACTCTACATTTAACTGATAACTCTAACATTTTTAGACATTTAAAACAACATGCCTGCACGCGTACTCAATTCCGTAAAATCCTTGTTGACAACACAATTATACTTAAACATGAAAATAATAAACAGAAATTAAAAATCCTTGAAGCTATATACATAAAACAGTTGAAACCTAACCTGAACAAAATAAACTATGAAATCTCCACAAACATTCTTAAATGCCTATAATCTATAGCAGGAGCCATTCCCATACTTAATACTTCTCGTTTTTACTCTCGCGTGGTCATGTGTGACGTCACGAGCTGCGACGCGTTTTTCGCTTCCTTGGATCGTAAATAAGAGTTTGTCGTTACTTTGAGGTTATTCAAACAGCAACGGCGGGCCATTATTGTGGTTTCGTATATGTGTTATTTTGATTTATTAAAATTGTCATCTTTGATAATCGCTTATGTAAGCCGAAAGCTTAGATTGGATTCAAACATGTGTCAATATGGTGTTTTCCTTTCGGCTTTTAACGATAATGGGATTAAGCTTATCAGACAATAAGAAAGGAACTTACCTAAATATTTATTTAAATAAATAGACAATATATATATATATATATAAATATTTTTTATAGATACAAATATTTAAGTAAATGCTCTGTTTATAATATACAGTATTCATAACATTTACCGGCCTGAATGTCCGACAGGAATCGAACCTGTATCCTATACGGAACAGTCATATAGCCTGACGTGCTCTTAACCGATTGAGCCACAGAGGATCGTTCGGTTAGCAAGGTCGATTTTACAGCTTTTAAACTACAATCTTCCATGATTCTCTCACGTATATTCATATCTACTCAAAGCGTATCCAAATGTAAACAAATGACGTCACACATTATGAAATGGACAAAGTCCGACAATTATTTTAAGAAATTTTTATGTTCATACATTTTTTTTATAGATACAATACGACCCTGCTCACAGAGCGATCCTCTGTGGCCCAATCGGTTAAGAGCACGTCAGGCTATATGACGGTTCCGTATAGGATACAGGTTCAATTCCTGTCGAAGGACGAATATTTTCTATGAAAATTTCTCGGACATTCAGGCCGGTAAATGTTATTAATACTGTTTATTATAAACAGAGCATTTACTTAAATACTTGTATCTATAAAAAGAATGTATAAACATAAAAATGTCTTAAAATAATTGTTGTACTTTGTTCATTTCAATATATATATATATATATATATATATATATATATAGTGAGAGTTACTTATGTAAAGTGGGGTTGAGTAAGTGATCGTACACATGAAAATATTTCATATTTTTATTTGTAGCATGTTAAATTAACAAAATGGGAATATATCTACTGTATCAGATTGCATACTAAAAATGTATGCATATAAAAGTAAATAATATTCCATGGTTAAGAAAATATAGCAATATTTAAATTTATAGGGGTTTAAAAAATGATCGTGCAGCAGAACAAGAAACATGTTTTATCCATTTAATATTTTGTAGCAAAGCTTTTATTAAGTTCAACAGCAACCAATCCCTTCCTGTAGTCTTTAATTAACGATTCGCATACTTTAGTAGATATTTTGTCCCATTCTTCCTGAGTAATAGTCTTCAGGTTTTTGATGTTTTTTGGACCTCCATCACGGATCTTATTTTTCAAAAACTACCATAAATTCTCTATTGGATTCAAATCCGGCGACTGACTGGGCCATTGTAAGATGTTAACGTGGTTATTAGCAAGCCAATTCTTCGTACTCTTAGCAGTGTGCTTGGGATCATTGCCATGCTGGAAGATCCAATCAGGAGGAAGCCCAAGATTCTCTACAGAAAGCGATCAATTTTCACTTAGGATTTGTTGATATTTTTTGCATTCATTCTACCGACTATAATTGTTAGTTTGCCAACACCTCGCATCGAAAAGCAGCCCCAAACCATGATACTACCCTCACTAAATTTGACAGTTGGTATGGTGTTCTTGGGTGCGTATGCTTCGGCATCTTTCCTCCAAACATGATTCAGGGAATTACGACCGAACAACTCAATTTTACTCTGTCCAAAGATCTCTTTCAACGATAATGTGATTAAGCTTATCAGACAAGACGAAAGGAACTTATTTAAAATAAATAGAAAAAAACTTGTCTATGTTATTTAATGAAACATGCATTAATGAAAAATTGCTGCCGAAATATACACAATATATATATATATATATATATATATATATATATATATATATATATATATATATATATATATATAGAGAGAGAGAGAGAGAGAGAGAGAGAGAGAGAGAGACATACAAAAATATTTATATTTATTTCAAAGAGTCGAATATCTAATTTTCAATTATTGATTTATTATTTATAGTTAACTGCTAATACGAATATGCAAGGT
Organism: Acanthosepion esculentum; assembly: GCA_964036315.1. Lineage (NCBI taxonomy): Eukaryota > Metazoa > Mollusca > Cephalopoda > Sepiida > Sepiidae > Acanthosepion > Acanthosepion esculentum. Next base: position 10,563,427 of record OZ038498.1, on the reverse strand, counting down.
TTGGTTAAAAAAAATCCCTCGTTCGCGTGCATACATGTACGTACGCATGGCTTTAAGTTTTTTTCCTTTTTCTTCATGGCCATTTCTTTTTATCTTCAGATTATCGCATCAAGTTACAAACTAAATTTCCAAGCACCAAGGAATGCTGAGAATCATAAGTTTACTTTTTATGGACATCTTAAGAAAGTGTTTGTTGAGTAACATGAGTGTTAACGTTGCTAAACTAATTCATGCATTATAAACATCTTGGATGCAGTTGTGAAAAGAAGTAATTCAAATTTGCAAGCCGGAGTTTCGCATCTCAGGAAATAAGTTTTACTAAGGAAGCAGAAAAGTTATCAGGACTGTAAATTCCTCGTAAATCATTTTTTTATTGAACTTGTCTTATTTTAATCTTTTGTTTGTATATATAAACGTGGATATTAGATATTTTACAAGTACGACAATGGTAGCTGGGAAGAAGGTCTGTGTCGTTCCAATTTGAAATTTGGATTTTTCTTCTACCAGGTAAGTTTATTTGACAAGTTCTTTGAATAAATGTACCCAGTAAATAATCAACGGAAAAAAAAATCCTGATTTTATTTATTTTAATCTGAAAATACAGAAAATACAAATGTCGACTCAGAGAGAGAGATAGAGAGATAGAAAGAAAAAGAGAGAGAGTGAGAGAGAAATAAAAGAGAGAAAGAGTGAGAGAGAGAGTGAGAGAGAGAGAGTGAGAGAGAAAGAGAGAGAATAAAAGAGAGAAAGAGAGATAGAGAGAGATATAATAATAATATTAATTATACTTTGCCAAGTACTAAGTGTAATGGATTTTTTCAATATTGTCAAACACCTTTCTTCTTGTCACAATCAGAATCTGTTTGTCAAATTAAATATGATTAAAAAGATATGTTTTTGTGAAGCTTATCACTGTAATGTTTTGTATTTCTTAATATATATATATATATATATATATATATATATATATATATATATATATATATATATATGTGTGTGTGTGTGTATATATATATATTTATATATTTATATATATACATATATATATATATATGCAGAGAGAAAGAGAGAGAGAGAGAGAGAGAGTTGTTTAGTTTCCATTATTGCTAAATCACATATCTAACCACTAAAGGTACGTTTCTATAAGTAAGAGTACTTCCAAAATCTTTAGGTTTGGTTTGTTTTGTTTTACGGCATATCAACTTCAATGGGTCATTTAATGCCGACAACCTTTTTTTTCCTGGCAATATTTTTGTTTTGTCAAAAATCTATTTCTGTTAATATTTTTTCCTCAAAAATGTATAGCTGGTAACATTATTTTTTCAAAAACGTATTGCTGGTAATATTCTATAATGCATTTACCTCAGTTTCGGGGTTAACTATTTGCCCATAGCTGGGACCCTAACTGGTGCTACCACTCCGGGCCAGGGTGGACCTGGGAACACCAGCAATTAAGAGGTGGTTCCATGCTCCTCAAAACCTCCTGACCCGAGGCCTTGCTGCTGGACGTAGTTTATCGTCATAACCAGGACGTCCAAAATCTTTAGTATTCGCATGACTGTGTTAATGTTTACAACGGTTGTCATGACGTTAGTAATTGGAATTTTCGTTAATAGACCTTCATGAGGCGTAAGAACAGGAGAGAACAAATAGGATCAACTGCTAATTATTTGTTCGTAATTATTATAAGTGTTAAATCTGTTTCGATATATATATATATATATATATATATATATATATATATATATATATATATATATATATATATATATATATATGTTGGTTCTTCACAGCTTATAATATGCGAAAGTATGGCGTTGTTAATTGAGTGTGATTCTAATTAGAGATTTGATTGGTCGTACATAAATGTTTCTTACTCTCATTTTGTTTGTTTTAAGTTAGGATATTTTTCAGTTATATCAAAGTAATATTTAATCAAAATTAACTAACATTTTCTTATGACAGCCGATTTTTTTTTCTGTTAAGCTCTATTCTCGTGTAATGAAGGACATCTTTTTACCTTTGAATCTGTAAAATGCTATCTTGCATACTTGTATTAATTTCAACTTTTGCGAGGGAACATTAGCCCTAAGTCTGTTTAAATTTCATAAGACACTGACAACAGAATCGAAAATAATTAAAAATTGTTTTCTTAAGAGCAGTTAATCAGCTATAATAAAGTTTTGAAATAATTTTTCATGGTTCAATTTGAGAATACCAATGTGAGATCGAATGACACTTTGTAAAATTGTCGTTCGTTCAATTGTACTTTCATTTTTTCCGATCCAGAGGATTTACCACGGATTCATAGTAAACTATATTATGAATCTTTGATAAATTTTCTGGATCCTAAAACGAATGCTTGCAATTATTAGGTTGAAGAAAACTCCGCCCGAATGTTGATTTTTATATCCTTCGGTCTTTTCAAACGACTTTATCATAGCATTAGAAGTGATAAAATGTATTTAACACAAAACCAATTCATTTAACCGCAAATGTAGATGCGTAACGTTTCAACCACGAGTTCAAATCTCAACGTGGTTAATACGAGGGTCATTCAATAAATAAGGTGAATTTTTCGGTATAAGGACTTCTAATACAGATAGAAGCTTACTTTTTTAAAATTTTTCAACGTAGTCTCCCAGCACTGTCACACACTTTTCCCATCTGTGCACAAGCTTCCGTATTCCCTCAGCGTAAAAATCTTTGGACTGATGTCTCAGCCCGTCGTTCACAACACTTTTGACTTCATCGTCACTTTTAAACTTCGTGCCTCTCGCGAACGCTTTCAAGGGACCAAACAGGTGAAAGTCTGAAGGGGCAAGGTCTGGGCTGTAAGGGGGATGAGGGAGCAGTTCCCAGCCCAGCTCGTTGATGGTCTGCACCGTTTGGGCTGCTGTGTGAGGCCTTGCGTTGTCATGATGCAAGATGACTCCTTCTGACTGATGACCCCTGCGTTTGTCCCAACAGATAAGCTCAAAGTCCTTGCAAACTGAATGAGGTCATTGATTGATTCGATCACCTCAGGAGACCTCACTTCTGTAGGGCTCCAAGGTCTGTCTTCATCCTGAACACTGCTCCGTCCTTCTTTAAACAATTTAGCCCACTTGTAGACATTTTTATGGCTGAAACATGTGGCACCATACACAGTTGACATTCTCCTATGAATTTCAACTGGTTTGCAACCTTCAGCAACCAAAAACTTGATAACTGACCGCTGTTCAATCCTGGAGCATGCTTCTTGGTCGGCCATCTTTGTTAATCGCCAAAACTCTTTTTTTTAATCTGCGAAGGAAATTAAATCCATGTGAAAAAGAAGTAAAACAAAACAAAAAAAAAGAGTAAGCTTCTATCTGTATTTGAAGTTCTTATACCAAAAAAATCACCTTATTTATTGAATGACCCTCGTATATAATGTTATTCAAATTCTGTTGATGAAACTGTTGATGACTGTTCTCGCCTGAAGTTACAAGTCGCTACTAGAATAGACTTGCCTATTTTGGAGTCATCCTTCGCACAATTGTGTCTTTTTTGGGGGGAACATGGGAGTCTTTTCAAACGTTGTAAGATTAAAATTGTGGGATTGTCCAACTACAATGGCACCATTTTTGAAAGCTTCGGTTTACTGTCCGCCTGCAACAAGATCGAGAGCAAACATTTTTTTTATTATCTTGCAACGCACCAGAATGTATTTGCGGCATGTAAGAACTTTATCATTTCAGAAACTACAACGGAGGAATGTGTCTGAACTAAATACAGCCACGGACTGTCTAAAAAACAACAAAAAATATTTTGAATAATTTAAATGTCTTTTTTTAAGTTAAATAAAATCCTATTTAAATATCTGGACAGTGTTCTGATAACACGGCAAGCGCGACGCTGAGATCCGGAGACGCAGTGGAATTGCTAACGACGCATTCCAAAAGCTGGCGAGAGTACTACGAGACAGGAGGATTTCGTTGGTAACAAAGAAAAGAGTACGGAACTGCCACGTGACATCTATCCTCCTTTACGGCAGCGAATGTTGGACGGTCTCCTCAAAGATGAAGAAGAGACTCAAAGCAACGGAGGTATCGTTCTACAGAAGGATGCTGAGGATATCATGGACCGAGCGTGTGAGCAACGATGAGGTTTTGGAGAGGATGCAAACGAAGAGGAAGCCTATACTTAACATCAGAAAGTGTCAGCTGAAATTTCTGGGACACGTAATGAAAAAGGAGGGCTTGGAGAATCTGTTACTCACAGGTCGAATAGAGGGAAAGAGAGACAAGGGAAATCAACGCATAATATACCTAGCAGGCTTAAGTAAGTGGATGACAGAACATGGTCTGGGGGAATTAGCAAAGGGACAAAACTTATTGAGACCTACAAGGGATAGGGAAAAGTGGAGAGCCATGATCGCATACGTCCTGAAGGGAGACGGCACATAAAAGAAAAATATGTAAATAAAGATTTTAGACATCTTTAAAACACGATCGCATTCACTAGTCACTTATCGACTCATTGAATCGCCATTATAAACCAAAATTTTAAACAGTAAATTAAAAAAAAAAGACATACACTGAAGGTCCGAAACTTTGTAATAAATATGGCGACAAAGATGAGGACAATAGTCCGAATAATGTAAATAGTGTACATAATGCCTCATCTCATAAATATAGACATATACTGAAGGTCCAAAACTTTGTAATAAATATGGCGACAAAGATGAGGACAATAATCTGAATAATGTAAATAGTGTACATAATACCTCATTTCAGAAATGTTCCATATGCTAAGTGGGTAACAAACAAAAATAAACAAAAGGATTTTTACTCACAAAGCAATGTTGTCAGCAAGCAGACAACACAAACATCTTTCAACCTTTTCTTTACGACAAACAATATTGTTAAATCATTTTTTTTTTACAATCAATTCAATTTCTTTTCCTTCAAGTATTTCTTTTTCTCTCTTTGAAACTCTCTTTTTCACATCCTCTGGAGCTGAGAGAGTAAATTGTAAAACACAAATCCTAACCTAGTCTAGGATCTTAAAATCTTATTCCATGAAGAATATCCTTCAAAACATTTTAAATCTTTAGTTTTGGAATTCTTTTAAATTTTATTTTAATGAAGAACGTGAATAGGGGCAGAATTCCCCGCATCGAATGACCCTGCCAAACAAATAGAAACGTTGATTCTCCGAATCAACAAACAAATAAATCAGATGAAATAATTCCCCTTCGAGGGAATAAAATTACTTCTTTTAGCTTTGGAATTCTACCGAAGCTAAGAAATATTTTCTTCCAAGTTTCTCACATATAAATAAATCTTAGCTACGGAATTCTAACGAAGCTATTAAATCTTCTCTTGTAAAATTTCACATATTTAAACAAATCTTAGCTACGGAATTCTACCGAAGCTGAACAAATCTTCTCTTCAAAGTTTTTCAAATATAAACAAATCTTAGCTACGGATTTCTACCGAAGCCAATTAAATTTTCTCACAAAGCCCTTCGATGCGAAAACTCACACTCCCCTGTTCCCATCCATAAATAAAATCAGTAATATAGCTATTAAAAGCTAAATAAATATTAATTCTATAAACTTTAAAGGTAGATAATTCGATACTGTAATTCGAATTATTTAAGGTAACACTAATATACGTGGCAAACTAGAATAGTTCACCACGGAGCCAGAATAAAAACACGTCTTTAACGTCCGAGGATAAAAATCTGACTGAAGATAAAATCTTCTGATACAAAGGAGTCGTCTTTAGCTTCCAAATTCCATGAAAAAGCGCGGCAAAAAAATTACTGTCTGTCTCGCCATCAGTCGCCAACGACTCAAAACATCAATAGAACATATCTCATCACCGAAGTCATTGAAAGATGTCTTCTCACACTTATATGTTAAATTTCTGTCAATAAAAATTTCCAAAGTCCATAATACCTCATCTCAGAAATATAGACAGATACTGAAAGGCCGAAACGTTGTAATAAATATGGCAACAAAGATGAGGACAATAGTCCGAATAATGTAAATAGTTTACATAATACCTCATCTCAGAAATGTAGACAGATGCTAAAAGGCCGAAACGTTGTAATAAATGTGGCGACAAAGATGAGGACAATAGTCCTAATAATGTAAATAATGTAATTAAAAACTATTTAAATGAGACTTTTCAATTTAATATATTGCTTTTATTTTTTGATTATTTTCTTAGCAGTTTCATGTCATAGAATATTTATTTGCATGCAATGAGTTTTTTTTAAGCATTTTGAATTAAATAGTTATTCAGTTATCATATCTTCCGGTAGGGAAGAATAGTAAGTCATATGAGGTCATTCAGAATTATCTCCCTTTTAAAATTCTGTGGAGAAACAGTTGTATAAATGAAAAAGACCTTTTAAAAACTTGAAAATCGCACTAGACTTTACAATTTTTTATTCTTCGAAGATGATTTTATTTAATAAAAATAACTCTTCTTACGAAGAGCAATGGAATGAATTTCAAAATCGCACTAAAAAATCATAAAGTCATTTTTCAAAAGGTAAATATTCAGTGGAGATTTATTTTTCTGTTCAATCTGAGAGAAAATCATGTTTAAATAAATTATGTAATCACCAAAATAATTTATTTTATTATTTTTTTTTTATGAATTATTCTTGGGAAAGATCAGAAAGAATTTTTCGTATGTTCACATTTCATATTACATAATTCTTTTTACTGAAATAACATCTTCAGTGATTTTTCTTTATATAACAGTAAAAAAATTCGAGAACACACCTCAAATTAAAAGATGCACACGAGATGTCGAAAAGGAGGAATGAAATTGACCACACCCCCAAAAATTCAACAAAGTTTCCTAATAAATTGACCTATTCAGTATACAGATCATTTATTGATTTAGTCTAAATCTGATAATTCCTTGATTTTTTTTACAAATTTTTATAAACTAGTGCCAAGTTTTTGTTTTCATTTCGGAAAGATGCATCCATTTTGGTAGTAGGCCTGCTGGGTGTGAATTTTTAACAACCTTGGAGTTGTGCAATCGGCACTGGAACAAGAAATATATTTAGATTTAAAAACAAAAAAAATCCTATTCATATAGATTAAGTACCCTGAATAATATAATGAGTATTATTTTTTATAAATTTTATAAGAGGGAACAGTGGGTTCCAGTTTCCTAAGCACCTTTCTCGTAACCCTACCCCCCCCCTTTTAGAAGTCAAAGAAATACCCTCACACGACGAGATTTCAAATGTAAAAAAAAAAACAAATTTTGAAATTCGTAATCTGGAATTGTTTTTTTTTCATATATATTTCTATCGATTTAGCAGTCCAGATTACGAACTCCTTACAAAAAATCACGTCGTATGAGTATATTGTTTTGGCTTCCGTATGGAGTTCAATTTACCGAATATACCGTATTTCCGGCTTACAAGACGCACTTTTTCATAAAAAATACGTGTGTGTCTTCCAAGACGAATGTAAGGCACCGCCCAGGCTCAAGTAAGCTTGGACGGTCACCTCATTGGCTTGACTGATAGGGACGTGGATTTGGATGTTGAATCATTACACTATAATGTTAGCTCTCTATCTAATTCAGCCTTTTGTATGATGTAACCTCAGTACCTAGCAGTTACAAGTATTTCAAAGACTATAAACCTTCCTGAAGCCGAGCCACAAGCTTTGTTCTGTTTATTAGCAGCAGCGGGAGCTTTTCTGCTCTTGACTAGTATGTCATTGCCATACAAACAAAATCAGACGAATGATTAATGTAAACACTACATGGCGCCAGTATGTGAGGGACGTATGGTGAATGTGTGGTTGAGAATGACTTTTTTTCTTAGAAATTTCTTTCCAATATTAGGGGGCGTCTTTCAAGCCGCAGTGTCATGTAAGCTGGAAAATACGGTACTCCCGTATCATGTGACCTTTGAGGACGTAATTTTGAAGATAATTTGCCTCCAGAAAATAGATATATAATTTGGTCAACGGCGTAACCTAGGGCCAGCAGTATATACGCTAATTTTATACCTCGTGTATGATGCGACCCCCTTAAAATTAGCTTCAAAATTCGGTCTTCAAAAGTCGCGTGATACTGTTGTCCTCATCTTATTTGCCATATTCCTGACGTTTCTATTGAAACAATTTTCAGATAAATAAGTTTCTCAATTCCAGTAACTATTTTGCTCTCTCTATTAACGATGGGAGTTTACTTCCTAACCTTTTGTTCTAAGTCGTGTGGAACGTCAACATCTTGATTACCATATATACTCGAGTATCATGCGACCTTTGAAGACCCAATTTTGAAGCTAATTTGACTACATTAAATGGGTATATAGTTTGGTCAACAGCGTAGCCTAGGGCCAGCAGTATATACGCTAATTTTATATCCCGTGTATGATGCGACCCCCTTAAAATTAGCTTCTAAATTAGTTTTCAGAAGTCGCATGATAAGCGTGTATATTCGATATACTGAATTCACGCAGGAAAGTGGATAACATTTTTTTTAGGTATTCGTGATCTAAAATGCTTACTCTATATTGATATGAATAAAGATTTTGAAATAAAAAGAAGATCATTTCTGGTCGCAGTGTAACTCTACCAGAACTTTAAACGATACGTCTTCTTTCAACAAAGAACAAAACACCGATAATCCTGTAAATAAAAACATCAATAATCCTGTAAACATCTTATCAATATATTTTATGATTATTTGATTAGAAATCTTTCTTTTCATCGTCTAATATTGATTAGTTCTATCCAGCTGTTGTCAATGTTCCATTTCATTACACCCTGTGTTTTCATTGACCTTGACCTAAATGAAAGTGTAAAATCTTTAGGGAGTCGTAAAAATAATTAGTCGTTCCATCAAGCAACAAAGGATATCACAAAAATGATTTTGCACTTAGCTAGAAATGTTTATTTTGAAAGACACTCAGAATTTTCAAATATTCATATGACAGTGTTTGTTACTAAAATGCAAATAAAATTAAATTAAAATATTTTTTAATGCTGTATTCTATAGGTATAGCATATTCCTTAACACAAGATAATGATGAAATACGTATGTGTGTACACTACAGTTCAAAAGTTTGGAGACACCATCAGAATTAGCATGGTGTGAACTTGACAAAAGAGTGAAAAAATGAAAGCGAGCTCTTTGAGTTATTAAAAAAAAATTGAAATCAGTTATCAAACTTTGAGAAACTTTTGCAACGAATGCCAAAAATTGGTGCTGCAGTAATCAAGACTAAAGGAGGATATTTTGAGGAGAGCAAAATTTATTCATGATTTTTTTTCTTTTTGTCATGAAATTTCTAATAAAAAAAATCATATCTCCCTTTTTTTTAATTATGTATAATAATCTTCTCTTATTTAAAATACCAAACAACTACTTTTTGGAACAATTTTAAAAAATTACCAGGGGTCTCCTCAAACTTTTGAAATCTAGTGTATGTATGTATGTATGTATGTATGTATGTATGTATGTATGTCAGGTCAAGCTTAGGCCTGTTATTGGTAACATGTAACCCAATACAACTTGCTGCATAAACGGGAGGTCCGTCATCTAAACCGGCTTTTTTTTTGCTGGTGAGGAGGGTGGTATGTTATCGGGTAGGATGAAAAACCAGACCCCTCTCATGGGCAGATGAGCCTCTTATATGAACCAACGGTTAACATGTATGTATATATTTATATTGAATGAGGACATAGAAATACCTGGGGTGAGGTCCAGGTTCACCTTTAGACCACTAGGTGCCAGGGACTTTTTCTTTTTAGAACCCCGATTGGGAGTGAATGATTCCTGCTTCTTTTTGGGAGATCTTTCTAGAGGAGGGAAACTCAGATATAAAACCTGAAGTTCACTTGGTCTTTGGTCGTCTCAACCTTTGTTATTTCATCGGGTGGTCGTTGTGGCCTTGTTGGGGCCAGAAATAAAGACACAAAGAGGAATTGAGTTAAACAAATATATTAACAGAAACAGTAATACAAAACATTTACAAACGTGCAAAAATGTTCGGTCCGACTGTCAGAGCTGACTGCTGGAAACTACCTCTCTGTAAAAGGCAGTACCTGTTCCTATTTATTGTTGGGAGAGTCCATGTATGTATGGGTAATTTGCCATAAGAGTAGTGCTATGGCCAATTGTGCTGAAAAGTGACACTAGCATTATGCATCGTCCTATCCACTAAAAAAAAATCACGCACAAGATCTTCAGGACAATCATCCAAGAAATGTTCGTTTAGGACTTATGAGGCCTGGATTTGGTCTTCCTTACATCCATACATACCATGTATGTATGTAAGTATAGGTATATGTATTTGGGCACGTGTCCGAGTAGTTATTGTCGCATTTTGACTATAAGACCCGGGTTCGAATCTCACCATGGTCGATTGTCAGAAAGGAGACTTCCTGATGTTATCGAACTAATGGGGTTGATCCCAGCGTGCGGCACCTTTGGAAAGTGCCTGAAAACCACACCTCGGTATGTGAGTGAAATTGGGTAGATGGTATTCCTGGATGCCGTCGATAGCTGTGTTAGCAAGAAGTCACAAGTCATCGTGGCCGAGGGTTTGAGCGTGCTGGCCTTGTTAAACTTGTTGATCACGCTAGATAACACGCTCAGAAACTGTAACTAAGGTCTGCTCAGCATAGTTGCAGTATAAACCGCAGATGGGCTCTGTGGGTGTTGGACAAACCTAAAATGCGTCTGAGCAGGCATCTGCAGTAGGGATTGGCTAGCCACCCTAGTAAACGGGTATCCTCGGGTGGCCAGCTATACATATGGGTGAGTGCCTGAGTGGCTAGAACGTTCGATTTCGAGCCATGAGAACTGAGTTCGAATCTCACTATGTTGATTTGTCAGGAAGGTGACTTCTTGAGGTGATCGATTTGGGAAGGCCATCCCACTGTACGAGACATTTGTAAAATGCCTGAAAAATATGCTACGGATTGGCCCAAACCATATAAGTGAAATTGGGTAGACGGAACATTTTTGATAGCACGAAGTCATAAATCATCGTGACCGAGAATGTAAGCGTACTGACCTTGTTCAAATCACAGATGATGCGCTTTTCTCCAAGACACTGTAATGAAGAACCACTTAGTATAGTTGAAGTATAAACCAGAAATGGGTTTTGTGGGTGTTGAACAAACACACATGTACCTGGGCGGGTGTCTAGAATAGAGATTCGCCAGCTGTCCTAGCAGTCCGAAAACGAGAGTAGTCGGCTCTTATCTATGTACATGTGCACACACACAGACAGACACACACTCACACACACACACACACATTCACACACAGACACACACTCACACACACACACACAGACACACACTCACAGATACACACTCACAAACACACAGACACACACACTCACAAACACACTCACAGACAGATACACACTCACACACAGACACACATAGACACACACTCACACACACAGACACACACACAGACACACATTCACACATCACACACAGATACACACTCACACACAGATACACACTCACACACAGACACATACATAGACACACATTCACACACACTCACACACACAGACACACACTCTCTCTCACACACACAGTCACACACTCACGCACACATATTCACGCACACGCACCACAACACACACACAGACACATACTCACACTCACACACAGACACACACTCACGCACACACACAGACACACAGACACACATATATATAATATTTATTTTAAAATTTTAACACAAGCATGTTATAACATCACTACGAAAATAGCCATTTTGTTTCAACATTACTGTTGTCTTGTCAAATGATCGTGTTGATTGCAATTTTGCAATGGCGATTTTTGTAGTGATGTTATAACATGCTTGTGTTGTAATTCTAAATAAATATTATTCGCTCTACTTTCTATTGAGAACTTTTTAAAAAAATAGTGGTTTTGGTTATTGTAATATTATTCCATTTATATCAACCCTGTATTCAGTTATATATATATTATGAAATGGACAAAGTCCGACAATTATTGTAAGACATTTTTATGTTTATACATTCTTTTTTTGATACAAATATTTAAGTAAATTCTCTGTTTATAATAAACTATTAAACAGTATTTACCGGCCTGAATGTCCGAGAAATTTTCATAGAAAATTTTCGTCCTCCGACAGGAATCGAACCTGTATCTTATACAGAACCTATAGCCTGACGTGCTTTTACCGATTGTGCCACAGAGGAGCGATTCGGTTAGCAAGGTCGATTTTACTGTCTTTAAACTTACAATACTCCATAATTTTTTCTCGTACATTCATATCTGCTCGATACGTATACAAATGTAAACAAATGACGTCACAATTATTTTAAGACATGGAGAATTGTAAGTATCTATATTGTATTTATTTTTATATCTATAAAAAGAACGTATAGACATAAAAAATGTCTTATATATATATATATATATATATATAAAGAAATATAGTTTTAATGTGTGCTATATTTATGGGATAAAGTGCTCAATATCAGAGATAGAGCGTATGTAAATATAAATATAAAAGTGAACATTGAAGTCAACACTCAGAGGCGACAGGCTGTTTCATGCTGGACGGAATCGATTGCGTCCAGCATGAAACAGCCTGTCGCCTCTGAGTGTTGACTTCACTATTCACTTTCTTATTTTATATATATATATATATATATATATATATATATATATATATATATATATTGTTTAAAATTTGCTATATTTATGAGGTAGGATGGTTGCTTGGGAAAGCAACTGAAGCCAGGTTAGGATCAATAATATTGCAGATTCTTTTTTCGGGGGCGGATGTCATCAAGAATCTCTAAATACATATCAGAAACACCAGACCAGATGTGAGAGCAGTATTAAATGCATGGGCGAATATGTAAAATAGATTCTGGCGAGAAAAATGACCTAAAACGACACCGTGGACCAACCTTCTTAGCAGAAGACGTAGCAATTGATGCAATATAATTATTTCATTTCATTAATTCAAGAAGAGACGCAAAGTGTTATTCTCCTGGAGGTTAGCATCAGCCGTGCTGTTTGAAGACAAAAAAGTTCTTTCAGATGTGATTAAAAGAGAGCAGTTTTCTTTTGGAGGTATTAAAATTAACAAGCCTTTCTGTGCCCCATTTAGCAACAGATTGTAGGTCATTTTTTGAGATCAGTTGCGAATTTGATCTTATTGAACTGATCAGACTTACCATTAAGACTAAATAGTTTCATCAGTATAGATACCGAGTCTAGAACTGATGATATAAGGAATTTCGTTGATGAAAACAACGCAGGTCTAATGATAGAACTCTAGAGGACAACCGTATTAATGCAAAAAGATGTAGAAGAGTGGCCGTTAAAGACAACTTTCAATTTGCGATTTGATAAGAAAGACTGAATCAGTTAAAAAAAAATCCACCCAGAAATGTCATACATTTTCAATTTGTGAAGAAGACCAGTATGCCAAATCCTGTCAAATGTCTTCAAAAATTTCAAACCAACAACCCATTCACCATTTTTATTTAAAACTTGATAGACTATTTCAGCAATAACCGTTAATATTTCAATAGTTGACCTAGAGAAGCGAAAGCCATATTGCTTATCCGAAAGAAAATCCTGCGAGGTGAGATGCTTACCCATTTCAGAGTTGATTAGAATCTCTAGTACATTTCAAAAAGCGGCAGAATGAGGTTGATAGATAGAAGCATCAGATAGTTCACCGGACTTCTTAAAGACTGGAAGGATTTCTAACAAGCAGGAAAACACGATCAGTAAGGCATTTATTGTAGAGTTCTCGAGAACAAATTCCCTAATGACTACAGCAGTGATATCGTCAAGTCCACAATGACTTGTGGGGATCCAGTTTAGACATGATAGCAGAAGCCATAAATGGAATTATATGCGCATATCACGCAGTAGAGACTCACTTCTAAGTGGAAAGTCAGGCAAAGACACTCCAGATGGGTCAAGAGTAGAATTGGAAGAGAATTTACAAGCAAAACATTCTGTTTAAGCAGCAAGCGAAAAAAAGTGATTCCGTTGGGCTATAGCGGCTGAAGAGGCCGATGTGAACTAAGAAGAAGATTGTGGTTTCACCTAGTATTCCCCCAGAAGACACAAAAGTGCCGAGTTTAACCCAAGAAGAAATTTAAACGATTTAAATAGAATTTTCATAGCTTATTCATCAATGAATAAAATGTATACTGAATTACATTTGTATTACATAACACATCGATAGATCGTGAATATTTAAAAAATTGGATGTGGGGGGTGACAAATATTTTTTTATAGTTTAAGATAAAAAAACACCCTGGAGATAAAAAAAAAATCATTAAAAATAATTATTATAATATCATAACAGAAAATTTAGAAAATTTGTCCTGAAACAAAAATAAATTCTAACAATCCCTTTGTTGAGAGTTGATGTTTGCATAATTTAATATAACACATTATTTTCTTTTAAGTTTTGATTTTGAAAAATTTAATTGTAATTTTTCATTGAAATTTTGAAATTCTTCCGGTTGATGATGACAAAAGTTATCTTTTATTAGTAAAGAAAGTTTGAAGAATAAAAAAGAATATAAAGTTTGGTGCCATTTTCCCATCAGAAATAGCTTTAAAAGAATTTTATTTCATTTTTAATTTTCACAACTACTAGATTATTTTTAGTATGGAAGATCAAAAAGGAAATGATGCCGTTTTATCGCCATTGACTGACTACTCTTCCCTATCGGAAGATTAATTTGATATTAAACTAATATTAATTTCAGAACGTTCTTAATTAGTCAGTCAGTTCTTTTGTTTTTCAATTGATCGATGCGGATGTAGTTTTCAGCGTATCTGTGTTTTGCTGCTTATTTAGTTAAGTATTGATTATTTTCTTAAGTCTAGCGGTAGAATTTTCATTGTTTTAAAAAGTTTATATTATATTCGAAGGTCTATAAAGTTTTGTGACAATTAAGTTTGAAAAAGTCAAAATAAAGACAATCAGTTAACACAATCAGTTCAATGACTCTTCCTCGATTTCCCCAATTTTTGTTAGCAGCAATTTCTTTAGTTAAGTAAATAAATAAAGACCTGATTGCCTATCATTTAATGCTATAATTATAAAGAAAATAATTTAAAAAAAGTATCATTCAAGTAGTTTTAATTAATTTCTTTCTTTTATACCCCTGTGCAAATTAATTGAAACAAAACGAATAATTACGTTATTTTTTTTCGTACCCTATGCACATTTCGTACCCTATGAACTTGGTATGTTCAAACCACGAATTCATTCCTTGCAGATTGACCACAGATTCTCGATTGGATTTAAATCAGGAGAGTTTCCGGGCCAATCTATAGCACTTTGGTTTGTTCACTGTTAAGGACTGCCGGTGTGTAATCAAGAAATTCGAATTTTTGTTTAAAAATAAAATATCTTTAACCTCATATGACCAATAGTTTATGAATAATTTTATGAATATGTCCATTCAACGAAGTCATTCCTTGCAGACTGACCACAGATTCTCGATTGGATTTAAATCAGGAAAGTTTCCGGGCCAGTCTATAGTACTTTGATTTTCTCACTGGTAAAGCTTGACAGTTTGTTCGTGTCGCGTTACAATCTTCGTACGCTTCCTTGGGAGTAGGACAACTAATCAACAGTTGAGACAATAGTATCTGAACGTGATGAAAATCTGATGCAATCACCTATGATACAACATTTTTTACGGCCAAACAAAAATTTCATTAAACACCCCGAAAATAGATTCATATTACTTCACACCACTACAAATGACCTGATCAAATGACCTGATCTGAGATAAAAATAGAAATCGATTATACCCTATCACCCTGGTTTGGTTTTACGGCATATAAACCTCAATGGGTTATTTAATACCGAAAAGATTTTTATTGCTGGTAATATTTTTTTCTTCAAAAATGCATTGCTGGTAACATATAATCTTCAAAAAGTTATTGCCGATAATAATGTATTGCTGGTAATAATTTTTCCTCAAAAATTTATTGTTGCTATTAAAACCTATTTTTACACTGTTTTTCGCCAGTTTGGGGCTAACTATTTGCCCATAGTTGGGACACTAACAGGTGCTACCATACCGGGTCAGGGTAGACCTGGGAACAACAGCAATTAAGAGGTGGTTCCACGCTCATCAAAACCTCCTGAGCAGGGGCGTTGCTGTTGGATGTAGTTTATAGTCTTACCCAGGACACAGATGTAGTTTATCGTCTGACACAGGACGCAGATATTGTTTATAATCTTACCCAGGACGTGGATGTAGTTTATAGTCTTACCCAGCACACGGATGTAGTTTATAGGCTTACCCAGGATGCGGGTATAGTTTATAGTCTTACGCAGAACGCAGATGTAGTTTATCGTCTTACCCAGGACGCGGATTTAGTTTATAGTCTTACCCAGGACGCGGATGTAATGTATCGTCTTACCCAGGACGCAGGTGTAGTTTATCGTCTTACCCAGGAGGCGGATGTAGTTTATCGTCTTACTCAGGACTCAGATGCAGTTTTTAGAATTTCAGGTCCATCGGTAATTCAGTGTATTGCCGTCTGTTCTCTTTCGTCGTGGAAGAGTTCTCCAATATATTTGTTTCAGCGCTGAAGATTTTTTACCTTCTCTAATATGAACGTTCCTTCCTTCGATTTTATTCAGCCTGTTGACGAACAAGTTTTCTGTCCTGTTAGTTCCCTTATTTTTTTTATGCATATCTCCTTTGTTGGTGGTATTCAATCTCTCTATTTCTGCACAATTTTTTGTTTAGTCACTCTTTTTTTAGCCAGTGTGCATTTGGTCCTTATTTCGTTGTGTAGTTTTCTGTATTCCGTTCCGTATCTTGGCAAAGTTTTCTGTCTCCTTTGCATTATGCCGAGAATCTCATCTGTGATCCATTTGGTTTTCCTTCTTCGCCCATATTCTCGTTTGGGGTGATATAATTTGCTGATGGCACACACTAAGAGAATCTTTACTTCTCTTAGTGTGTGCCATTTCGAGTTTCCATTTCTATTTTGTTCGTCGTATATTCTTTTCACACTGTCCATATATTTTTCCTTCAGGTTCTGGTCGTTCAGGAGTTTGTTGTATTGCAATTTGGGTCCTGTGTTAGGCTTCTTCAGTTTCCGTAGTTTCACTCTTAGTTTACATATAACAAAGCGATGGTCGCTTCCACAGTCGGCACTTGGGTAGCTTTTTCAGTGAACCATTGCATTCCTGAATATTTTGTTGATAGTTATGTAGTCAATTTGGTCTTTAGTTTTTCCTCCTGGGTTTCTCTGTATACTTAATCGTCTCGGTTGTTCTCGGAACCATGTACCTAGTTATTCCTTGGCCATTGGCCGTGCACCATCGGACCCATTTTTCTCCGCGTTCATTGCGCATTCCTAGTCCGGGTTTGCCAGCTATTTGTCCTGCTCTCTCCTTGCCTATTTTGTCGTTCAGGTCTCCCATAATAATTATGACTTCTTGTGATTTACAATAAGCCTTGACATTGTCTAACATGGAGTAGAAAGATTCGGTTTCTTCTTCCTTACTTTGCGCTGTCGGTGCATACACTACTATAGCTATGTTCAAAGGCTATCCTTTTAGCTTAACTACCAAAATTCTTTCGGCATTTCTTGAATTCTTGACCTAGTATCAGTCCTACTCCTTTATCTTTCTGCTCTCCACCTGCATATATAATCCTGTGATTGTCACTGACAAAATCTCAGCTGTTTGGCCACTTAGGTTCCCATACACAAAAGGATGTTGATTTTAGCCTATTCATCTCCTGTTTTTACGTTTTGTAATTGGCCACAGTTGTTCACTGTTCTAACGTTCCATGTCCCGAGAGTTATTTTTGTTTGATGCGAGCAGTCACTGGATGACGGTTCGGTGACACCTGTCACTCATGTTGCTCCTTTCCGGTCGAGAGGTAGGTTGCAAGGGATAAAATTCCTTTTAAGGCTTCCGTACATAAATAAACGTTATAAAAATATCTTGAAATACTAAAGAGTAAATTTATTCAATAAAATCGCCATTGACTTTAAAACAACTTCCAGACGACATTGGAACCACCTGCAACTCTTCTGGACGGTCTCCCTGTTTAAGTTGGTGAATGCTGCCATAATCCTTGCCATCTGTTCATCTTTCGTGTTACAAGAAGTTTTTTTGGTATCTCACCCAACTGCACCCCACACATAATAATCAAGATGGTTGCAGTCTGGGGCATTAGGTGGCCAGATGTAAGGAGGTGATGTGGTCACAGAAATTGTCTAACAGCAATGACTGGGTTCTCCTGCTTGTGTAACATGCCACAGAGCCCTGTTGCACACACACACACACACACACACACACACACATTCATATATATATATATATATATATATATATATATATATGTATGTATATGAAAAAGTCATAGAGAAAGGAAATTATCCTTTAACTTTTCAAGTTACCTTGTATTTGTTACACTATTTTGTCTCTAACCATGAAAAGAAAGATTTTAATTGAAAAGACATATACTGATGTTAAGTTGATTTATTTTTCTTTTCACAGTATCGAATATAAATTCTTTATGAAGCATGTCAGATGCATCACAGTGAACCACCAGTGCGTTTAGAATGTTGTCATACAGAATATCTCTGCGGTATTCATATATATATATATATATATATATATATATATATATATATATATATATATATATATATATATATATATATATATATATATATATATATCTTTCTGGACGTTTCCGCTATATAAATCAATGTGCATTTTGTATATTCTTGCCTCTGTTCTGTTATTGCTGATGTTAACTATATCTCTTATTGTTCTAAAAGTGGCGTTGATGAATTTTATGTGAAAGTTTTTTTCGATGTTGTCCGTTATAAAGTTGGCAAATAGGATTATGTGTTGATTTTGTTACGGCCATCGAGATTATTATTTGCAGAGTTTTATATTTTTGTATTTTCCCTTGTGGATTTTGTAGGCTTTGCGTTTGGCATTGTGCAGGAAATAATTCGGGGATTGAAGGAGTTTTAAGGTGTTTTTGATATATTTCTTTTCTTTGGGCAGGAATAGCGATATATATATATATATATATATATATATATATATATATATATATATATGAGATAGAGAACGGGAATCATCCTTGGCTATTTATGCTTAAAAAGTTTTCAATTTACCTTATATTTGTTACACTATTTTGTCTCTAACCATGAAAAGAAAGATTTTAATTGAAAAGACATATACTGATGTTAAGTTGATTTATTTTTATTTTCCACAGTATCGAATATAAATTCTTTATGAAGCTTTAATTTTAGTTTTAATTCTGAGCTAATAGATTAAATTTAACATTCCCAGCACGCAAAATACTTTGGTGTATTTGAAACCAAATTTAAATTGATTGGATTTTTTTCAACTTCGTAAAATCTATGCAATTATCCATATTGACAAATACAGCAACTCTTTGAGAGAGAGAGAGAGAGAGAGAGAGAGAGAGAGAGAGAGAGGGGGGAGAGACAGAGAGACAGAGAAAGAAAGAAAGAAAGACAGACAGACAGAGACAGGGAGAGAGAGAGAGACAGTAGACAATGTAAGAGTGAATGAGTGTGTGAGAGTGAGATAGGGAGAGAGAGAGAAAAAATTATAATTATTAAATATTCATGAGCGCTTGCATATCCCTTATATACGAGTCGTGTGCTTGTGCTAGTCAGCGTCCTACTAAGTGGAAGCATTTTGTCATTATCATTTTTACCTTAGCCGGTCCAACATTGAATGCCATCATTTAAATCGATTGGAACAATCCTTATTTTTAACAGAAGAGAGAGGAAAAGGGAATGTATAAAACGGATTCTGGTAAGTTACGACTCACAAAATTTTTCTAATCTTTAATTGAACTTTCGTTTTTTAGTGAGTGAAATAACACATTTTATAATAATAATAATTAATATAATAGCAATTATTATCATTATTTTTGTTGCCTTTGTTATTGTTTTACCATTATAATAATCAATAATACTGGTTAAAATCAATAATTATGATTATAATAATCGATGCCAAAAGCGTTTATCCAATAAAATTTTATTAGTATATAATTGTTTCAACCAACTGAATTTGGTATTTCTTATCATTCTTCATTTTGTTTGTGCTTTGTCCCTTCAAGATGTAGGCGATCTTGGTTCTCCACAAGCTCCTATCTAGCATAGCTCTTAGTAACGTTTCTTGTTTTACCTCCTTCGTTCTGGGATCCATTTACCAAAGATCGCCATGTAGGTAGTCCGCTGTCTTCCCGTGTCTCTTACTGAATCGCGACTATCATTCTCACCGCTATCACTATCTTTTCCAATGTTATTTTTTTTTAATAATTATTACGTTGATTATATTCTAGAAAATTATTTAAATTTTCCACATATACTTCACCTCAACGTGCACGGAATGGAATCCTTCATTCATTATACTTGAATTTTATTCATATATCTGTCACTCATATCACTGCTGTTGTATAAATTACAACGAATCAGTTTCATTATTATTAATATTAACATCTTTTTCTTTCATCTGGCATCACTTTGTGTTAGAAACAGAAAATTAAAGTTTGATGAAACAAGTGTAAATTTATAATGAAGCAATAGGTACAGTTTATAGACTTTACATTTTTCAAAAGATTAATAACATCTTTCTCAAAAATGCTATACCGTTTTTATATCATTTAATGAATTTGTATCAATAATTCAAATATATGCTCTTCATTCGATCGTACTATTTTCATTATTGTTCTTTGCAGCAGTAATATTACGTGGAATTCATCGAAGATCAAGTGACAACAAATCTTCTCAATATTCCAACATTCTCTTCAGTATTCCAAATGATTTTAGTAATACTGCCGTTTAAATACTTTCGACTTTTTCCCCGATTGCAAACTCTTCAAAACTCTTTGTAAGGTTCTTCCGTAAATAACACCTCTAGTGTTTTAGCATAGTTCCAGGTGATCTGTATATCAAGGTCGTCGTTAACTCTCATGTTCCACGGCTTTCTCAGTTCTCGGGTTACGATCACTTGAGTTTTCACTCCATTAGTAACTGATGGTTTTCACTAGAGTTCAAGTGATAGCTTGTTTCTTATGTACTCCAGGACCTTCCTCAGTATTATAGATTTTATTAGTACAGTCATCTGGGTTGGTTTCGGTTATCCTTGACCGACAGCCGTAGACCACGGAACGTGGTTTGGGTCGTACACTCGGCCGGTACCCTATGAGTCCATTTGGAGACCTTTCCGCCCTAGACGTTGTCGCCTCTGCCGTTTTTTTCGCCCAATAGTACACTATCCCCTCACATGTTTATATCTAATATACAGTATAACCCGGATATAAGAGAGTTGTTGGGACCGGAGACGAAGTATCTTATATCCGGGTTTCTCTTATATCCGGGTTCTCTTATATCCGGGTTTGGTCTATTATATATACATTAAAACAGGCTCTAATTTGGGACCATAGAAAATCTATCTTATATCCGGGTTTCTCTTATATCCGGGTCTCTTATATCCGGGCTACACTGTATAACTCAATATAGAACATACAACTAGATAAATAATAGTTGTCCACTAATAAATAATGTAATAAAATAATAACAAATAATCATGTTGTTATTATCGTTGGCCATATTGTGTTGTTGTGGTTATATAGTGATTATTATACGTATGGAGGAGGCACGGTGGAGTAATGGATTGATGAATCGGAGAGCCGAGTTCGAATTCCAGCCAAGTCCATTACATTCACTTACGTGCTAATATCTTTGGGAAAAGTATGAATCCTCTTCTTCTCCCGCCCCCTACCAGCTATGTGTAAGTAGCAGGACAGACTGGGTCCTATAGCCTTGGATGGCAACTGGTCTACCGCAGAAAGAAAATGGCAATCTACTGCGGGAAAAAAAATCTGCCTTGTCAGTCATGTATCGAAAGATACATGATCGCCTAAGCGTTTATCACGCATGGCACATAAGTGACTGATATTCACCGACGCGCAAATTCTTTTGTGAAAGGTATGACTCCTCTTCTTCTCCCCCCCCCACACCAGCTATGGGTAAATAGCAGGACAGACCGGGCTCTATAGCCTTGGATAGCAACTGGTCTACCACAGAAAGAAATGGCAACCTACCGCGGGAAAAAATCTGTCTCGTCAGTCATGTTTCGAAAGATACATGATTGCCTATGCGTGTATCACGCATGGCAAATAACTGAACTAATATTCACTTATGTGCTAATATCTTTAGGAAAGGTATGAATCCTCTTCTTCTCCACCCACCACCAGCTATGTTTAAGTAGCAGGACAGACTGGGTCCTATAGTCTTGGATGGCAACTGGTCTACCGCAGAAAGAAAATGGCAATCTACTGCGGGAAAAAATCTGTCTCGTCAGTCATGTATGGAAAGATCGCCTTAGCGTTTATCATGCATGGCACATAACTGACTTATACGAATATAGTGGTATAAAAAATGAATTAGTCAAGTTAAATACAATAAAAAAAATCAATTATATTATAGCTTAGAAAGTATACGTTAGAGATTAGGGTCTAGAATTAAGAACGCATCTCTTCCAAAAGCAAAGATTTTGTCTTTCCTTACATTATCGTATAAAGACGTTAAATTATAAGAAAGTAAAGAAGATATTCGCTTGTTTTAGATTTACATTCAGCTTGGCGGATAAAATGTATTTAAATATAATTAAATGAATCAATAGGTAAATAAATAAATACTTATGATACATTTATTCCGTCCATTCCCATTAATACGGTAAATATGATGAGATTATGAAATAGATCAAAGTCCCGTGCATACCCTGTCAGGTTTCATCTTCCACCGTCCTTTTCTTCAGAACGATACTTTGCAAACCAATTTCGTACTAACCTGTCGATTATGACTCCCACGTGTATTATATCATCAAAGTCCCGTGCATACCCTGTCAGGTTTCATCTTCCACCGTCCTTTTCTTCAGAACGATACTTTGCAAACCAATTTCGTACTGACCGGTCGTTTATGACTCCTACGTGTATTATATCATCAAAGTCCCGTGCATACCCTGTCAGGTTTCATCTACCACCGTCCTTTTCTTCAGAACGATACTTTGCAAACCAATTTCGTACTGACCGGTCGTTTATGACTCCCACGTGTATTATATCATCAAAGTCCCGTGCATACCCTGTCAGGTTTCATCTTCCACCGTCCTTTTCTTCAGAACGATACTTTGCAAACCAATTTCGTACTAACCTGTCGATTATGACTCCCACGTGTATTATATCATCAAAGTCCCGTGCATACCCTGTCAGGTTTCATCTTCCACCGTCCTTTTCTTCAGAACGATACTTTGCAAACCAATTTCGTACTGACCGGTCGTTTATGACTCCTACGTGTATTATATCATCAAAGTCCCGTGCATACCCTGTCAGGTTTCATCTTCCACCGTCCTTTTCTTCAGAACGATACTTTGCAAACCAATTTCGTACTGACCGGTCGTTTATGACTCCCACGTGTATTATATCATCAAAGTCCCGTGCATACCCTGTCAGGTTTCATCTACCACCGTCCTTTTCTTCAGAACGATACATTGCAAACCAATTTCGTACTGACCGGTCGTTTATGACTACGTGTGTTATATCATCAAAGTCCCATGCATACCACATCAAGGTTCATTTTCCACCGGTAATTTATTATTGACAACTCATTCGAATCAATTAAATTAAGTTTGAAACACAAAGTGTTTTTTTTTTTACTGGAAATATTAAAGTTAATCTGTTAGCCTAAATTTAAAACTAAGTAAAAGCTTAAAGAAACATTTACGTTTTAAAAAAAAATACATTTAATCCCTACTTATTACTTTTCTTTGGTAATTTCTCGAGTTAATTTATGTTTGTAAATAAGAATAATTTCCTTAATATAAAACTGTCAAAATCTGTTAAAGACATGTTTTTATTTACGTCATTATTAATTGTATCCAATTGCAAATATTTGTTTTATTTCATTTCTATTTGAAATTTGAATGCCATTTATTTCTACTTTCAGTGCAAATTCCTTCCATTTACTCATCATCAATTTAGGCTCAAGAAATCGAAACTAAAATGAATCGGCAAAATATTAATCATTGGTTGATATGGTTAATTCCATTCATTCTTATTTCAAATTTATCTTCCGCACTTAGTCCCGATTTTTTTGCAAAAGACTCTTTCCAAGGCGACCCTTCAAAGAATTTGACAAACGCCCAAAAAATAATAACTCATTTAAGAAATGATTCCTCTCAACTCGAAGAATGGAATATCAACTGCTCTGAATTCTGGTCTTGTTCAGCTTTCAGTGCCGCAAACAAACTGTGTTTCTGCGACGACCTTTGCTTTCTATTTGGTGATTGTTGTGAAGGCAAATTTAATACAACAGAAATTTCATTTTCACAGACTTCCCGAACAACTAATAACACATTTCCTGAAGAGATCAGTTTAACATCGACGCAACAGGTAACCAAACCTCTCAAAAAACATTTATACAAATGCACTTACGATAAGAAAAAGAGGGCCAGTATGTACACAGTGTTCGGTTGTCCTGTGGGATACCCTTACAAGTATATTCGAAAGAAATGTGAACAACCCGAAAAGACTGATCGCCTGTTACATGTGCCAGTCTCAGGTGTCTTTCCAAATGTACCAAAAAACACATCATCCGTTAAGTTTTACAATTTCTACTGCGCTATTTGTCACGGACTGACAGATTACCATTTCTGGAATCCGATTCTGTCTTGCAATAAGAAAATGTTTCTCATCAAAAATTCCAATCGGAACGAAAGTGTAACTACTGATTCACCTGAAAAATATTTGAAATGCACCTTACTTTATCACGAACAGCCTGAAAATGAGACACTACGCAAATGTGAAAATATTATAAATGAATGTCCCAGTGACAAGAGCGAGCATGAAGCGTCCAGGTGTGTACACGGACCTGGTCAACCAATCGTATCTAGCTATAAAATATTCAAAAATAAATACTGTGCTCTTTGTCACAACGTCAAAATGCAATCAATGCGTTGTATCAGATTTCAAATTCATTTTAGGGTTGGTTCATTTGCAAATCTCTATTATTTTCGTTCGACGAAATTATTCATTAGTAAATGTGATGGCACATCTATATATGACCCATACACAGAAAACTGTAGGCCTATACACATTCCACGTTTTTGCAATGAGAGCAATCTAATAATCGATGATCCAACAATTCCTTGCCCGGATTGTCAACTTATAAGATTAAAGGAAAATGAATACAACATTTCAGGAGATTTTATCCGCTTTGAAAAGTCAGCTCTAACTATTAATAAATCCCTTTTGCACTATATAGATGATAAAGTTTACATCTGTTCCGAGAACTACTTCCGAAAGAATGCATCGGCAAATGTTGACCAATCCGATGAAGTTGAACAGTATATTACATTGTGTGGTGTGTCACTATCTTTGTTGCTATTATTTGTAACATTCTGTGTGTACGCTAAATTCCGTTCTCTACGCAATGTTCCTGGCAAAATGTCCATGAATCTTATGGCATCCATGTTTCTTGCAAACCTTCTGTTTCTTTTAAGAGATTTCCACGCAATCTGCATTGTCGTCGCCGTCTGCATGCACTATTTCTATCTGGTGTCATTTTTTTGGATGAATGCTCTTTCCTTTGATGCTTGGAATACATTCTCGAAGACCTCCATTGGAGGACGAAGCAAGCATTCTTATAAATATTACTTGATCTACTGCTGGATAACCCCTCTTCTCATTGTCTCCTTAAGCATCTTTGTTGACTTTAGTCCATTTGATATCTTTCCATCTTGGCTTTCTCCAAAATACGGCCCGCCATTCTGTTGGATATCAAACAAATGGTCCCTTTTGACCTTCTTTGCGGCGCCACTATTTCTCCTCGTTTTATGTAACCTCGTGTTTTATGGATTAACTATACGCGCCATCTATCGGACGGAAAAGTTTTCGAATCGTCTGCTGTCGAAAAAGAACAAAGGAATGTTTCTGATTTATTTAAAACTTTGCTTCATAATGGGGATGACCTGGATATTTGCTCTTCTTCACACATTTACTGGCATCACAATTATAAGTTACCTTTCTGTGTTTCTCAACTCATTTCAAGGCTTTTGGGTCGGTTGTTCATATCTCTTCTCAAAGCAAGTATATCGTAATTTCAAAGGTAAAATCTCCTTCGATAACTGCAGACGGCATACAATGAGTGAAGGGACGGAAAGTAAACAAACGTCGGCCGTTTATCTCTCCAGCGTCAAAAGCATTTCTTAAGACAGACCTATTCATATAGACTGATATGAAGTAAAGGCTACGCCTTCGGGACCATTCAGAAACATTTGATTTATAAAGGCAATCAACATGTGCATGTATGGCTCTGTGTGTTTGTGCTCGGAGGCCTTATTTCTTAAATTTCAAAGATGTTTACCCAGTTGTGACTAAATTAGTGACATAAAGTCGAGATAAATATCCCTTGGATGTAATGATTTTATTTTTTTTTCACGGCTAAATCTTTCCCTCCAGGACGTTTGAGATGACCTTGGCATCTTGTAAGAACTCTATTCCTACATCTTCATTGTGTAGATAGAACCCAATCTTAATGCTGTTTTAATAATTACGATTTAAATAAAAAAAAATTTTAACATGGATTTGTTTAACGCCATCATGTCAAATGTTTCTTGTATTACCAAGTCTTTTGGAATATTCTCTGGTTGGGTAAGACAATGATTATTTATCAAGGTTCCATTATTTATTTCCTGTTGAAGTGGAATAATATCTTCATTTTTTAAAATAATAACACCGTTTGCATATTTATGCATTTGATAAGTGACAGACAAAAGTGGGTGCAAGAGTTACAGCTTCAATTATTTCACCGATTGGATGAAACAAAACTATTCTCCATTAAACTGAAATTCTTTTAATAGAAGACACTGCTGTAATATTAATCCTCCATGCCCATATAAGGAAGCCATGAGAAAATAACTTGCTCTCAGTCCCCAATGATTTTTTGGGTTTTCTTTTATAGAACTATCCAACGTTGTCCAAGTTTTTATTTCAAAAAATCAATTCTGTATTCTCTTTGGCTTTTTGAATTTGATGATGAAAGAAAGACAAAAACATTGTGAGGGAAAAATGTCTTGGGAACTCTGAGGAAAATTGGGCATTGTATATCTTTTGGAATATTCTGTGGTTGGGCAGGACAATGAAAGGTCGAGTGAGCAGCCAAATTCGTTCAACTTCGGGAGCGTAGTTGGTACGAAGTGTAATTAAATATTATGATTGAAGATGATTGAATATTTTACTATTCACCGATGCAAGACACATACACGGCCATTTTTATAATATATCATCGTGACAATTCATGACAGTATTTTTTTGCTGTGATTGTTTCGTCTGGGTTCAGAAAGGTATCGTGAATTTATCCGGCTGCGGACCATTGTACTGACCGTCGCCAGCTGTATAGGATCGACTTTTTATAGCAGATTATAATACAATCACCAAATACATCGTTTTTATTTCTGCGCAAAAGAATCGAAGAGGAGATTTTATAACGGTGATATTTCTGTTTTTTGTTTCAATTTATGTTCAACCAAATTTCATGCTTCTTAGACCTTCCAGTTCAGTTCAAATGTACAGAAATTGTTCCAATACTTACATGTCGTTCTCTTCGAGGCTTACATGTCGTTCTCTTGGAGGCTTACATGTCGTTCTCTTGGAGGCTTACATGTCGTTCTCTTGTTTAAACAAATGCTGCAATTTGCCTTCATTAACACTTCCTTTTGCCCAAACCTCATTAATGCTTCTGCTGCACTGAAAATAATAATTTCACATTTTAAATCGGAAAATGAAAAATAGGCAGTTTATCGCAAAAATTACATAAATAAAAAGCAAGACCATAAAATAATTTCTTCTTGTATGAATTTTTATTCTTAAATAGCCTG
This sequence comes from Acanthosepion esculentum, assembly GCA_964036315.1. Classification (NCBI taxonomy): domain Eukaryota; kingdom Metazoa; phylum Mollusca; class Cephalopoda; order Sepiida; family Sepiidae; genus Acanthosepion; species Acanthosepion esculentum. Next base: position 10,535,456 of record OZ038498.1, on the reverse strand, counting down.
AAAAAATTTTTTAAAATGCATTAATTTCAAAACAGCCTAATGAAAAAATAAATTTGTAACTCCCACAAAATATTGCGTTATTTGTCAACAGTTAATCAAAATAGAATACATTTTGAAATACACACACACACACACACACACACACACACACACACACACACACATATATATATATATATATATATATATATATATATATATATATATGTTATTATTAATTAAAGAATATCAAACACTTCATTTCAATTCCCATAGGTAATAATTTTTGTAGGTCTTCAAGATTGAGAGCGTTTGTTTTTTAGAGGTTTTATGAAATAAAAATTAATACCTATGGGATTATAAGTTGCTTGATATTTAATTAATAATAATTTTGCTCTGATTTTTGACATACGGATTACCATATTGTATCATTACTATATATATATATATATATATATATATATATATATATATATATATATATATATATATATATACACAAATCAAAAGACAGAGCAACAAAGCGGAAAAAATTTTTAATGAAAGGCGCGTTTCGCCATCGGAGAAAATCTGTATTATCTTGGGCTTCTTGAGTTTGATGATGAAAAAAGTCAAAAACTTTGTGAGGAAAAATGTCTTGGGATATCTGAGGACAAGTGGGCGTCGTTGATGAAATCACCTCAGGATTTCGGCTTGAAGTTGCGACATCTCCGTATCTACCGATACTTGTCCTCCTATGAATTATAAAGAGTTCTACATTAATTGGTTTGTGACAACTGATCATTGAAAGTTTTGGGGGTGAATAGGATATAATTTCAGAAAATACATGTTTTCATAAGAAACTTGTTTCATAATAACATTTTTTATGAGAGATGTAGAAAACAAAAAAGAAAAGATAGATGCAAAATGTTTTTAAACGATTCTGATGATCAATAAAACATTGTGAAATGATCATGATTACTGTTACCATTTTATATTGGAAAATAATAAAATATTCCAGAAAACGTTCTCCAAAAGAAGATTTGCTTCATGCTTTGAGTTCAGCCAATTTGATATGCCAGAAGAGGAGACAGTAGATCGTATACATTCAAAAAAAGAAAAACTTTAAACTTTGTTAATGGCAAATGTATTTCTTTGTGTAATAAAATATTCTTCAATAGATTATATTGATGGTTAAAAACTCTTGTTATTTAACAGAGGAGTATTATTATTTTTACAATGTCTATATGTATATACATACGTGTTCAGAGAGAGAGAGAGAGAGAGAGAGAGAGAGAGAGAGAGAGAGAGAGAGAGAGAGAGAGAGAGAGAGAGAGAGAGATTAACATTATAATTGCTTACAAAGTGTAAATGATTTCTTTATACTTGATCCCTTGAGTAATGTTTATTTGTCCATTCCAGGAACGTAAACAAAGTCAGGAAGCGACAACGTTCCCAAATACGACAGAAGTTGTTGAAGCTATTCAAAGTTTGAAGATTTTAAGTTACAGCATGTTTTAAACTTATAGACATGGGCGACACTAGACAATTTAAATAGCTCGTTACAGTGAAGTAAAGCATATTTCCAGAGTTATTCACTAAGCCAGATACCGCCATTTCAATAAAAGGTAACTTTATTCAAAAGAAGAAACCGTTATTCGAAATAAAAAGACCATTATTCATTGAATAGATTATTTTATCCAATATAAAGATACCCTCATTCAAAAAAGAGGTATCTGTCTTAGTGAGTAATTCTGTAGTTTATTTTGTATAATACAATCTGTAAAAGAATTAGTAAACAGGTTGTTGCCAATCAAGCAGTGAGTCAGTTTTTTCAAATACGATTGTAGTAAAAACAGAACCAGTGAATAAAGTTATACCAAAGGTTTGTTACACTTTACTCTGACCACTTGTCTACTGACGAATATTACAGGGTGTTTTTTATACCTCCTAGATCTCAAGGGGAGGTAACTGATGATTTATCAGTACAACGATAACGACTGTTTTATTTATCCTTTCTAAACTCCATTGAAGCTTCAATGAAATCTAACAATTGACGCTCATTTCTATTCTTTATAATTTATATTCATTGACGTTAATCGTTCTAATTTCCTTCATCGTTGAGGACTTTTCCATGTTCTATTGTTCTCAGAGCGGAGACGCCCTACTCGCATGGTTCACCCCAACACTGTCGAATAAGAGATAAAAAAATAAAGGACGTCACACAGAATAATGAAAACCTCACAACGGTCTTGCCATATTGCGCAACGCAATTGGGAAACGTTTTACGAAAATCAATTCACAGAAAATCATGAAATCCTAAACCTCACTACCAAACTATTAGCTTCGTTCTGGATGTATATTTTAACCCTTTTTTTACATACTTGTACATACCTGTATGTATACCCATGCCCATCGATATATACCTGTGTATACACACACACACACACACACACACACACACACACACACACACACACACACACACACACACACACACACGCATCTACACATCATAGTGCTTTTTTATATATCTGTACACACTTATTCAGATATACACCTTTTTCTTTTATATATATCTACACATACACACACACACACACACACACACATATATATATATATACTTATTTTGTTTTGTTTTCTTGTATATAGTATTAATTCATATTGTAAATAATCATTGGAGCTTTTTTATATTGTTGTTTTTATTCCCCTCCCCCACAGTCTTAGAAATATACATATGGGGACTAGTTAGGATTTCATAGAGACATTGTGGTATTATGGTGGATGTAGTAAGAAAGTTAGGAGAGAATGTGTTGTTTTGGTGATAGGACTATTGTTGGTATGTTTGGGTCAGTGTTTGTGACTAGCTAAGTTTAGAATTAAGACAGAAGAAGACCGTCCTTTTCCCAAATCCCCCTTTTTGGCCTTGTGCCACATTTTGTACCCTTGTACGAATAAATATCTATTCCTATATTTTCGCTTGAGGATGAAACAGGGCTCGATACCTTAATTCAATTTAATTTTAATAATTATATTGAGCTTTTGGCCCATGTTTTTGAAACATGAGAACTCTTATGTAGCGAAGGAATCATATTTTTTAAAAAATAATTATAATTAAACCTCTACTTTTGTATGGAGCACTGTTTTTTTTAATTTTTTTTAAATAAAAACAAAAATACTAAAGAACTCCGGATTATTTACCTAACGTGTTCTTTCCTATTTTTCTATATATATTTGCGCGCGCGCGCACACACACACACACACACACACACACACACACACACACACACACACACACATATATATATATATATATGAGATAGAGAACGGGAATCATCCTTGGCTATTTATGCTTAAAAACTTTTCAATTTACCTTAATTTGTTACACTATTTTGTCTCTAACTATGAAAAGAAAGATTTTAATTTAAAAGTTTAAATACTGATGTTAAGTTGATTTATTTTTCTTCTCCACAGTATCGAATTTATGTGCCCACCTCACAAGAAAGCAATTCCTAAATTTGAAATGCTTTAAGAAAAAAGAACATTCTTTATGAAGTTTTAATTTTAGTCTTAATTCTAAACAAGCAAAATATTTTGGTGTATTTCAAACCAAATTTAAATTGATTTGAATTTTTCTCAACTTACCAGTAAAATCTATGCATTCGTCCATATTGACAAATCTGACAACACAAGATAGTTTTCTTTATATAAAATCTTTCAAAATTAAAATATGCCTTTCTGAACGTTATATGAAGCTCTAATTTTAAAAAAAATACAATTTTAATCTAATGGCGGTTACAAATTAATACAGAATTTTTAAAAATAAATTTATAAATTACTCTAATTGAAATTTAAAAAATGAAAACAATTCTTCTAAAATTTCATTAATCATCAGTTTTCATTGGCAGTAGTGTTCATAATATATTTTAATCATAAAAGCATTTGAAAGCTTTTTTAACTAAAATGTCTTCTACAATTCAGGGTACATATTCTACAACTTGGGATCCTGTTTGACCAAAATACTTTGAGGATTTAAATTCTTCGATGACGTGTACTTATAAAAGTATAAACATTAAGCGATACCAAAAAGACTTTTTCGATTTGTAAGCACAGAAATAAATAATTACAATAGAATAAAAGAAAAAAAACATTTCAGGAATAAGTTCATTAGTTTCTGAATAAGTCCTGAAAGTTTCATTAAAATCCGACAATTATCTAATCAGTAACCGTTACTAGCATAAATACGAAGTAGTACTCAAAGGGGATAGAACTGACTACTAAATCAGCAAAAACTAGTTGCTGACTATTGTACCATAATGAGGCACCTCTGAAGAAAATGGCGTTATTTGTGAATACATAAATTACATGTGGATATTATTTGAAATGTTGTTGACTGTACGTGTAGTAATCTGATAATGTTTATAATTTAATTTAGTCCGAGGTATATAAATCTACATTTTGAAGAGAATTATTTTGTATAAATATATGTACACTTCTGTGAATGGCAACTGAAGTGTGTGTGTGTGTGGGGGGGGGGAGAGAGAGACAGTAGACAATGTAAGAGTGAATAAATGTGTGAGAGAGAGGGAGAGAAAAATTATCGTTATAAAATATTCACGTCCGCCTTCATTTCCCTTATATACGAGTCGTGTTCAAGAATTTTGTTATTAACGGTTTTGCCTTAGCTCCGTCCAATTGTTTGGAACAATCCTTATTTTTCACAGAGGAGAGAGATGGAGAGAGAGAAAGGGGGAATGTATAAAACGGATGGTATTAAGTAAGTACTCACAACATTTTTCTAATCTTCAATTGAGCTGTCGTTCTTTTCGCGACTCAATGTTATTTTTTTAAATAATTATTACGTTGCTTATGTTCTTGAAAACTATTTTAATTTTCCACATATACTCCAGTTAATCGTCGAATGAGATCTTGACTTTTTCATTCATTACAGTTGTACAGTGCCATTCGATAAAAGTAACTCACCTGATTTTTTTTAATTAAAACATTCTTCGCCTATTGTTCTTCGCCTATTGTTTTTGGGGTCAAACTAATTTTTAATCTTACTAATATAAAGACCCCTTCCCGACCACCTAGTAAAAACGTTTACTCACCCTAAGGTGTTCTATTGATAATTATAATTTTGGATATAAATGTGATTTAGGGAAAAACTCTGGGCAAAAAAAAAAAAATTAAAGTTTGATGAAACAAGTGTAAATTTATAATGAAGCAATAGGTACAGTTTATAGACTTTACATTTTTCAAAAGATTAATAACATCTTTCTCAAAAATGCTATACCGTTTTTATATCATTTAATGAATTTGTATCAATAATTCAAATATATGCTCTTCATTCGATCGTACTATTTTCATTATTGTTCTTTGCAGCAGTAATATTACGTGGAATTCATCGAAGATCAAGTGACAACAAATCTTCTCAATATTCCAACATTCTCTTCAGTATTCCAAATGATTTTACTAATACTGCCGTTTAAATACTTTCGACTTTTTCCCCGATTGCAAACTCTTCAAAACTCTTTGTAAGGTTCTTCCGTAAATAACACCTCTAGTGTTTTAGCATAATTCCAGGTGCTCTGTATATCAAGGTCGTCGTTAAATCTCTGGTTCCACGGTTTTCCCGGCAAAATTCCACTTAAATATTCACTCCATTACTAATTGATGGTTTTCACTAGACTTTAAAAAGATAGCATGTTTCTCCAGGACTCTCCACAGTATTGTAGCGGATTTTAGCAGTGCAGTTATCTGGGATGGTTTCTTTTATCCTCTTCAAGACTGTTTCAGTTGCTGTGATAACAAGTGATACGACTGCCATCTTCAGGTTTCAAAATCAGCTCTTTGACAAGATTGGGATGTTTATCTCGTCTTTCACTGTTCTTTGGAATTATTCCATGGTCTACAGGGGAATCAAAAGCCATTGTCTAACGCCTTCTTGGTCCAGTCTTCTGGCCTGGATTTCGTGTTCTACTTGAATCAGACGATTTTATGTTCCATTCTCTTCTAGTCTCTGCATATATCACTGGCCCGCATATTAAAAACACAGTTACTTGCATAGTTCCCAGCGGATCATTTCCCCCTATCATCCATTCAACAACGTTTAATGCAAAGATTGTTTGAGAAGGATTATTGAAGCATTAAAAGTGAAAAATTCCCGAAGAAACTTTTATTATCCCCAACTTTACAGTAAACGCGCTAATAAGGAGGGGGGCGTTCATGTGTTTTAACTTGCAGTTGAATCAAACTCTGACACTTCATCTCTGTTTTTGTTTGATTATTAGATTTGTGAACAATGCCATACTATTTGAAAGTTATTACGGCCATAGGAAATTTACTGAATATCTAAAACATTGAAACAATTTAACGCGAGCAACGACCACACAAGATTTTATCGATGAAATTCCTTTATTAAGAACAATCAAACATTTCCGAAGAACATGCCGTAAAAAAGATGACCGGGGAGAGGAGGTTAGTATACCAACGGATGATTCATGAAAGCGGGGACGCAAGCAAATATTTCTAGAGAGGGGGAGCGGGTATACAGGGGGTGCTGTTATATAATTGCAGCTACATGCACTGGGGCATCGCCGAGTACGTCGGCTATTTGTTTCTAATTAGTATGCAACATACTGCAAAAAAGAGTTATGCTATCGTAATATTTAAAACAGGAGTTTTGAAGTTTTAAATATTTTTCGGCAAAATGTTAATTTTTGTAACGAATAGTTTTCGATATTTTCATTTATTAAGTTTTCTGAATCTGATATTTGATAAAAAATAATTTGAAATGACATTAAGGATAGAAAATTGAGTGTAGTTTAAAGACGCTACATAAATTATTTGGTTCATGTTTCTATACAGTATATAATTGAATTTCTCGAAGGCTTTATCTTATTGAATTGGTATGAAGATTTTAAGTATTTTTAAACACATTTTTATTAATATAAGTTAAGCGGATCATTCATCATCATCACCATCATCATCATCATCATCACCAACATCATCATCATCATCATCATCATCATCATCATCAGTCTCTCGACTACTCCAATCATCGGGACAGCAGAAGAAATAGACCATCCCCTTGAGTTGAATCTATTGATGGTAGCTCTCAAGAGTTCCGGCAATGTCATATCCGTCCACCCTTTTTTTTAACAACACAGAGGGTGCGAATGTCCCACGTTGCGATGATTGTATTCTGCGTGGGTAGCTTGACGGTGTTCGTCGCTCCAGTCGTCTACTTGTAACGCCCATCGCAGAGTGAGACAACGGGACGCGCGGCCGTTGTTCATCCGGGTCTCGACCAATCCGTTATGGTGTTCTTGTAATTCATATTCCAACGGCGTTCCGGCAGTAAAATAAGAAAAAACTGCAAACAATTTCGTACTTACAGGTCATTTATGACCTCTACGCTGATAATATCGCCATCAACAATGACCCATGAATACCCCTGTCTGGCTTTATCTTTCTCCGACCTTTTCCACAGAATAAAACTCCTAAAAACAAATTTCGCAATTGCGGGTCAATTATGAATCCAACGCTTAAACTATCACCATCATCAAAGTCCAATGATTACCTCTGATGCTTTCATTTGCACCGACCTTTTTTTCAGAACGAAACTTAGCAAACCAATTTCGTTCTTATCGATCATTTATGACTCCTACGCTGAGATTATCACTATCATCAATGACCCATGAATACCCTTGTCTGGGTTCATTACCCATTGACCCTTTCTACAGAACGATAATATGCAAACCAATTTCGGGTTTCACAGGCAGTTATGATTCCCACACTTAGAATATCACTATGATCAAAGTCCGATGGATACCCCTGCCTGGGTTCATCTTCAACAGAACATCACTCTCAAAAACGAATCTTTACAAAACAATTTCGTTCTGGCCGGTCATCTACTCTTAGAATATCATCATTATCAGAGTCCGGTGAATAAACCTGTCTGGGATAATATTATTATTATGCCACCTAGCATTCAATGTTCGATTAATACGCCTATCTTGGTCTGGACCGATATTTTGACCTGAACGAAACCTTGCAAACAAATTTCATTCTTGCTGGTCCCTTATGATTTGTAAGCTTAGATGATGGTGATGATGATGATGATGATGATGATCATCATCATCATCATCATCATCATCATAGTCCAGTGAATAACCCTGTCTTCCACAGACCTTTTCATCAGAACGATACTTTGCAAAACAATGTCCTACTAAGCGTCAATTATGGTCCGCACGCTTAGAATATCGCCATCACCAAAGTCCAATGAATACCACTCTCTTGGTTCATCTTGTACCAACATTTTGTGAAGAACGAAATTTTGCAAACCAATTTCATACTTACCGGCCATTTATGACTCCTACGCTTAGAATATCGCCATCATTAATGTCCAATGAATGCCATTATCTAGCTTTTTCTTTCTCCCGACTTTTCTCCAAAACGAGACTTTACAAACCAATTTCTTGCTTTCTGGTCACATATCTACTTAACTATAAACAACATATTTTTCAAGATGCCTCCATAGTGTTATCCCGTTGCTTCATATATAATAATTATATTGAGTTTTTGGCCCATGTTTTTGAAACATGAGAACTATTATGTAGCGAAGGAATCATATTTTTTTTTAAATAGTTAAAACTCTACTTTTGTATGGTGCTGTGTTTTTATTTTTAAATAAAAACAAAAATACTAAAGAACTCCGGATTATTTACCTAACGTGTTCTTTCCTATTTTTCTATATACATTTGCACACACACACACACACACACACACACACACACACACACACACACACACACACACACACATATATATATATATATATATATATATATATATATATATATATATATATATATAAATATATGAGATAGAGAACGGGAATCATCCTTGGCTATTTATGCTTAAAAAATTTTCAATTTACCTTATATTTGTTACACTATTTTGTCTCTAACTATGAAAAGAAAGATTTTAATTTAAAATTTTAAATACTGATGTTAAGTTGATTTATTTTTCTCTTCAACAAGATCGAATTTATGTACCCACCTCACAAAAAAGCAATTCCTAAATTTGAAATGTATTAAGAAAAAAGAACATTCTTTATGAAGTTTTAATTTTAGTCTTAATTCTAAACAAGCAAAATACTTTGGTGTATTTCAAACCAAATTTAAATTGGTTTTAATTTTTCTCAACTTAGCAGTAAAATCTATGCATTCGTCCATATCTTCATGTGATATAAATCTCCCATATATTCATGTGATATAAATCTCCCATATCTTCATGTGATATAAATCTCCCATATATTCATGTGATATAAATGTACTTTCAATTCCCGATTAGTGGGCTTAAGACGTTTATGCTTTAATCCTCTCTGTACGCTACACATGATACATATGATTGGTAGTTAGGATGGGGTACGTTCGCCATTATAATTCGTTCTCCCAAACTTGAAATGACTTATGTCTCTTCCGAATTGACATCTTCCTCTGGAAATATTAAAGTCGATCAAATTCTAGATTTTGTTCTATAATCTTTACAAAGACATTTTTTGGATTATTGAAATTATTTGCTTTCTTACTTTTGTTGGTTTTCTCGCTGGCTGTAAAGATTCTGGCTTATATTACCAGAAGGAAATGAATATTCCTCTTTCCATATGGATTGTATATCTGGAAAAATATCGACAATCAGTCGCTAAGATAAAAAAGCGAGAGGTTAATAATCAGACCAGATCTTGAAATAACAATGACCGATTTCAAAATGATATAAAATATCTTCAGAATGATTTTATAATTTCCTTTAATCCAATGTTTGCATCCGATTTTCTGCTAACAACCAAGAGTGAACGGAAACAGGAACAGAATTCTCGGATATTTTAGCCTTCGTCTGTGATTTTATTGATTAAATCAAATCTTTTACTCATAAACACACAGACCTATCTATACATGGAGGCATTCGCTTAAAAATTCGTAAATTTTATTCTTAGCCTGAAATATAATCTAGGTAATTTCAAAGATTACCAAAAAATGAGCATACACAAAGAAAAAGTCCTTAAAATGAATAAAAACAAGGTTTTATCGTGAAAATCAAATGATTTTTAGATTATAATTTTTTCATCCATTTTAGAGGCTTCAAATTATTATGGGAAGTTTTAGAATTTGTTTTTTTACGGTGCAAAACACATTGATTGGGAAATTCTTTCAAAAGTCAGATACTTGTTTAATTTAAATGAAACTTACAAGACTTTTCCACAACTGAATGAAATTATTTTATAAATGTCACTTTTTTAGAAAATCTGTAAAATTGTTTTTTTAATTTGTAAAATCTCATTTTATGAAATTTCGAGAAATTCAGTTTGGTAGATCTTAATAAGTCATAAGGATAAGTCGTGAATCGAAAGAGACAAGATCGTCCAAGTGTGTATCAAGTATGGCATTTGACTGATAGAATGTTTATAATAGTTATAATGACTAGTCGTGAATCGAAAGAGACAAGATCGCCCAAATGTGTATCAGGTATGGCACTTGACTGATAGAATGTTTATAATAGTTATAATGACTAGTCGTGAATCGAAAGAGACAAGATCGCCCAAATGTGTATCAGGTATGGCACTTGAATGATTGAATGTTTATATTAGTTATAATGACAAGTCGTGAATCGAAAGAGACAAGATCGCCCAAGTGTGTATCAGGTATGGCAATTGACTAATTGAATGTTTATAATAGTTATAATGACTAGTCGTGAATCGAAAGAGACAAGATCGCCCAAATGTGTATCAGGTATGGCACATGCCTGATTGAATGTTTATAATAGTTATAATGACTAGTCGTGAAACGAAAGAGACAAGATCGCCCAAATGTGTATAAGGTATGGCACTTGACTGATTGAATGTTTATATTAGTTATAATGACTAGTCGTGAATCGAAAGAGACAAGATCGCCCAAATGTGTATCAGGTATTGCACTTGACTGATTGAATGTTTATATTAGATATATTGACTAGTCCTGAATCGAAAGAGACAAGATCGCCCAAGTGTGTATCAGGTATGGCACTTGACTGATTGAATGTTTATAATAGTTATAATGACTAGTCGTGAATCGAAAGAGACAAGATCGCCAAAATGTGTATCAGGTACGGCACTTGACTGATTGAATGATTATAATAGTTATAATGACTAGGCGTGAATCGAGAGAGACAAGATCGCCTAAATGTGTATCAGGTATGGCACTTGACGGATTGAATGTTTATGATAGTTATAATGACTAGTCGTGAATCGAAAGAGACAAGATCACCCAAGTGTGTATCAGGTATGGCACTTGACTGATTGAATGTTTATAATAGTTATAATGACTAGTCGTGAATCGAAAGAGACAAGATCGCCAAAATGTGTATCAGGTATGGAACTTGACTGATTGAATGTTTATAACAGTTATAATGACAAGTCGTGAATCGAAAGAGACAAGATCGCCCAAGTGTGTATCAGGTATGGCACTTGACTGATTGAATGTTTATAATAGTTATAATGACTAGTCGTGAATCGAAAGAGACAAGATCGCCAAAATGTGTATCAGGTATGGAACTTGACTGATTGAATGTTTATAACAGTTATAATGACTAGTCCTGAATCGAAAGAGACAAGATCGCCCAAGTGTGTATCAGGTATGGCACTTGACTGATTGAATGTCTATAATAGGTATAATGACTAGTCGTGAATCGAAAGAGACAAGATCGCCCAAGTGTGTATCAGGTATGGCACTTGACTGATTGAATGTTTATAATAGTTATAACGACTAGTCGTGAATCGAAAGAGACAAGATCGCCCAAATGTGTATCAGGTATGGAATTTGATTGATTGAATGTTTATAATAGTTATAATGACTAGTGGTGAATCGAAAGAGACAAGATCGCCCAAATGTGTATCAGGTATTGCACTTGACTGATTGAACGTTTATAATAGTTATAATGACTGGGCGTGAATCGAAAGAGACAAGATCGCCAAAATGTGTATCAGGTATGGAACTTGACTGATTGAATGTTTATAACAGTTATAATGACTAGTCCTGAATCGAAAGAGACAAGATCGCCCAAGTGTGTATCAGGTATGGCACTTGACTGATTGAATGTTTATATTAGTTATAATGACTAGTCCTGAATCGAAAGAGACAAGATCGCCCAAGTGTGTAACAGGTATGGCACTTGACTGATTGAATGTTTATAATAGTTATAATGACTAGTCGTGAATCAAAAGAGACAAGATCGCCAAAATGTGAATCAGGTATGGAACTTGACTGATTGAATGTTTATATTAGTTATAATGACTAGTCCTGAATCGAAAGAGACAAGATCGCCCAAGTGTGTATCAGGTATGGCACTTGACTGATTGAATGTCTATAATAGGTATAATGACTAGTCGTGAATCGAAAGAGACAAGATCGCCCAAGTGTGTATCAGGTATGGCACTTGACTGATTGAATGTTTATATTAGTTATAATGACTAGTCGTGAATCGAAAGAGACAAGATCGCCCAAATGTGTATCAGGTATTGCACTTGACTGATTGAATGTTTATATTAGATATATTGACTAGTCCTGAATCGAAAGAGACAAGATCGCCCAAGTGTGTATCAGGTATGGCACTTGACTGATTGAATGTTTATAATAGTTATAATGACTAGTCGTGAATCGAAAGAGACAAGATCGCCAAAATGTGTATCAGGTACGGCACTTGACTGATTGAATGATTATAATAGTTATAATGACTAGGCGTGAATCGAGAGAGACAAGATCGCCTAAATGTGTATCAGGTATGGCACTTGACGGATTGAATGTTTATGATAGTTATAATGACTAGTCGTGAATCGAAAGAGACAAGATCACCCAAGTGTGTATCAGGTATGGCACTTGACTGATTGAATGTTTATAATAGTTATAATGACTAGTCGTGAATCGAAAGAGACAAGATCGCCAAAATGTGTATCAGGTATGGAACTTGACTGATTGAATGTTTATAACAGTTATAATGACAAGTCGTGAATCGAAAGAGACAAGATCGCCCAAGTGTGTATTAGGTATGGCACTTGACTGATTGAATGTTTATAATAGTTATAATGACTAGTCGTGAATCGAAAGAGACAAGATCGCCAAAATGTGTATCAGGTATGGAACTTGACTGATTGAATGTTTATAACAGTTATAATGACTAGTCCTGAATCGAAAGAGACAAGATCGCCCAAGTGTGTATCAGGTATGGCACTTGACTGATTGAATGTCTATAATAGGTATAATGACTAGTCGTGAATCGAAAGAGACAAGATCGCCCAAGTGTGTATCAGGTATGGCACTTGACTGATTGAATGTTTATAATAGTTATAACGACTAGTCGTGAATCGAAAGAGACAAGATCGCCCAAATGTGTATCAGGTATGGAATTTGATTGATTGAATGTTTATAATAGTTATAATGACTAGTGGTGAATCGAAAGAGACAAGATCGCCCAAATGTGTATCAGGTATTGCACTTGACTGATTGAACGTTTATAATAGTTATAATGACTGGGCGTGAATCGAAAGAGACAAGATCGCCAAAATGTGTATCAGGTATGGAACTTGACTGATTGAATGTTTATAACAGTTATAATGACTAGTCCTGAATCGAAAGAGACAAGATCGCCCAAGTGTGTATCAGGTATGGCACTTGACTGATTGAATGTTTATATTAGTTATAATGACTAGTCGTGAATCGAAAGAGACAAGATCGCCCAAATGTGTATCAGGTATCGCACTTGACTGATTGAATGTTTATAATAGTTATAATGACTAGTCGTGAATCGAAAGAGACAAGATCGCCCAAGTGTGTATCAGGTATGGCACTTGACTGATTGAATGTTTATATTAGTTATAATGACTAGTCGTGAACCGAAAGAGACAAGATCGCCCAAGTGTGTATCAGGTATGGCACTTGACTGATTGAATGTTTATATTAGTTATAATGACTAGTCGTGAATCGAAAGAGACAAGACCGCGCAAAAGTGTATCAGGTATGGCACTTTGACTGATTGATTGTTTATATTAGTTATAATGACTAGTCGTGAATCGAAAGAGACAAGATCGCCAAAATGTGTATCAGGTACGGCACTTGACTGATTGAATGTTTATATTAGTTATAATAAATAGGCGTGAATCGAGAGAGACAAGATCGCCCAAGTGTGTATCATGTATGGCACTTGACTGATTGAATGTTTATAATAGTTATAATGACAAGTCGTGAATCGAAAGAGACAAGATCGCCCAAATGTGTATCAGGTATGGCACTTGACTGATTGAATGTTTATGATAGTTATAATGACTAGTCGTGAATCGAAAGAGACAAGATCGCCGAAGTGTGTATCAGGTATGGCACTTGATTGATTGAATGTTTATAATAGTTATAATGACTAGTCGTGAATCGAAAGAGACAAGATCGCCCAAATGTGTATCAGGTATGGCACTTGACTGATTGAATGTTTATATTAGTTATAATGACTAGTCGTGAATCGAAAGAGACAAGATCGCCCAAATGTGTATCAGGTTTGGCACTTGACTGATTGAATGTTTATAATAGTTATAATGACTAGTCGTGAATCGAAAGAGACAAGATCGACCAAGTGTGTATCAGGTATGGCACTTGACTGATTGAATGTTTATATTAGTTATAATGACTAGTCCTGAATCGAAAGAGACAAGATCGCCCAAGTGTGTATCAGGTATGGCACTTGACCTGATTGAATGTTTATAATAGTTACAATGACAAGTCGTTAATCGAAAGAGACAAGATCGCCCAAGTGTGTATCAGGTATGGCACTTGACTGATTGAATGTTTATAATAGTTATAATGACTAGTCGTGAATCGAAAGAGACAAGGTCGCCCAAATGTGTATCAAGTATGGCAATTGACTGATTGAATGTTTATAATAGTTATAATGACTAGTCCTGAATCGAAAGAGACAAGATCGCCCAAGTGTGTATCAGGTATGGCAGTTGACTGATTGAATGTTTATAATAGTTATAATGACTAGTTGTGAATCGAAAGAGACAAGATAACCCAAGAGTGTATTAGGTATGGCAGTTGACTGATTCAATGTTTATAATAGTTATAATGACTAGTCGTGAATCGAAAGAGACAAGATCGCCAAAATGTGTATCAGGTATGGAACTTGACTGATTGAATGTTTATATTAGATATAATGACTAGTCCTGAATCGAAAGAGACAAGATCGCCGAAGTGTGTATCAGGTATGGCACTTGACTGATTGAATGTTTATATTAGTTATAATGGCTAGTCGTGAATCGAAAGAGACAAGATCGCCCAAATGTGTATCAGGTATGGCACTTGACTGATTGAATGTTTATATTAGTTATAATGACTAGTCGTGAATCGAATGAGACAAGATCGCCCAAGTGTGTACCAGGTATGTCACTTGACTGATTGAATGTTTATATTAGTTATAATGGCTAGTCGTGAATCGAAAGGGACAAGATCGCCCAAGTGTGTATAAGGTATGGCACCTGACTGATTGAATGTTTATAATAGTTATAATGACTAGTCGTGAATCGAAAGAGACAAGGTCGCCCAAATGTGTATCAAGTATGGCAATTGACTGATTGAATGTTTATAATAGTTATAATGACTAGTCCTGAATCGAAAGAGACAAGATCGCCCAAGTGTGTATCAGGTATGGCACTTGACTGATTGAATGTTTATATTAGTTATAATGACTAGTCGTGAATCGAAAGAGTGAAGATCGCCCAAGTGTGTATCAGGTATGGAATTTGACTGATTGAATGTTTATATTAGTTATAATGGCTAGTCGTGAATCGAAAGAGACAAGATCGCCCAAATGTGTATCAGGTATGGCACTTGACTGATTGAATGTTTATAATAGTTATAATGACTAGTCGTGAATCGAAAGAGACAAGATCGCACAAATGTGTATCAGGTATGGAACTTGACTGATTGAATGTTTATATTAGTTATAATGGCTAGTCATGAATCGAAAGAGAAAAGATCGCCCAAATGTGTATAAAGTATGGCACTTGACTGATTGATTGTTTATATTAGTTATAATGACTAGTCGTGAATCGAAAGAGACAAGATCGCCCAAGTGTGTATCAGGTATGGCACTTGACTGATTGAATGTTTATATTAGTTATAATGACTAGTCGTGAATCGAAAGAGACTAGATCGGCCAAGTGTGTATCAGGTATGGCACTTGACTGATTGAATGTTTATATTAGTTATAATGACTAGTCGTGAATCGAAAGAGACAAGATCGCCCACGTGTGTATCAGGTATGGAACTTGACTGATTGAATGTTTATATTAGTTATAATGGCTAGTCGTGAATCGAAAGAGACAAGATCGGCCAAGTGTGTATCAGGTATGGCACTTGACTGATTGAATGTTTATATTAGTTATAATGACTAGTCGTGAATCGAAAGAGACAAGATCGGCCAAGTGTGTATCAGGTATGGCACTTGACTGATTGAATGTTTATATTAGTTATAATGACTAGTCGTGAATCGAAAGTGACAAGGTCGGCCAAGTGTGTATCAGGTATGGCACTTGACTGATTGAATGTTTATATTAGTTAAAATGGCTAGTCGTGAATCGAAAGAGACAAGATCGCCCAAATGTGTATCAGGTATGGAACTTGACTGATTGAATGTTTATAATAGTTTTATGACTAGTCGTGAATCGAAAGAGACAAGGTCGCCCAAATGTGTATCAGGTATGGAACTTGACTGATTGAATGTTTATATTACTTATAATGGCTAGTCGTGAATCGAAAGAGACAAGATCGCCCAAATGTGTATCAGGTATGGCACTTGACTGATTGAATGTTTATAATAGTTATAATGACTAGTCGTGAATCAAAAGAGACAAGATCGCCCAAATGTGTATCAGGTATGGCACTTGACTGATTGAATGTTTATATTAGTTATAATGACTAGTCCTGAATCGAAAGAGACAAGATCGCCCAAATGTGTATCAAGTATGGCACTTGACTGATTGAATGTTTATATTAGTTATAATGACTAGTCGTGAATCGAAAGAGACAAGATCGCCCAAATGTGTATCAAATATGGCAATTGACTGATTGAATGTTTATAATAGTTATAATGACTAGTCCTGAATCGAAAGAGACAAGATCGCCCAAGTGTGTATCAGGTATGGCACTTGACTGATTGAATGTTTATAATAGTTATAATGACTAGTCTTGAATGGAAAGAGACTAGATCGCCCAAATGTGTATCAGGTATGGAACTTGACTGATTGAATGTTTATATTAGTTATAATGGCTAGTCGTGAATCGAAAGAGACAAGATCGCCCAAATGTGTATCAGGTATGGCACTTGACTGATTGAATGTTTATATTAGTTATAATGACTAGTCGTGAATCGTATGAGACAAGATCGCCCAAGTGTGTACCAGGTATGTCACTTGACTGATTGAATGTTTATATTAGTTATAATGGCTAGTCGTGAATCGAAAGAGACAAGGTCGCCCAAATGTGTATCAAGTATGGCAATTGACTGATTGAATGTTTATAATAGTTATAATGACTAGTCCTGAATCGAAAGAGACAAGATCGCCCAAGTGTGTATCAGGTATGGCACTTGACTGATTGAATGTTTATATTAGTTATAATGACTAGTCCTGAATCGAAAGAGTGAAGATCGCCCAAGTGTGTATCAGGTATGGAACTTGACTGATTGAATGTTTATATTAGTTATAATGGCTAGTCGTGAATCGAAAGAGACAAGATCGCCCAAATGTGTATCAGGTATGGCACTTGACTGATTGAATGTTTATAATAGTTATAATGACTAGTCGTGAATCGAAAGAGACAAGATCGCACAAATGTGTATCAGGTATGGAACTTGACTGATTGAATGTTTATATTAGTTATAATGGCTAGTCATGAATCGAAAGAGACAAGATCGCCCAAATGTGTATCAGGTATGGCACTTGACTGATTGATTGTATATATTAGTTATAATGACTAGTCGTGAATCGAAAGAGACAAGACCGCGCAAAAGTGTATCAGGTATGGCACTTTGACTGATTGATTGTTTATATTAGTTATAATGACTAGTCGTGAATCGAAAGAGACAAGATCGCCAAAATGTGTATCAGGTACGGCACTTGACTGATTGAATGTTTATATTAGTTATAATAAATAGGCGTGAATCGAGAGAGACAAGATCGCCCAAGTGTGTATCAGGTATGGCACTTGACTGATTGAATGTTTATAATAGTTATAATGTCTAGTCGTGAATCGAAAGAGACAAGATCGCCCAAATGTGTATCAGGTATGGCACTTGACTGATTGAATGTTTATGATAGTTATAATGACTAGTCGTGAATCGAAAGAGACAAGATCGCCCAAGTGTGTATCAGGTATGGCACTTGACTGATTGAATGTTTATATTAGTTATAATGACTAGTCGTGAATCGAAAGAGACAAGATCGCCCAAATGTGTATCAGGTATGGCACTTGATTGATTGAATGTTTATAATAGTTATAATGTCTAGTCGTGAATCGAAAGAGACAAGATCGCCCAAATGTGTATCAGGTATGGCACTTGACTGATTGAATGTTTATATTAGTTATAATGACTAGTCGTGAATCGAAAGAGACAAGATCGCCCAAATGTGTATCAGGTTTGGCACTTGACTGATTGAATGTTTATAATAGTTATAATGACTAGTCGTGAATCGAAAGAGACAAGATCGACCAAGTGTGTATCAGGTATGGCACTTGACTGATTGAATGTTTATATTAGTTATAATGACTAGTCCTGAATCGAAAGAGACAAGATCGCCCAAGTGTGTATCAGGTATGGCACTTGACCTGATTGAATGTTTATAATAGTTACAATGACAAGTCGTTAATCGAAAGAGACAAGATCGCCCAAGTGTGTATCAGGTATGGCACTTGACTGATTGAATGTTTATAATAGTTATAATGACTAGTCGTGAATCGAAAGAGACAAGGTCGCCCAAATGTGTATCAAGTATGGCAATTGACTGATTGAATGTTTATAATAGTTATAATGACTAGTCCTGAATCGAAAGAGACAAGATCGCCCAAGTGTGTATCAGGTATGGCAGTTGACTGATTGAATGTTTATAATAGTTATAATGACTAGTTGTGAATCGAAAGAGACAAGATAACCCAAGAGTGTATTAGGTATGGCAGTTGACTGATTCAATGTTTATAATAGTTATAATGACTAGTCGTGAATCGAAAGAGACAAGATCGCCAAAATGTGTATCAGGTATGGAACTTGACTGATTGAATGTTTATATTAGATATAATGACTAGTCCTGAATCGAAAGAGACAAGATCGCCGAAGTGTGTATCAGGTATGGCACTTGACTGATTGAATGTTTATATTAGTTATAATGGCTAGTCGTGAATCGAAAGAGACAAGATCGCCCAAATGTGTATCAGGTATGGCACTTGACTGATTGAATGTTTATATTAGTTATAATGACTAGTCGTGAATCGAATGAGACAAGATCGCCCAAGTGTGTACCAGGTATGTCACTTGACTGATTGAATGTTTATATTAGTTATAATGGCTAGTCGTGAATCGAAAGGGACAAGATCGCCCAAGTGTGTATAAGGTATGGCACCTGACTGATTGAATGTTTATAATAGTTATAATGACTAGTCGTGAATCGAAAGAGACAAGGTCGCCCAAATGTGTATCAAGTATGGCAATTGACTGATTGAATGTTTATAATAGTTATAATGACTAGTCCTGAATCGAAAGAGACAAGATCGCCCAAGTGTGTATCAGGTATGGCACTTGACTGATTGAATGTTTATATTAGTTATAATGACTAGTCGTGAATCGAAAGAGTGAAGATCGCCCAAGTGTGTATCAGGTATGGAACTTGACTGATTGAATGTTTATATTAGTTATAATGGCTAGTCGTGAATCGAAAGAGACAAGATCGCCCAAATGTGTATCAGGTATGGCACTTGACTGATTGAATGTTTATAATAGTTATAATGACTAGTCGTGAATCGAAAGAGACAAGATCGCACAAATGTGTATCAGGTATGGAACTTGACTGATTGAATGTTTATATTAGTTATAATGGCTAGTCATGAATCGAAAGAGACAAGATCGCCCAAATGTGTATCAGGTATGGCACTTGACTGATTGATTGTTTATATTAGTTATAATGACTAGTCGTGAATCGAAAGAGACAAGATCGCCCAAGTGTGTATTAGGTATGGCACTTGACTGATTGAATGTTTATATTAGTTATAATGACTAGTCGTGAATCGAAAGAGACTAGATCGGCCAAGTGTGTATCAGGTATGGCACTTGACTGATTGAATGTTTATATTAGTTATAATGACTAGTCGTGAATCGAAAGAGACAAGATCGCCCACGTGTGTATCAGGTATGGAACTTGACTGATTGAATGTTTATATTAGTTATAATGGCTAGTCGTGAATCGAAAGAGACAAGATCGGCCAAGTGTGTATCAGGTATGGCACTTGACTGATTGAATGTTTATATTAGTTATAATGACTAGTCGTGAATCGAAAGAGACAAGATCGGCCAAGTGTGTATCAGGTATGGCACTTGACTGATTGAATGTTTATATTAGTTATAATGACTAGTCGTGAATCGAAAGAGACAAGGTCGGCCAAGTGTGTATCAGGTATGGCACTTGACTGATTGAATGTTTATATTAGTTATAATGGCTAGTCGTGAATCGAAAGAGACAAGATCGCCCAAATGTGTATCAGGTATGGAACTTGACTGATTGAATGTTTATAATAGTTTTATGACTAGTCGTGAATCGAAAGAGACAAGGTCGCCCAAATGTGTATCAGGTATGGAACTTGACTGATTGAATGTTTATATTACTTATAATGGCTAGTCGTGAATCGAAAGAGACAAGATCGCCCAAATGTGTATCAGGTATGGCACTTGACTGATTGAATGTTTATAATAGTTATAATGACTAGTCGTGAATCGAAAGAGACAAGATCGCCCAAATGTGTATCAGGTATGGCACTTGACTGATTGAATGTTTATATTAGTTATAATGACTAGTCCTGAATCGAAAGAGACAAGATCGCCCAAATGTGTATCAGGTATGGCACTTGACTGATTGAAAGTTTATAATAGTTATAATGACTAGTCGTGAATCGAAAGAGACAAGATCGCCCAAATGTGTATCAGGTATGGCACTTGACTGATTGAATGTTTATATTAGTTATAATGACTAGTCGTGAATCGAAAGAGACAAGATCGCCCAAATGTGTATCAGGTTTGGCACTTGACTGATTGAATGTTTATAATAGTTATAATGACTAGTCGTGAATCGAAAGAGACAAGATCGACCAAGTGTCTATCAGGTATGGCACTTGACTGATTGAATGTTTATATTAGTTATAATGACTAGTCCTGAATCGAAAGAGACAAGATCGCCCAAGTGTGTATCAGGTATGGCACTTGACCTGATTGAATGTTTATAATAGTTACAATGACAAGTCGTTAATCGAAAGAGACAAGATCGCCCAAGTGTGTATCAGATATGGCACTTGACTGATTGAATGTTTATAATAGTTATAATGACTAGTCGTGAATCGAAAGAGACAAGGTCGCCCAAATGTGTATCAAGTATGGCAATTGACTGATTGAATGTTTATAATAGTTATAATGACTAGTCCTGAATCGAAAGAGACAAGATCGCCCAAGTGTGTATCAGGTATGGCAGTTGACTGATTGAATGTTTATAATAGTTATAATGACTAGTTGTGAATCGAAAGAGACAAGATAACCCAAGAGTGTATTAGGTATGGCAGTTGACTGATTGAATGTTTATAATAGTTATAATGACTAGTCGTGAATCGAAAGAGACAAGATCGCCAAAATGTGTATCAGGTATGGAACTTGACTGATTGAATGTTTATATTAGATATAATGACTAGTCCTGAATCGAAAGAGACAAGATCGCCGAAGTGTGTATCAGGTATGGCACTTGACTGATTGAATGTTTATATTAGTTATAATGGCTAGTCGTGAATCGAAAGAGACAAGATCGCCCAAATGTCTATCAGGTATGGCACTTGACTGATTGAATGTTTATATTAGTTATAATGACTAGTCGTGAATCGAATGAGACAAGATCGCCCAAGTGTGTACCAGGTATGTCACTTGACTGATTGAATGTTTATATTAGTTATAATGGCTAGTCGTGAATCGAAAGAGACAAGATCGCCCAAGTGTGTATAAGGTATGGCACCTGACTGATTGAATGTTTATAATAGTTATAATGACTAGTCGTGAATCGAAAGAGACAAGGTCGCCCAAATGTGTATCAAGTATGGCAATTGACTGATTGAATGTTTATAATAGTTATAATGACTAGTCCTGAATCGAAAGAGACAAGATCGCCCAAGTGTGTATCAGGTATGGCACTTGACTGATTGAATGTTTATATTAGTTATAATGACTAGTCGTGAATCGAAAGAGTGAAGATCGCCCAAGTGTGTATCATGTATGGAACTTGACTGATTGAATGTTTATATTAGTTATAATGGCTAGTCGTGAATCGAAAGAGACAAGATCGCCCAAATGTGTATCAAGTATGGCACTTGACTGATTGAATGTTTATAATAGTTATAATGACTAGTCGTGAATCGAAAGAGACAAGATCGCACAAATGTGTATCAGGTATGGAACTTGACTGATTGAATGTTTATATTAGTTATAATGGCTAGTCATGAATCGAAAGAGACAAGATCGCCCAAATGTGTATCAGGTATGGCACTTGACTGATTGAATGTTTATATTAGTTATAATGACTAGTCGGGAATCGAAAGAGACTAGATCGGCCAAGTGTGTATCAGGTATGGCACTTGACTGATTGAATGTTTATATTAGTTATAATGACTAGTCGTGAATCGAAAGAGACAAGATCGCCCACGTGTGTATCAGGTATGGAACTTGACTGATTGAATGTTTATATTAGTTATAATGGCTAGTCGTGAATCGAAAGAGACAAGATCGGCCAAGTGTGTATCAGGTATGGCACTTGACTGATTGAATGTTTATATTAGTTATAATGACTAGTCGTGAATCGAAAGAGACAAGATCGGCCAAGTGTGTATCAGGTATGGCACTTGACTGATTGAATGTTTATATTAGTTATAATGGCTAGTCGTGAATCGAAAGAGACAAGATCGCCCAAATGTGTATCAGGTATGGCACTTGACTGATTGAATGTTTATAATAGTTATAATGACTAGTCGTGAATCGAAAGAGACAAGATCGCCCAAATGTGTATCAGGTATGGCACTTGACTGATTGATTGTTTATATTAGTTATAATGACTAGTCGTGAATCGAAAGAGACAAGATCGCCCAAATGTGTATCAGGTATGGCACTTGACTGATTGAAAGTTTATAATAGTTATAATGACTAGTCGTGAATCGAAAGAGACAAGATCGCCCAAATGTGTATCAGGTATGGCACTTGACTGATTGAATGTTTATAATAGTTATAATGACTAGTCGTGAATCGAAAGAGACAAGATCGCCCACGTGTGTATCAGGTATGGAACTTGACTGATTGAATGTTTATATTAGTTATAATGGCTAGTCGTGAATCGAAAGAGACAAGATCGGCCAAGTGTGTATCAGGTATGGCACTTGACTGATTGAATGTTTATATTAGTTATAATGGCTAGTCGTGAATCGAAAGAGACAAGATCGGCCAAGTGTGTATCAGGTATGGCACTTGACTGATTGAATGTTTATATTAGTTATAATGACTAGTCGTGAATCGAAAGAGACAAGATCGGCCAAGTGTGTATCAGGTATGGCACTTGACTGATTGAATGTTTATATTAGTTATAATGACTAGTCGTGAATCGAAAGAGACAAGGTCGGCCAAGTGTGTATCAGGTATGGAACTTGACTGATTGAATGTTTATATTAGTTATAATGGCTAGTCGTGAATCGAAAGAGACAAGATCGCCCAAATGTGTATCAGGTATGGCACTTGACTGATTGAATGTTTATAATAGTTTTATGACTAGTCGTGAATCGAAAGAGACAAGGTCGCCCACATGTGTATCAGGTATGGAACTTGACTGATTGAATGTTTATATTACTTATAATGGCTAGTCGTGAATCGAAAGAGACAAGATCGCCCAAATGTGTATCAGGTATGGCACTTGACTGATTGAATGTTTATAATAGTTATAATGACTAGTCGTGAATCGAAAGAGACAAGATCGCCCAAATGTGTATCAGGTATGGCACTTGACTGATTGAATGTTTATATTAGTTATAATGACTAGTCCTGAATCGAAAGAGACAAGATCGCCCAAATGTGTATCAGGTATGGCACTTGACTGATTGAAAGTTTATAATAGTTATAATGACTAGTCGTGAATCGAAAGAGACAAGATCGCCCAAATGTGTATCAGGTATGGCACTTGACTGATTGAATGTTTATATTAGTTATAATGACTAGTCGTGAATCGAAAGAGACAAGATCGCCCAAATGTGTATCAGGTTTGGCACTTGACTGATTGAATGTTTATAATAGTTATAATGACTAGTCGTGAATCGAAAGAGACAAGATCGACCAAGTGTGTATCAGGTATGGCACTTGACTGATTGAATGTTTATATTAGTTATAATGACTAGTCCTGAATCGAAAGAGACAAGATCGCCCAAGTGTGTATCAGGTATGGCACTTGACCTGATTGAATGTTTATAATAGTTACAATGACAAGTCGTTAATCGAAAGAGTCAAGATCGCCCAAGTGTGTATCAGATATGGCACTTGACTGATTGAATGTTTATAATAGTTATAATGACTAGTCGTGAATCGAAAGAGACAAGGTCGCCCAAATGTGTATCAAGTATGGCAATTGACTGATTGAATGTTTATAATAGTTATAATGACTCGTCCTGAATCGAAAGAGACAAGATCTCCCAAGTGTGTATCAGGTATGGCAGTTGACTGATTGAATGTTTATAATAGTTATAATGACTAGTTGTGAATCGAAAGAGACAAGATAACCCAAGAGTGTATTAGGTATGGCAGTTGACTGATTGAATGTTTATAATAGTTATAATGACTAGTCGTGAATCGAAAGAGACAAGATCGCCAAAATGTGTATCAGGTTTGGAACTTGACTGATTGAATGTTTATATTAGATATAATGACTAGTCCTGAATCGAAAGAGACAAGATCGCCGAAGTGTGTATCAGGTATGGCACTTGACTGATTGAATGTTTATATTAGTTATAATGGCTAGTCGTGAATCGAAAGAGACAAGATCGCCCAAATGTGTATCAGGTATGGCACTTGACTGATTGAATGTTTATATTAGTTATAATGACTAGTCGTGAATCGAATGAGACAAGATCGCCCAAGTGTGTACCAGGTATGTCACTTGACTGATTGAATGTTTATATTAGTTATAATGGCTAGTCGTGAATCGAAAGAGACAAGATCGCCCAAGTGTGTATAAGGTATGGCACCTGACTGATTGAATGTTTATAATAGTTATAATGACTAGTCGTGAATCGAAAGAGACAAGGTCGCCCAAATGTGTATCAAGTATGGCAATTGACTGATTGAATGTTTATAATAGTTATAATGACTAGTCCTGAATCGAAAGAGACAAGATCGCCCAAGTGTGTATCAGGTATGGCACTTGACTGATTGAATGTTTATATTAGTTATAATGACTAGTCGTGAATCGAAAGAGTGAAGATCGCCCAAGTGTGTATCATGTATGGAACTTGACTGATTGAATGTTTATATTAGTTATAATGGCTAGTCGTGAATCGAAAGAGACAAGATCGCCCAAATGTGTATCAGGTATGGCACTTGACTGATTGAATGTTTATAATAGTTATAATGACTAGTCGTGAATCGAAAGAGACAAGATCGCACAAATGTGTATCAGGTATGGAACTTGACTGATTGAATGTTTATATTAGTTATAATGGCTAGTAATGAATCGAAAGAGACAAGATCGCCCAAATGTGTATCAGGTATGGCACTTGACTGATTGAATGTTTATATTAGTTATAATGACTAGTCGGGAATCGAAAGAGACTAGATCGGCCAAGTGTGTATCAGGTATGGCACTTGACTGATTGAATGTTTATATTAGTTATAATGACTAGTCGTGAATCGAAAGAGACAAGATCGCCCACGTGTGTATCAGGTATGGAACTTGACTGATTGAATGTTTATATTAGTTATAATGGCTAGTCGTGAATCGAAAGAGACAAGATCGGCCAAGTGTGTATCAGGTATGGCACTTGACTGATTGAATGTTTATATTAGTTATAATGACTAGTCGTGAATCGAAAGAGACAAGATCGGCCAAGTGTGTATCAGGTATGGCACTTGACTGATTGAATGTTTATATTAGTTATAATGACTAGTCGTGAATCGAAAAAGACAAGGTCGGCCAAGTGTGTATCAGGTATGGCACTTGACTGATTGAATGTTTATATTAGTTATAATGACTAGTCCTGAATCGAAAGAGACAAGATCGCTCAAATGTGTATTAGGTATGGCAATTGACTGATTGAATGTTTATAATAGTTATAATGACTAGTCGTGAATCGAAAGAGACAAGATCGCCCAAATGTGTATCAGGTATGGCACTTGACTGATTGAATGTTTATAATAGTTATAATGACTAGTCATGAATCGAAAGAGACAAGATCGCCCAAATGTGTATCAGGTATGGAACTTGACTGATTGAATGTTTATAATAGTTTTATGACTAGTCGTGAATCGAAAGAGACAAGGTCGCCCAAATGTGTATCAGGTATGGAACTTGACTGATTGAATGTTTATATTAGTTATAATGGCTAGTCGTGAATCGAAAGAGACAAGATCGCCCAAATGTGTATCAGGTATGGCACTTGACTGATTGAATGTTTATAATAGATATAATGACTAGTCGTGAATCGAAAGAGACAAGATCGCCCAAATGTGTATCAGGTATGGCACTTGACTGATTGATTGTTTATATTAGTTATAATGACTAGTCGTGAATCGAAAGAGACAAGATCGCCCAAATGTGTATCAGGTATGGCACTTGACTGATTGAAAGTTTATAATAGTTATAATGACTAGTCGTGAATCGAAAGAGACAAGATCGCCCAAATGTGTATCAGGTATGGCACTTGACTGATTGAATGTTTATATTAGTTATAATGACTAGTCGTGAATCGAAAGAGACAAGATCGCCCACGTGTGTATCAGGTATGGAACTTGACTGATTGAATGTTTATATTAGTTATAATGGCTAGTCGTGAATCGAAAGAGACAAGATCGGCCAAGTGTGTATCAGGTATGGCACTTGACTGATTGAATGTTTATATTAGTTATAATGGCTAGTCGTGAATCGAAAGAGACAAGATCGGCCAAGTGTGTATCAGGTATGGCACTTGACTGATTGAATGTTTATATTAGTTATAATGACTAGTCGTGAATCGAAAGAGACAAGATCGGCCAAGTGTGTATCAGGTATGGCACTTGACTGATTGAATGTTTATATTAGTTATAATGACTAGTCGTGAATCGAAAGAGACAAGGTCGGCCAAGTGTGTATCAGGTATGGCACTTGACTGATGGAATGTTTATATTAGTTATAATGACTAGTCCTGAATCGAAAGAGACAAGATCGCTCAAATGTGTATTAGGTATGGCAATTGACTGATTGAATGTTTATAATAGTTATAATGACTAGTCGTGAATCGAAAGAGACAAGATCGCCCAAATGTGTATCAGGTATGGCACTTGACTGATTGAATGTTTATAATAGTTATAATGACTAGTCGTGAATCGAAAGAGACAAGATCGCCCAAATGTGTATCAGGTATGGAACTTGACTGATTGAATGTTTATAATAGTTTTATGACTAGTCGTGAATCGAAAGAGACAAGGTCGCCCAAATGTGTATCAGGTATGGAACTTGACTGATTGAATGTTTATATTAGTTATAATGGCTAGTCGTGAATCGAAAGAGACAAGATCGCCCAAATGTGTATCAGGTATGGCACTTGACTGATTGAAAGTTTATAATAGTTATAATGACTAGTCGTGAATCGAAAGAGACAAGATCGCCCACGTGTGTATCAGGTATGGAACTTGACTGATTGAATGTTTATATTAGTTATAATGGCTAGTCGTGAATCGAAAGAGACAAGATCGGCCAAGTGTGTATCAGGTATGGCACTTGACTGATTGAATGTTTATATTAGTTATAATGACTAGTCGTGAATCGAAAGAGACAAGATCGGCCAAGTGTGTATCAGGTATGGAATTTGACTGATTGAATCTTTATATTAGTTATAATGACTAGTCGTGAATCGAAAGAGACAAGGTCGGCCATGTGTGTATCAGGTATGGCACTTGACTGATTGAATGTTTATATTAGTTATAATGACTAGTACTGAATCGAAAGAGACAAGATCGCTCAAATGTGTATTAGGTATGGCACTTGACTGATTGAATGTTTATAATAGTTATAATGACTAGTCGTGAATCGAAAGAGACAAGATCAGCCAAATGTGTATCAGGTATGGCACTTGACTGATTGAATGTTTATATTAGTTATAATGACTAGTCCTGAATCGAAAGAGACAAGATCGCTCAAATGTGTATTAGGTATGGCACTTGACTGATTGAATGTTTATAATAGTTATAATGACTAGTCGTGAATCGAAAGAGACAAGATCGCCCAAATGTGTATCAGGTATGGCACTTGACTGATTGAATGTTTATAATAGTTATAATGACTAGTCGCGAATCGAAAGAGACAAGATCGCCCAAATGTGTATCAGGTATGGCACTTGACTGATTGAATGTTTATAATAGTTTTATGACTAGTCGTGAATCGAAAGAGACAAGATTGCCCAAATGTGTATCAGGTATGGAACTTGACTGATTGAATGTTTATATTAGTTATAATGGCTAGTCGTGAATCGAAAGAGACAAGATCGCCCAAATGTGTATCAGGTATGGCACTTGACTGATTGAATGTTTACAATAGTTATAATGACTAGTCGTGAATCGAAAGAGACATGATCGCCCAAATGTGTATCAGGTATGGCACTTGACTGATTGAATGTTTATATTAGTTATAATGACTAGTCGTGAATCGAAAGAGACAAGATCGCCCAAATGTGTATCAGGTATGGCACTTGACTGATTGAATGTTTATATTAGTTATAATGACTAGTCGTGAATCGAAAGAGACAAGATCGCCCACGTGTGTATCAGGTATGGAACTTGACTGATTGAATGTTTATATTAGTTATAATGGCTAGTCGTGAATCGAAAGAGACAAGATCGGCCAAGTGTGTATCAGGTATGGCACTTGACTGATTGAATGTTTATATTAGTTATAATGACTAGTCGTGAATCAAAAGAGACAAGATCGGCCAAGTGTGTATCAGGTATGGCACCTGACTGATTGAATGTTTATATTAGTTATAATGACTAGTCGTGAATCGAAAGAGACAAGGTCGGCCAAGTGTGTATCAGGTATGGCACTTGACTGATTGAATGTTTATATTAGTTATAATGACTAGTCCTGAATCGAAAGAGACAAGATCGCTCAAATGTGTATTAGGTATGGCACTTGACTGATTGAATGTTTATAATAGTTATAATGACTAGACGTGAATCGAAAGAGACAAGATCGCCCAAATGTGTATCAGGTATGGCACTTGACTGATTGAATGTTTATAATAGTTATAATGACTAGTCGTGAATCGAAAGAGACAAGATCGCCCAAATGTGTATCAGGTATGGCACTTGACTGATTGAATGTTTATAATAGTTTTATGACTAGTCGTGAATCGAAAGAGACAAGATCGCCCAAATGTGTATCAGGTATGGAACTTGACTGATTGAATGTTTATATTAGTTATAATGGCTAGTCGTGAATCGAAAGAGACAAGATCGCCCAAATGTGTATCAGGTATGGCACTTGACTGATTGAATGTTTATAATAGTTATAATGACTAGTCGTGAATCGAAAGAGACAAGATCGCCCAAATGTGTATCAGGTATGGCACTTGACTGATTGAATGTTTATATTAGTTATAATGACTAGTCGTGAATCGAAAGAGACAAGATCGCCCAAATGTGTATCAGGTATGGCACTTGACTGATTGAAAGTTTATAATAGTTATAATGACTAGTCGTGAATCGAAAGAGACAAGATCGCCCAAATGTGTATCAGGTATGGCACTTGACTGATTGAATGTTTATATTAGTTATAATGACTAGTCGTGAATCGAAAGAGACAAGATCGCCCACGTGTGTATCAGGTATGGAACTTGACTGATTGAATGTTTATATTAGTTATAATCGCTAGTCGTGAATCGAAAGAGACAAGATCGGCCAAGTGTGTATCAGGTATGGCACTTGACTGATTGAATGTTTATATTAGTTATAATGACTAGTCGTGAATCGAAAGAGACAAGATCGGCCAAGTGTGTATCAGGTATGGAACTTGACTGATTGAATGTTTATATTAGTTATAATGACTAGTCGTGAATCGAAAGAGACAAGGTCGGCCAAGTGTGTATCAGTTATGGCACTTGACTGATTGAATGTTTATATTAGTTATAATGACTAGTCCTGAATCGAAAGAGACAAGATCGCTCAAATGTGTATTAGGTATGGCACTTGACTGATTGAATGTTTATAATAGTTATAATGACTAGTCGTGAATCGAAAGAGACAAGATCGGCCAAGTGTGTATCAGGTATGGCACTTGACTGATTGAATGTTTATATTAGTTATAATGACTAGTCGTGAATCGAAAGAGACAAGATCGCCCAAATGTGTATCAGGTATGGCACTTGACTGATTGAATGTTTATATTAGTTATAATGACCAGTGGTTAATCGAAAGAGACAAGATCGCCCAAATGTGTATCAGGTATGGCACTTGACTGATTGAATGTTTATAATAGTTATAATGACGAGTCGAGAATCGAATGAGACAAGATCGCCCAAATATATATCAGGTATGGCACTTGACTGATTGAATGTTTATATTAGTTATAATGACTAGTCGTAAATCGAATGAGACAAGATCGCCCGAGTGTTTATCACCTATGGCACTTGACTGATTGTTTGTTTGTATGAGTTATAATGACAATCGTGAATCGAAAGAGACAAGATAACCGAAGTGTCTATAAGGTATGTTAATTGACTGATTGAATGTTTATATTAGTTATAATGACTAGTCATGAATCGAAAGAGACAAGATCACCCAAATGTGTATCAGGTATGGCACTTGACTGATTGAATGTTTATATTAGTTATAATGACAAGTCGTGAATCGAAAGAGACAAGATCTCCCAAGTGTGTATCAGGTATGGCACTTGACTGATTGAATATTTATATTAGTTACAATGACAAGCCGTGAATCGAAAGAGACAAGATCGCCCAAATGTGTATCAGGTATGGCACTTGACTGATTGAATGTTTATAATAGTTATAATGACTAGTCGTGAATCGAAAGAGACAAGATCGCCCAAGTCTGTATACGGTATGGTACTTGACTGATTGAATGTTTATATTAGTTATAATGACTAGTCGTGAATCGAAAGAGACAAGATCGCCCGAGTGTTTATCACCTATGGCACTTGACTGATTGTATGTTTATATGAGTTATAATGACAATCGTGAATCGAAAGAGACAAGATCGCCCTAATGTGTATCAGGTATGGCACTTGACTGATTGAATGTTTATATTAGTTATAATGACTAGTCATGAATCGAAAGTGACAAGATCGCCGAAGTGTCTATAAGGTATGTCAATTGACTGATTGAATGTTTATATTAGTTATGATGACTAGTCATGAATCGAAAGAGACAAGATCGCCCAAATGTGTATCAGGTATTGCACTTGACTGATTGAATGTTTATATTAGTTATAATGACAAGTCGTGAATCGAAAGAGACAAGATCTCCCAAGTGTGTATCAGGTATGGAACTTGACTGATTGAATGTTTATATTAGTTACAATGACAAGCCGTGAATCGAAAGTGACAAGATCGCCGAAGTGTCTATAAGGTATGTCAATTGACTGATTGAATGTTTATATTAGTTATGATGACTAGTCATGAATCGAAAGAGACAAGATCGCCCAAATGTGTATCAGGTATTGCACTTGACTGATTGAATGTTTATATTAGTTATAATGACAAGTCGTGAATCGAAAGAGACAAGATCTCCCAAGTGTGTATCAGGTATGGAACTTGACTGATTGAATGTTTATATTAGTTACAATGACAAGCCGTGAATCGAAAGAGACAAGATCGCCCAAATGTGTATCAGGTATGGCACTTGACTGATTGAATGTTTATATTAGTTATAATGACAAGTCGTGAACCGAAAGAGACAAGATCGCCCAAGTGTGTATCAGGTATGGCACTTGACTGATTGAATGTTTATATTAGTTATAATGACTAGTCCTGAATCGAAAGAGACAAGATCGGCCAAGTGTGTATCAGGTATGGCACTTGACTGATTGAATGTTTATAATAGTTATAATGACTAGTCGTGAATCGAAAGAGACAAGATCGCCCAAATGTGTATCAGGTATGGCACTTGACTGATTGAATGTTTATAATAGTTATAATGACTAGTCGTGAATCGAAAGAGACAAGATCGCCCAAATGTGTATCAGGTATGGCACTTGACTGATTGAATGTTTATAATAGTTATAATGACTAGTCGTGAATCGAAAGAGACAAGATCGCCCAAGTGTGTATCAGGTATGGCACTTGACTGATTGAATGTTTATATTAGTTATAATGACTAGTCCTGAATCGAAAGAGACAAGATCGCCCAAGTGTGTATCAGGTATGGCACTTGACTGATTGAATGTTTATAATAGTTATAATGACTAGTCGTGAATCGAAAGAGACCAGATCGCCCAAATGTGTATCAGGTATGGCACTTGACTGATTGAATGTTTATAATATTTATAATGACTAGTCGTGAATCGAAAGAGACAAGATCGCCCAAATGTTTATCAGGTATGGCACTTGACTGATTGAATGTTTATAATAGTTATAATCACTAGTCGTGAATCGAAAGAGACAAGATCGCCCAAGTCTGTATAAGGTATGGTATTTGACTGATTGAATGTGTATATTAGTTATAATGACTAGTCGTGAATCGAAAGAAACAAGATCGCCCAAATGTGTATCAGGTATGGAACTTGACTTAATGTTACTTATAAGGATAAATGATTGGAAAATTTAAATCATGAAATGTTTTTGTCTAAATAGGACCCACCATTATCGAAAACCTTTCTTGCATCGACGGGTATCTATAAATTAATATGGTAATATTTAATGTGTTTCTGATGTGGGTGGGTTGCAAAACATATTGTCTCCGAAATACTTTCGAAAAGAATTTAGTAAGTAAGAACTATAAATATTAATCATAAATGTTAAAGGTTACTACAATTCAGCGACCACCAATATTAAAAAAAATTCTGTATATGTTTTGTTTGTATATAAACCTGCCGCACTGACGTACATACACGACATTATCAGAAAATACCAGCGGTAACAATAGTAAATTTATAATTTATTGGCAATATGGACTACAAACCAATGTACCTAAAATTCAATCAAATATCATATTACTTAGAATATTTTCCAAAATTTTAAAGATTACTTAGTAGTTAAAAGTATATATTAGAAATGGTATTCACATTATATTCATCAAGTAATTATTACAGTAAATCTCCTGTAGAAAAATTCTCCAACATTAGTCGATCGAGATAGTAGTCAACACCTCATAAAACCACCCACCTCCGTGTGAAGAATATTTGTTCAGTGATATTTTAAACTAAAAGTAATATTTCCATCGAATCAGTTTAATTAAAATTTAAATCAGCCTCAAATATAATTTTAGAACATTATGTCTTCTTTTGAAAAATTTTAATAAAGCATATTAGATTGTGTTGACACAATTGTTAATTTGAATGATCTTAGCGTTTTTATTGATAACTCATTCGAATCAATTTAAATTCAGTTTGAAACACAACAAAGTGTTTTGTTTACTGGAAATATTAAAGTTATTCTATTAGCTTAAATTTTAAACTAAAATAAAATCTTAAAGAAAGATTTACGTTTTAAAAAATACATTTTAAACCTTAGGTGTAGCTTTTCTTTAAATGCGTCTAATATAAACTTAATATAAATTTTTCGCGTTAATATATGTTTGTAAATAAGAATAGTTTCCTTAATATAAAACTGTTAAAATCTGTTAAAAACATGTTTTTTATTTACGTGATTATTAATTGTAACCAAATGAAAATATTTGTTTTATTTCATTTCTATTTGAAATTTGAATGCCATTTATTTCTACTTTCAGTGCAAATTCCTTCCATTTACTTATCATCAATTTAGGCTCAAGAAATCGAAACTAAAATGAATCGGCAAAATATTAATCATTGGTTGATATGGTTAATTCCATTCATTCTTATTTCAAATTTATCTTCCGCACTTAGTCCCGATTTATATGCGAAAGACTCTTTCCAAGGCGACCCTTCAAAGAATTTGACAAACGCCCAAACAATAATAACTCATTTAAGAAATGATTCCTCTCAACTCGAAGAATGGAATATCAACTGCTCTGAATTCTGGTCTTGTTCAGCTTTCAGTGCCGCAAACAAACTGTGTTTCTGCGACGACCTTTGCTTTCTATTTGGTGATTGTTGTGAAGGCAAATTTAATACAACAGAAATTTCATTTTCACAGACTTCCCGAACAACTAATAACACAATTCCTGAAGAGATCAGTTTAACATCGACGCAACAGTTAACCAAACCTCTCGAAAAACATTTATACAAATGTGATTACGATTATGATGTGTGGGCCACTACCTACACGGTGTTCGGTTGTCCTGTGGAATACGCTAACAAGTATGTTCGAAAGCAATGTGAACAACCCGAAAAGACTGATCGCCTGTTACATGTGCCAGTCTCAGGTGTCTTTCCAAATGTACCAAAAAACACACCGTCCGTTAAGTTTTACAATTTCTACTGCGCTTTTTGTCACGGACTGACAGATTACCATTTCTGGAATCCGATACTGTCTTGTGATAAGCCAACAGATCTCATCAATGTTTTCAAACGGAACGAAAGTGAAACCACTGATTCACCTGAAGAAAAATTGAATTGCACCTTAATATTTTACGAACGGCCTTCGAATGAGATTCTACGCAAATGTGAAACACTTATAAATGAATGTCCCAGTGACAAGAGCGAGCATGAAGTGTCCATGTGTGTACACGGACCTGTTCAACCGATTGTATCTTCAGATATAAAATTCAAAAATAAACATTGCGCTCTTTGTCACAATGTCGAAATGCAATCACTGAGTTGTTTAGCTTTTAAAGAAACGTATGCACATTATAGTCCCTATAATCTTCGTACGTTAGTCATTACTATGTGTAATTTTACATCTATATATGACCCATACATAGAAAACTGTAGGCCTATACACATTCCACGTTTTTGCAAAGAGAGCAATCTAACAATCGATGATCCAACAATTCCTTTCCCGGATTGTCAACTTATAAGATTAAAGGAAAATGAATACAACATTTCAGGAGATTTTATCCGCTTTGAAAAGTCAGCTCTAACTATTAATAAATCCCTTTTGCACTATATAGATGATAAAGTTTACATTTGCTCCGAGAACTACATCGGAAAGAATGCATCGGCAAATGTTGACCAATCCGATGAAGTTGAACAGTATATTACATTGTGTGGTGTGTCACTATCTTTGTTGCTATTATTTGTAACATTCTGTGTGTACGCTAAATTCCGTTCTCTACGCAATGTTCCTGGCAAAATGTCCATGAATCTTATGGCATCCATGTTTCTTGCAAACCTTCTGTTTCTTTTAAGAGATTTCCTCGCAATCTGCATTGTCGTCGCCGTCTGCATGCACTATTTGTATCTGGTGTCATTTTTTTGGATGAATGCTCTTTCCTTTGATGCTTGGAATACATTCTCGAAGACCTCCATTGGAGGACGAAGCAAGCATTCTTATAAATATTACTTGATCTACTGCTGGATAACCCCTCTTCTCATTGTCTCCTTAAGCATCTTTGTTGACTTTAGTCCATTTGATATCTTTCCATCTTGGCTTTCTCCAAAATATGGCCTGCCATTCTGTTGGATATCAAACAAATGGTCCCTTTTGATCTTCTATGCGGCGCCACTATTTCTCCTCATTTTATGTAACCTCATGTTTTATGGATTAACTATACGCGCCATCTATCGGACGGAAAAGTTTTCGAATCGTCTGCTGTCGAAAAAGAACAAAGGAATGTTTCTGATTTATTTAAAACTTTGTTTCATAATGGGGATGACCTGGATATTTGCACTTCTTCACACATTTACTGGCATCACAATTATAAGTTACCTTTCTGTGTTTCTCAACTCATTTCAAGGCTTTTGGATTGGTTGTTCATATCTCTTCTCAAAGCAAGTATGTCGTAAACTGAAGAAAAAATTTGCCTTCTTCAGTAACTGCAGACGGCATACAATGAGTGAAGAGACGGAAAGTAAGCAAACGTCGGCCGTTTATCTCTCCAACGTCAAAAGCAGCTCTTAAAAGACAGACCTATTCATATAGATTGATATAAACGAAAAGCTACGCCTTCGGGACCATTCAGAAACATGTTATCTATAAAGTCTATCAACATGTGTATGTATGGACGTATGTGTTTGTGCTCAGAGGCCTTATTTCTTTCTTGAGCTATCTTAAATTTCAAAGATGCTCCCCACCTCAAAAAAGAAATGATAATTACATTATAAAACCAGCTAATAATGAAGCACAGCATTTTAGAAACCAAAGCTCCCCTGCTGTAAATTCTGTTAATGATAAAAATAACTACCCAGTTGTGACTAAATTAGTGACATAATTTCAGGATAAATATCCCTTGGACGTAATGATTTTTTTCACGGCTAAATCTTTCCCTCCAGGACGTTTGAGATGACCTTGGCATCTTGTATGAACTCTATTCCTATATCTTCGTTGTGTAGATAGAACCCAATCTTAATGCTGTTTTAATAATTACGATTTAAATAAAAAAAATTCTAACATGGATTTGTTTAACGCCATCATTTCAAATGTTTCTTGTATTACCAAGTCTTTTGGAATATTCTCTGGTTGGGTAAGACAATGATCATTTATCAAGGTTCCATTATTTATTTCCTGTTGAAGCGGAATAATATCATCATTTTTTTTTATAATAACACCGTTTGCATATTTATGCATTTGATAAGTGACAGACAAATGTGGGTGCAAGAGTTACAGCTTCAATTATTTCAACGATTGGATGAAACAAAACTATTCTCCATTAAACTGAAATCCTTTTAATAGAAGACACTGCTGTAATATATAATGTATCAAATCAATCTACATATATACGCATGGCTGTATGTATTTGTTTTCAGAGGCTTTATTTCTTTCTTGATGAGCCATCTTAAATTTCATAGATGCTCCCCACCTTAAAAAAAAAAAAAAATGATAATTAGATTATAAAACCGCTAACAATGAAGTACAGCATTTTAAAAACCAAAGCTTCCCTGCTGTAAATTCTGTTAATGATAAATCAACAACTACCCCGTTATGACTAAATTAGTGTCATAATATTAAGATAAATATCACTTGGATTTTTTTTTCATGGCTAAATATTTCCCTCCAGGACGTTTGAGATGACCTTGGCATCTTGTAAGAACTCTATTCCTATATCTTCGTTGTGTAGATAGAACCCAATCTTAATGCTGTTTTAATAATTACGATTTAAATAAAAAAAATTCTAACATGGATTTGTTTAACGCCATCATGTCAAATGTTTCTTGTATTAACAAGGTTTTTGGAATATTCTCTGGTTGGGCAAGACAATGATCATTTATCAAGGTTCCATTATTTATTTCCTGTTGAAGCGGAATAATATCATCATTTTCTTTTATAATAACACCGTTTGCATATTTATGCATTTGATAGGTGACAGACAAATGTGGGTGCAAGAGTTACAGCTTCAATTATTTCACCGACTGGATGAAACAAAACTATTCTCCATTAAACTGAAATCCTTTTAATAGAAGACTGTTGTAATATTAATCCTCCATGCCCATATAAGGAAGCCATGAGAAAATAACTTGCTGTCAGTCCCCAATGATTTTTTGGGTTTTCTTTTATAGAACTATCCAACGTTGTCCAAGTTTTTATTTCAAAAAATCAATTCTGTATTCTCTTTGGCTTCTTGAATTTGATGATGAAAGAAAGACAAAAACATTGTGAGGGAAAAATGTCTTGGGAACTCTGAGGAAAACTGGGCATTGTATATCTTTTGGAATATTCTGTGTTTGGGTAGGACAATGAAAGGTCAAGTGAGCAGCCAAATTCGTTCAACTTCGGGAGCGTAGTTGGTACGAAGTGTAATTAAATATTATCATGCAAGATGATTGAACATTTTACTATTCACCGATGCAAGACACATACACGGCCATTTTTATAATATATCATCGTGACAATTCCTGACAGTATTTTTTGCTGTGATTGTTTCGTTTGGGTTCAGAAAGGTATCGTGAATTTATCCGGCTGCGGACCATTGTACTGACCGTCGCCAACTGTATAGGATCGACTTTTTATCGCAGATTATAATACAATCACCAAATACATCGTTTTTTTTCTGCGCAAAAGAATCGAAGAGGAGATTTTATAACGGTGATATTTCTGTATTTTGTTTCAATTTATGTTCAACCAAATTTCATGCTTCTTAGATCTTCCAGTTCAGTTCAAATGTACAGAAATTGTTCCAATACTTACATGTCGTTCTCTTGGAGGCCGAGGAAAAGTTGAGCGAGATTCTGTTTCATTTCATTATCAGCTATGTGAGGAGAACGTTCGAAATATAAATTATCATCAAGAATAAATTCATCACAACGCATGTTTAAACAAATGCTGCAATTTGCCTTCATTAACACTTCATTCTGCCCAAACCTCATTAATGCTTCTGCTGCACTGAAAATAATAATTTCACATTTTAAATCGGTAAATGAAAAATAGGCACTTTATCGCAAAAATTACATAAATAAAAAGCAAGACCATAAAATAATTTCTTCTTGTATGAATTTTTATTCTTAAATAGCTTGAAATTTTTTTTAAAATGCATTAATTTCAAAACAGCCTAATGAAAAAATAAATCTGTAATTCCTACAAAATATTGCGTTATTTGTCAACAGTTAATCAAAATAGAATACATTTTGAAACACACAGACACACACACACATATATATATATATATATGTTATTATTAATTAAAGAATATCAAACACTTCATTTCAATTCCCATAGGTAATAATTTTTGTAGGTCTTCAAGATTGAGAGCGTTTGTTTTTAGGTTTTATGAAATAAAAATTAATACCTATGGGATTATAAGTTGCTTGATATTTAATTAATAATTTTGCTCTTATTTTTGACATACGGATTACCATATTGTATCATTACTATATATATATATATATATATATATATATATATATATATACAAATCAAAAGACAGAGCAACAAAGCGGAAAAAATTTTTAATGAAAGGCGCGTTTCGCCATCGGAGAAAATCTGTATTATCTTGGGTTTCTTGAGTTTGATGATGAAAAAAGTCAAAAACTTTGTGAGGAAAAATGTCTTGGGATATCTGAGGACAAGTGGGCGTCGTTGATGAAATCACCTCAGGATTTCGGCTTGAAGTTGCGACATCTCCGTATCTACCGATACTTGTCCTCCTATGAATTATAAAGAGTTCTAC
The DNA here is from genome assembly GCA_964036315.1 of Acanthosepion esculentum. Classification (NCBI taxonomy): domain Eukaryota; kingdom Metazoa; phylum Mollusca; class Cephalopoda; order Sepiida; family Sepiidae; genus Acanthosepion; species Acanthosepion esculentum. The sequence goes on along the minus strand of OZ038498.1, from coordinate 10,495,545 downwards.
ATTAATTGGTTTGTGACAACTGATCATTGAAAGTTTTGGGGGTGAATAGGATATAATTTCAGAAAATACATGTTTTCATAAGAAACTTGTTTCATAATAACATTTTTTATGAGAGATGTAGAAAACAAAAAAGAAAAGATAGATGCAAAATGTTTTTAAACGATTCTGATGATCAATAAAACATTGTGAAATGATCATGATTACTGTTACCATTTTATATTAGAAAATAATAAAATATTCCAGAAAACGTTCTCCAAAAGAAGATTTGCTTCATGCTTTGAGTTCAGCCAATTTGATATGCCAGAAGAGGAGACAGTAGATCGTATACATTCAAAAAAAGAAAAACTTTAAACTTTGTTAATGGCAAATGTATTTCTTTGTGTAATAAAATATTCTTCAATAGATTATATTGATGGTTAAAAACTCTTGTTATTTAACAGAGGAGTATTATTATTTTTACAATGTCTATATGTATATACATACGTGTTCAGAGAGAGAGAGAGAGAGAGAGAGAGAGAGAGAGAGAGAGAGAGATTAACATTATAATTGCTTACAAAGTGTAAATGATTTCTTTATACTTGATCCCTTGAGTAATGTTTATTTGTCCATTCCAGGAACGTAAACAAAGTCAGGAAGCGACAACGTTCCCAAATACGACAGAAGTTGTTGAAGCTATTCAAAGTTTGAAGATTTTAAGTTACAGCATGTTTTAAACTTATAGACATGGGCGACACTAGACAATTTAAATAGCTCGTTACAGTGAAGTAAAGCATATTTCCAGAGTTATTCACTAAGCCAGATACCGCCATTTCAATAAAAGGTAACTTTATTCAAAAGAAGAAACCGTTATTCGAAATAAAAAGACCATTATTCATTGAATAGATTATTTTATTCAATATAAAGATACCCTCATTCAAAAAAGAGGTATCTGTCTTAGTGAGTAATTCTGTAGTTTATTTTGTATAATACAATCTGTGAAAGAATTAGTGAACAGGTTGTTGCCAATCAGGCAGTGAGTCAGTTTTTTTCAAATACGATTGTAGTAAAAACAGAACCAGTGAATAAACTTATACCAAAGGTTTGTTACACTTTACTCTGACCACTTGTCTACTGACGAATATTACAGGGTGTTTTTTTATACCTCCTAGATCTTAAGGGGAGGTAACTGATGATTTATCAGTACAACGATAACGACTATTTTATTTATCGTTTCTAAACTCCATTGAAGCTTCAATGAAATTTAACAATTGACGCTCATTTCTATTCTTTATAATTTATATTCATTGACGTTAATCGTTCTAATTTCCTTCATCGTTGAGGACTTTTCCATGTTCTATTGTTCTCAGAGAGGAGACGCCCTACTCGCATGGTTCACCCCAACACTGTCGAATAAGAGATATAAAAATAAAGGACGTCACACAGAATAATGAAAACCTCACAACGGTCTTGCCATATTGCGCAACGCAATTGGTAAACGTTTTACGAAAATCAATTCACAGAAAATCATGAAATCCTAAACCTCACTACCAAACTATTAGCTTCGTTCTGGATGTATATTTTAACCCTTTTTTTACATACTTGTACATACCTGTATGTATACCCATGCCCATCGATATATACCTGTGTATACATACATGCGCGCGCGCGCACACACACACACACACACACACACACGCATCTACACATTATATAGTCTTTTTATATATATCTGTACACACATATTCATCCATACATTTGTTTCTTACACACACACACACACACATATGTATATATATATATATATATATATATATATATATATATATAATATATATATATATATAAAAGTGAACATAGAAGTCAACACTTAGAGGCGACAGTCTGTTTCATGCTAGTGCAATCGTCAGGCAACTAGTTCTGTTATTTTTCTCGGCTATTCATATATAAGGGTCAGTGGTACATTGTGGGTAGTCTATTTTGGCGGTTACTTTTACCGGAAGTCGCTTATTTGTTTATTTATTTATCTGCTTTCGCTTGTCCCTAGGCCTCATGAATTTAAACGTCCTACGAGGCTGGCATCCCGTTCCCACCCCTTCACCGTTGAAACTGTTAGATGTAGACGTCTCTTCTACTCCAATAGCTTCATGTCTCGCACATCTCGCCTATGGAACTCCCTTCCCTATTACTGTTTCCCTGACAAATACAATCTCCAACGGTTTAAGTGTAACGTCAATCGACATCTCCAGTTGCCTTCATCTATCCACTTCCCTTCTCCACATCCTTTCACCTTTCATTCCTATCTGCTCTCGCTCTAAATCTTCTGTAACCCCCTTGCCTTGATAACCACTATCTTTCTCCACATCCTCTCCTTTACCACTCCTATCTGCTCTTCCTCCAAACCTTCTGTAACCCCTTGCGTGCTAGTGGCTTCCAGCCTTGCTTGGGGTGAAAAGCTTAAAAAAAAAGTAGGAGTCGGCATCGAATTTACTGTAAAATTTAGTTATTTGTAACGATAAACTAGCCGTTTAGAAAAAACAAATAAAGATAATAAACTCAAATAAATAAATTAAAAACTGTTCCCACCAAAATAATAGTCAGAACAAACCACAACATTCCACCCCAAAATTCAACAAATAGCTTTAATCAATGACAAATAAACAAATATATAAGAGAAAAAAATAAAAATGAAAATAAATAGAAAACAAGCAAAACAATTTGACCCAAATAAATAAGCAAATAAACGACTTCCGGTAAATGACCGCCATAATTGACTACCAACAATAAGCTATATAAACAAATTTTTACTACGTTAATAAAAAAACACCGATCAAAATAAAAAATAAATAAATATATAAGATAAAAAATAAAAATAAAATAAAAAAACAAAAAACATACAAAATAATTTGACATAAATAAATAAACAAATTAGCGACTTCCGGTAAAAGTAACCGCCAAAATAGACTACCCACAATGCACCACTGATCTTTATATATAAATAGCCGAGAAAAATAACAGAACTAGTTGCCTGACGATTGCACTAGCATGAAACAGACTGTCGCCTCTAAGTGTTGACTTCTATGTTCACTTTTATATTTACACACGGTCTATCTCTGATATTGAGCACTTTATCCCATAAATATAGCACACTTTAAGACTATATTTCTTTATATATATATATATATATATATATATATATATATATATATGTATATCTGGCCACTCGTATTCGAGGATACCCGTCTACTAGGACGGCTAGCCAATCCCTATTGCAGACTCTCGCTCAGGCACATTTGTGTTTGTTCAACACCCACAGAGCTCACCTGTGGTTTATACTGCAACTATGCTGAGCAGACCTTAGTCACTGTTTCTAGGACACAGCGTGTTATCTAGGGATCCAAGTGTTCAGTCAACCCAATTTCACCCACAAGATTTGGGTTAACCCGTGGTATGGATTTCAAGCATTTTCCAAAGGTGCCGCACGCTGGGGCCGTCTCTCCTTCAGACCGAAAACATCAGGAAGTCTCCTTCCTGACAAATCGCCCATGCTGAGATTCTAACCCGGATCTCATGGTCATGTGTGTGTGTGTGTGTGTCCTCTCATATGCACCCATACAGACACAAAAACTCACATATCTATGCAATATATACATTATTCTCTCGCACTTCATGCTTTGCAGCCAACTTCAATCTGCTAAAATTTAAATGCAATGTCAATCGCTATATACTGTCCACCTGATCCTTCTCTTCTCTTTCGGCTCCTAATTTCTGTTCCTAATTCCGCCGCACTCTTGTGCTTTAATTGGCATTACTGCCTAGGCTGGGGTGATTCCGTTCAAAAAATATAGCCCTTTTATTGTTTGTGGAGTGCGCTGTTTTCCTGATAGTATGCGTTGTATTGGAATGCCGTTTGTATTTGCTGATATATATATATATATATATATATATATATATATATATATATATATATATATATATATATATATATATACACACGCATACACACATGCACAAACACACATATACACATATGCACACATTCACACATAGGCAATATATATATAGCCAGTGGGATCTGTAGATTTTTTAATTAGCCGACTCCAAGTAAGTCCTTGTCCTTCTCTCCACCATTTCGTACACAGCATTGTGCTATTATTGTCTTTGCAATGATCGGTGAAATAACATATGACCCCAATCTAAGATTCACTGTAGAGAATTGTGAGATTAGCGCACTCTCAATGGATTTCCTTCTCAGCGACTTCTGTTCTCTCTTGAAGTAACTGGTATTTTTAAAATCTAAACTCTTGTCAGATGCATCACAGTGAACCACCAGTGCGTTTAGAATGTTGTCATACAGAATATCCCTGCGGTATTCATACATACATACATATATATATATATATATATATATATATATATATATATATATATATATATATATATATATATATATATATTATGTTTCTGGATGTTTCACCTATATAAATCAATGGGCCTTTTGTGCAGACTATTTTGTATATTCTTGCCTCTGTTCTGTTATTGTTGATGTTAACTATATCTCTTATTGTTCTAAAAGTGGTGTTGATGAATTTTATGTGAAAGTTTTTTTTCGATGTTGTCTGTTATAAAGTTGGCAAATAGGATTATGTGTTGATTTTGTTACGGCCATCCAGATTATTATTTGCGGAGTTTTATATTTTTGTATTTTCCCTCGTGGATTTTGTAGGCTTTGCGTTTGGCATTGTGCAGGAAATAATTCGGGGAATAGCGGGATATATATATATATATATATATATATATATATATATATATATATATATATCTATGAGATAGAGAACGGGAATCATCCTTGGCTATTTATGCTTAAAAAGTTTTTCAATTTACCTTATATTTGTTACACTATTTTGTTTCTAACTACGAAAAGAAAGATTTTAATTGAAAAGACATATACTGATGTTAAGTTGATTTATTTTTCTTCTCCACAGTATCGAATTTATGTGCCCACCTCACAAGAAAGCAATTCCTAAATTTGAAATGCTTTAAGAAAAAAGAACATTCTTTATGAAGTTTTAATTTTAGTCTTAATTCTAAACAAGCAAAATACTTTGGTGTATTTCAAACCAAATTTAAATTGGTTTGAATTTTTCTCAACTGAGCAGTAAAATCTATGCATTCGTCCATATTGACAAATCTGACAACACAAGATAGTTTTCTTTATATAAAATCTTTCAAAATTAAAATATGCCTTTCTGAACGTTATATGAAGCTCTAATTTTTAAAAAAATACAATTTTAATCTAATGGCGATAAAACTTGACGGTTACAAATTAATACAGAATTTAAAAAAACAAATTTATAAATTACTCTAATTGAAATTTAAAAAATGAAAACAATTCTTCTAAAATTTCATTAATCATCAGTTTTCATAGGCAGTAGTGTTCATAATATATTTTAATCATAAAAGCATTTGAAAGCTTTTTTAACTAAAATGTCTTCTACAATTCAGGGTACATATTCTACAACTTGGGATCCTGTTTGACCAAAATACTTTGAGGATTTAAATTCTTCGATGACGTGTACTTATAAAAGTATAAACATTAAGCGATACCAAAAAGACTTTTTCGATTTGTAAGCACAGAAATAAATAATTACAATAGAATAAAAGAAAAAAAACATTTCAGGAATAAGTTCATTAGTTTCTGAATAAGTCCTGAAAGTTTCATTAAAATCCGACAATTATCTAATCAGTAACCGTTACTAGCATAAATACGAAGTAGTACTCAAAGGGGATAGAACTGACTACTAAATCAGCAAAAACTAGTTGCTGACTATTGTACCATAATGAGGCACCTCTGAAGAAAATGGCGTTATTTGTGAATACATAAATTACATGTGGATATTATTTGAAATGTTGTTGACTGTACGTGTAGTAATCTGAAAATGTTTATAATTTAATTTAGTCCGAGGTATATAAATCAACATTTTGAAGAGAATTATTTTGTATAAATATATGTACACTTCTGTGAATGGCAACTGAAGTGTGTGTGTGGGGGGGAAGAGACAGTAGGCAAAGTAAGAGTGAATGAGTGTGTGTGTGAGAGAGAGAGAGAGAGAGAGAGAGAAAGAAAGAGAGAGAGAGAGAGAGAAAGACATTATAATTATTAAATATTCATCTGTGCCTGCATATCCCTTATATACGAGTCGTGTGCTTGTACCAGTCAGCGTCCTACTAAGTGGAAGCATTTTGTTATTATCCTTTTTACCTTCGCTGGTCCAACATTGAATGCCATCATTTCAATCGATTGGAACAATCCTTATTTTTAACAGATGAGAGAGAAACGGATTGTGGTAAGTAACTACTCACAACTTTTTCTAATCCTCAATTGAACTTTCGTTCTTTTAGCGATTCAATATTATTTTTTAAAATAATTATTACGTTGCTTATGTTCTTGAAAACTATTTTAATTTTCCACATATACTCCAGTTAATCGTCGAATGAGATCTTGACTGTTTCATTCATTACACTTGAATTTTATTCATATATCTGTCACTCATATCACTGCTATTGTATAAATTACAACGAATCAGTTTTATTATTAATATTAATATCTTTTTCTTTCATCTGGCATCACTTTGTGTTAGAAACAGAAAATTAAAGTTTGATGAAACAAGTGTAAATTTATAATGAAGCAATAGGTACAGTTTATAGACTTTACATTTTTCAAAAGATTAATAACATCTTTCTCAAAAATGCTATACCGTTTTTATATCATTTAATGAATTTGTATCAATAATTCAAATATATGCTCTTCATTCGATCGTACTATTTTCATTATTGTTCTTCGCAGCAGTAATATTACGTGGAATTCATCGAAGATCAAGTGACAACAAATCTTCTCAATATTCCAACATTCTCTTCAGTATTCCAAATGATTTTAGTAATACTGCCGTTTAAATACTTTCGACTTTTTCTCCGATTTCAAACTATTCGAAACTCTTTGTAAGGTTCTTCCGTAAATAACACCTCTCGTGTTTTAGCATAGTTCCAGGTGCTCTGTATATCAAGGTCGTCATTAAATCTCTGGTTCCACGGTTTTCTCGGCTAAAGTACACTTAAAAAGTCACTCCATTACTAATTGATGGTTTTCACTAGACTTTAAAAAGATAGCATGTTTCTCCAGGACTCTCCACAGTATTGTAGCGGATTTTAGCAGTGCAGTTATCTGGGATGGTTTCTTTTATCCTCTTCAAGACTGTTTCAGTTGCTGTGATAACAAGTGATACGACTGCTATCTTCAGGTTTCAAAATCAGCTCTTTGACAAGATTGGGATGTTTATCTAGTCTTTCACTGTTCTTTGGAATTATTCCATGGTCTACAGGGGAATCAAAAGCCATTGTCTAACGCCTTCTTGGTCCAGTCTTCTGGCCTGGATTTCCTGTTCTACTTGAATCAGACGATTTTATGTTCCATTCTCTTCTAGTCTCTGCATATATCACTGGTCCGCATATTAAAAACACAGTTACTTGCATAGTTCCCAGAGGATCATTTTCCCCTATCATCCATTCATATTTTGGTATTATTTCTGATGTAAAATACTGTACTAACTATCACTATCTCATATTTATTTAGACACGGTCTACATTCTTTATACTCCTGAGCACTATATATCCTGAACTTTATAAAAATTTATTCGTCTAGCACTACAGACGAAATTTCTTTTGAGGCTTCTCATACGTAGCCATATCCTCTTCGACTAATGAGTTATTTCCTTCGTTTATTTTCTGAAGTGTTGAAACAACTATTTTTCTTCTCATTTTTTCTGTTCTTGTTATCGCCTTTCCTGGGTTCCTGTTTATTCTTCTCATCGTAGCAGCGCTTTCTTTTAGCTGTTCTAAGTCGTCTTTCCATTCTCTGACTTGTATTATTTTCCTTAAAAAAAATTCTCACTTCGCAATTTTTTCACTGCAATTTTTCTTCTTTTGTCTTCTTAAATCTTTTATGCCTTTTTAAATATAAAATCAGTCCTTCTGAAATTGTTACGCAATCATATAAACATGAAAACTAGAATTGGAGACGCGATTAAATTCGATTTCAAAAGCAAGCTTATGTTAAATTCTGACGTAGTTTCAACGTGTTTCATTAAAGATATTGGATTTATGATAAAAACCGAAATTTGAAGTTATTATGCAAAACCAGAAAATCACTTTTTAATTCAATAACATTGTAATAAAATAATTCAATAATTGATTAACACATCTAAGTTACACGCGAACAAAACCTTTACTACATAAGCAGACGTTTTTGTATTAAATGCAAAACATAACACATGAGGTTATCCTGATAGTTTTCCTGCTTGGCTTCACACAAAAATGGCAAAAACCTGTGAAAAAATCGGACTTTTCGTGCTACTTAAAATAAAATCTTGAATAACTTCGTAATTTTTATCCAATTTTCTTCAAACATGTCGCAAAAAAATTCCCTTTATTCAAGAAATAATATTTGAGTGCTTTTAGTCTAGTTCGCTTTCCCGCGTATAACGAGAAACCACGAAAAACTGTTTAAATATCCCGTTTTTCGGGTTTAACTCCCTTAGTTTTTCATCAGATGATTTCCAGATTTGCCACGTAAATTACATAGGACGAACAAATTGTCTTGCGTGAATTTTTGGTTTAGATTATTTCAGTTAAGTGAACAAATTCTGCGACAAATTAAGTCCAAAATCGCCTTTTGTCATCTCGCTAAAAGCTTTTTCTTATGATTCCATCCTAAATTGGCATTCGAACAAACTTTGATGCAAAGACTGTTTCAGAAGTATTACTGAAACATTAAAAGAGAAAATTCCCAAAGAGCCTCTTATTAACCCCAGCTTTACATTAAACGTACGAAGAAAAAGAGGGGCGTTCATGGATTTGCAGTTGAATCAAGCTCTGATGCTTCATCCCTGTTTTTGTTTGATTATTAGATTTGTGAACAATGTCATACTATTTGAAAGTTATTATGGTCATAGGAAATTTACTGAATATCTAAAACATTGAAACAATTTAACGCGAGCAACGACCACACAAGATTTTATCGATGAAATTCCTTTATTAAGAACAATCAAACATTTCCGAAGAACATGCCGTAAAAAAGATGACCGGGGAGAGGAGGTTAGTATACCAACGGATGATTCATGAAAGCGGGGACGCAGGCCGACATATCTAGACAGGGGGAGCGGGTATACAGGGGGTGCTGTTATATAATTGCAGCTACATGCACTGGAGCAACGCCGAGTACGTCGGCTATTTGTTTCTAATTAGCATGCAACATACTGCAAAAAAGAGTTATGCTATCGTAATATTTAAAACAGGAGTTTTGAAGTTTTAAATATTTTTCGGCAAAATGTTAATTTTTGTAAGGAATAGTTTTCGATATTTTCATTTATTAAGTTTTCTGAATCTGATATTTGATAAAAAATAATTTTAAATGACATTAAGGATAGAAAAATGAGTTTAGTTTAAAGACGCTACATATATTATTTGGTTCATGTTTCTATACAGTATATAATTGAATTTCTCGAAGGCTTTATCTTATTGAATTGGTATGAAGATTTTAAGTATTTTTAAACACATTTTTATTAATATAAGTTAAGCGGATCATTCATCATCATCACCAACATCATCATCATCATCATCATCATCATCATCATCATCATCATCATCATCATCATCATCATCATCATCATCATCATCAGTCTCTCGACTACTCCAATCATCGGGACAGCAGAAGAAATAGACCATCTCCTTGAGTTGAATCTATTGATGGTAGCTCTCAAGAGTTCCGGCAATGTCATATCCGTCCACCCTTTTTTTTAACAACACATAGGGTGCGAACGTCCCACGTTGCGATGATTGTATTCTGCGTGGTTAGGTTCGTCGCTCCAGACAATGATTTATTCTGCGTGGTTAGGTTCGTCGCTCCAGTTGCTCACTTGTCACGCCGATCCCAGAGTGAGACAATGGGACGCACGGCTTTTGTTCATCCGGGTCTCGACCAATCTGTTATGGTGTTCTTGTGATTCATATTCCAAGTCGTGAATCGAATGAGACAAGATCGCCCAAGTGTGTATCAGGTATGGCACTTGACTGATTGAATGTTCATATTAGTTATAATGACTAGTCCTGAATCGAAAGAGACAAGATCGCCCAAGTGTGTATCAGGTATGGCACTTGACTGATTGAATGTTTATATTAGTTATAATGACTAGTCGTGAACCGAAAGAGACAAGGTCGCCCAAGTGTGTATCAGGTATGGCACTTGACTGATTGAATGTTTATATTAGTTATAATGACAAGTCGTGAACCGAAAGAGACAAGATCGCCCAAGTGTGTATCAGGTATGGCACTTGACTGATTGAATGTTTATAATAGTTATAATGACTAGTCGTGAATCGAATGAGACAAGATCGCCCAAGTGTGTATCAAGTATGGCACTTGACTGATTGAATGTTTATATTAGTTATAATGACAAGTCGTGAACCGAAAGAGACAAGATCGCCCAAGTGTGTATCAGGTATGGCACTTGACTGATTGAATGTTTATATTAGTTATAATGACTAGTCGTGAATCGAATGAGACAAGATCGCCCAAGTGTGTATCAGGTATGGCACTTGACTGATTGAATGTTTATATTAGTTATAATGACAAGTCGTGAACCGAAAGAGACAAGATCGCCCAAGTGTGTATCAGGTATGGCACTTGACTGATTGAATGTTTATATTAGTTATAAGGACAAGTCATTGGAAAATTTAAATCATCAAATATTTTTGGTTAAATAGGACCCACAGTTACAGAAAAACTTTCTTGCGTCGACGGGTAACCATAAATTAGTATGGTAAGTTTTAACGCGTTTTTGGAGTGGGTGGAGTGTAAAACACATTGAAAGAAAAGAAGTTATTAAGTAAGAACTATAAATATTAATCAGAAATGTATAAGCTTACTACAATTCAGCGACCACCAGTATTTAAAAGAAATTCTGAATATGTTTTGCTTGTATATAAACGTGCCGCACTGACGTACATACACGACATTATCAGAAAATACCAGCGGTAACGATAGTAAATTTATTGGCAATATGGACTACAAACCAACGTACCTAAAATTCAATCAAATATCATATTACTTAGAATATTTTCCAAAATTTTAAAGATTACTGAGTAGTTTAAAATTGTTATTAAAAATGGTATTGACATTATATTCATCAAGTAATTATTACAGTTAAGTCTCCCGCAGAAAAAAAAATACTCCAACATTAGTCGATCGAGATAGTAGTCAACACCTCATAAAACCACCCACCTCCGTGTGAAGAATACTTTTTCAGTGATATTTTAATCTAAAAGTAACATTTCTTTCAAATCAGTTTAATTAAAATTTAAATCAGCCTCAAATATGATTTCAGAAAAATATATTTTACTTTTGAAAGATTTTTTTAATAAAGAGTATTACTTTGTGTTGACAAATTGTCAGTATAAACAATTTTAGCGTTTTTATTGATAACTTATTTAATCTATTATGTTGAAATTTAAACTAAAATAAAAGCTTAATGAAAGATATAAGTTTCAAAAAATACATTTTAAACTTTATGTATAGCTTTTCTTTGGGTGCCTCTAATATACAGACTATTTGGTAAAAAGTTTTATCGTAATTTTTCGCGTTAATATTTGTTTGTAAATAAGAATAGTTTCCTTAATATAAAACTGTTAAAATCTGTTAAAAACATGTTTTTTTAATAACGTGATTATTAATTGTAACCAATTGAAAATATTTGTTTTATTTCATTTCTATTTGAAATTTGAATGCCATTTATTTCTACTTTCAGTGCAAATTCCTTCCATTTACTCATCATCAATTTAGGCTCAAGAAATCGAAACTAAAATGAATCGGCAAAATATTAATCATTGGTTGATATGGTTAATTCCATTCATTCTTATTTCAAATTTATCTTCCGCACTTAGTCCCGATTTATATGCGAAAGACTCTTTCCAAGGCGACCCTTCAAAGAATTTGACAAACGCCCAAACAATAATAACTCATTTAAGAAATGATTCCTCTCAACTCGAAGAATGGAATATCAACTGCTCTGAATTCTGGTCTTGTTCAGCTTTCAGTGCCGCAAACAAACTGTGTTTCTGCGACGACCTTTGCTTTCTATTTGGTGATTGTTGTGAAGGCAAATTTAATACAACAGAAATTTCATTTTCACAGACTTCCCGAACAACTAATAACACAATTCCTGAAGAGATCAGTTTAACATCGACGCAACAGTTAACCAAACCTCTCGAAAAACATTTATACAAATGTGATTACGATGATCATGTGAGTGCTACTATCTACACGGTGTTCGGTTGTCCTGTGGAATACGCTAACAAGTATATTCGAAAGCAATGTGAACAACCCGAAAAGACTGATCGCCTGTTACATGTGCCAGTCTCAGGTGTCTTTCCAAATGTACCAAAAAACACATCATCCGTTAAGTTTTACAATTTCTACTGCGCTATTTGTCACGGACTAACAGATTACCATTTCTGGAATCCGATTCTGTCTTGTAATGATAAAATAGTTCCCATCAAAAATTCCGAACGAAACGAAAGTGAAACCACTGATTCACCTGAAAAACATTTGAATTGTTTCCTACATTATCTCGAATTGCCTGAAAATGAAACTCTACGCAACTGTGAAAGAATTATAAATGAATGTCCTAGTGACAAGAGCGAGGATGAAGTGTTCATGTGTGTACACGGACCTGTTCAACCAATTGCATCTCGAGAACAAATATTCAAAAATAAACACTGCGCTCTTTGTCACGATGTCGAAATGCAATCAATGAGTTGCACCAGTTTCACGCAATATATTTATATGGGTTCATTTGCAAATCTCTATTATTTTCGTTCGACGAAATTATTCATTAGTAAATGTGATGGCACATCTATATATGACCCATACACAGAAAACTGTAGGCCTATACACATTCCACGTTTTTGCAATGAGAGCAATCTAATAATCGATGATCCAACAATTCCTTGCCCGGATTGTCAACTTATAAGATTAAAAGAAAATGAATACAACATTTCAGGAGATTTTATCCGCTTTGAAAAGTCAGCTCTAACTATTAATAAATCCCTTTTGCACTATATAGATGATAAAGTTTACATCTGCTCCGAGAACTACTTCCGAAAGAATGCATCGGCAAATGTTGACCAATCCGATGAAGTTGAACAGTATATTACATTGTGTGGTGTGTCACTATCTTTGTTGCTATTATTTGTAACATTCTGTGTGTACGCTAAATTCCGTTCTCTACGCAATGTTCCTGGCAAAATGTCCATGAATCTTATGGCATCCATGTTTCTTGCAAACCTTCTGTTTCTTTTAAGAGATTTCCACGCAATCTGCATTGTCGTCGCCGTCTGCATGCACTATTTCTATCTGGTGTCATTTTTTTGGATGAATGCTCTTTCCTTTGATGCTTGGAATACATTCTCGAAGACCTCCATTGGAGGACGAAGCAAGCATTCTTATAAATATTACTTGATCTACTGCTGGATAACCCCTCTTCTCATTGTCTCCTTAAGCATCTTTGTTGACTTTAGTCCATTTGATATCTTTCCATCTTGGCTTACTCCAAAATACGGCCCGCCATTCTGTTGGATATCAAACAAATGGTCCCTTTTGACCTTCTTTGCGGCGCCACTATTTCTCCTCGTTTTATGTAACCTCGTGTTTTATGGATTAACTATACGCGCCATCTATCGGACGGAAAAGTTTTCGAATCGTCTGCTGTCGAAAAAGAACAAAGGAATGTTTCTGATTTATTTAAAACTTTGCTTCATAATGGGGATGACCTGGATATTTGCTCTTCTTCACACATTTACTGACATCACAATTATAAGTTACCTTTCTGTGTTTCTCAACTCATTTCAAGGCTTTTGGGTCGGTTGTTCATATCTCTTCTCAAAGCAAGTATGTCGTAAACTGAAGAAAAAATTTGCCTTCTTCAGTAACTGCAGACGGCATACAATGAGTGAAGAGACGGAAAGTAAGCAAACGTCGGCCGTTTATCTCTCCAACGTCAAAAGCAGCTCTTAAAAGACAGACCTATTCATATAGATTGATATAAACGAAAAGCTACGCCTTCGGGACCATTCAGAAACATGTTATCTATAAAGTCTATCAACATGTGTATGTATGGACGTATGTGTTTGTGCTCGGAGGCCTTATTTCTTTCTTGAGCTATCTTAAATTTCAAAGATGCTCCCCACCTCAAAAAAGAAATGATAATTACATTATAAAACCAGCTAATAATGAAGCACAGCATTTTAGAAGAAAAAAAAAGCTCCCCTGCTGTAAATTCTGTTAATGATAAAAATAACTACCCAGTTGTGACTAAATTAGTGACATAAATTCAGGGTAAATATCCCTTGGACGTAATGATTTTATTTTTTCACGGCTAAATCTTTCCCTCCAGGACGTTTGAGATGACCTTGGCATCTTGTAAGAACTCTATTCCTACATCTTCATTGTGTAGATAGAACCCAATCTTAATGCTGTTTTAATAATTACGATTTAAATAAAAAAAATCTAACATGGATTTGTTTAACGCCATCATGTCAAATGTTTCTTGTATTACCAAGTCTTTTGGAATATTCTCTGGTTGGGTAAGACAATGATTATTTATCAAGGTTCCATTATTTATTTCCTGTTGAAGCGGAATAATATCTTCATTTTTTTTTATAATAACACCGTTTGCATATTTATGCATTTGATAAGACAAATGTGGGTGCAAGAGTTACAGCTTCAATTATTTCACCGATTGGATGAAACAAAACTATTCTCCATTAAACTGAAATCCTAATAGAAGACACTGCTGTAATATATAATGTATAAAATCAATCGACATATATACGCATGTCTGTATGTATTTCTTTTCAGAGGCTTCATTTCTTTCTTGATGAGCCATCTTAAATTTCAAAGATGTTTACCCCTTAAAAAAAGAAAAAAATGATAATTAGATTATAAAACCCGCTAACAATAAAGGACAGCATTTTAGAAACCAAAGCTTCCCTGCTGTAAATTCTGTTAATGATAAATCAACAACTACACAGTTACGTCTAAATTAGTGTCATAATGTCAAGATAAATATCACTTGGATTTTTTTTTCACGGCTAATTCATTCCCCTCCAGGACGTTTGAGATGACCTTGGCATCTTGTAAGAACTCTATTCCTACATCTTCATTGTGTAGATAGAACCCAATCTTAAAGCTGTTTTAATAATTACGATTTAAATAAAAAAAAATTCTAACATGGATTTGTTTAACGCTATCATGTCAAGTGCTTCTTCTATTACCAAATCATTTGGAATATTTTCTGGTTTGGCAAGGCAATGATTATTTATTTAGGTCCCATTATTTCATTACCGTTTAAATCAGGGATATTTTTAATTAGTATTGTTGTACATGCAGATATAAGCATACATGTCCAACGATATATAGACGTCCACACATACATACATGATACATATATACGCGCCCATAAATATTATAGAGGCTTTTTTATATCTATACCTACGATGACGACGTGTCCTCAGCGATCTCAAGGTTTCTTTTCCGCACAATGTTTTTGTGTTTCATTCCAAAACTCTATAAACCAGAGAACACACCTTTTTTTTCTCGAACTCGAATGATATCACTTTTCTAAAGTGGGCCGATTTCTTGTAGCTAAATGTGTGGATCAAATCGTGGTATTTTTGTAACGCGTGGGAGTTGTCCTAAATAGTACTCAAATTGCTTTTCTAACACGGTCGAAACTAATGTACAGAAAAAAAATAATTAAGTAAAATAAACAGTACATATAGCAAGGACAATTAAAATAAAACAATACATATAGCAAGGACAATTAAAATAAAATAATACATATAGCAAGAACAATTAAAATAAAACAATACATATAGCAAGGACAATTAAAATAAAATAATACATATAGCAAGGACAATTAAAATAAAATAATACATATAGCAAGGACAATTAAAATAAAACAATACATATAGCAAGGACAATTAAAATAAAACAATACATATAGCAAGGACAATTAAAATAAAACAATACCTATAGCAAGGACAATTAAAATAAAACAATACATATAGCAAGGACAATTAAAATAAAACAATACATATAGCGAGGACAATTAAAATAAAATAATACATATAGCAAGGACAATTAAAATAAAATAATACATATAGCAAGGACAATTAAAATAAAACAATACATATAGCAAGGACAATTAAAATAAAACAATACATATAGCAAGGACAATTAAAATAAAACAATACATATAGCAAGGACAATTAAAATAAAACAATACATATAGCAAGAACAATTAAAATAAAACAATACCTATAGCAAGGACAATTAAAATAAAACAATACATATAGCAAGGACAATTAAAATAAAACGATACATATAGCAAGGACAATTAAAATAAAACAATACATATAGCAAGGACAATTAAAATAAAATAATACATATAGCAAGGACAATTAAAATAAAACAATACATGTAGCAAGGACAATTAAAATAAAACAATACATATAGCAAGGACAATTAAAATAAAACAATACATATAGCAAGGACAATTAAAATAAAAAATGCATGTAGCAAGGACAATTAAAATAAAACAATACATGTAGCAAGGACAATTAAAATAAAACAATACATATAGCAAGGACAATTAAAATAAAACAGTACATGTAGCAAGGACAATTAAAATAAAACAATACCTATAGCAAGGACAATTAAAATAAAACAATACATGTAGCAAGGACAATTAAAATAAAACAATACATATAGCAAGGACAATTAAAATAAAACAGTACATATAGCAAGGACAATTAAAATAAAACAATACATATAGCAAGAACAATTAAAATAAAACAATACCTATAGCAAGGACAATTAAAATAAAACAATACATATAGCGAGGACAATTAAAATAAAACAATACATATAGCGAGGACAATTAAAATAAAACAATACATATAGCGAGGACAATTAAAATAAAACAATACATGTAGCAAGGACAATTAAAATAAAACAATACATATAGCAAGGACAATTAAAATAAAACAATACATGTAGCAAGGACAATTAAAATAAAACAATACATGTAGCAAGGACAATTAAAATAAAACAATACATATAGCAAGGACAATTAAAATAAAACAATACATATAGCAAGGACAATTAAAATAAAAAATGCATGTAGCAAGGACAATTAAAATAAAACAATACATGTAGCAAGGACAATTAAAATAAAACAATACATATAGCAAGGACAATTAAAATAAAAAAATGCATGTAGCAAGGACAATTAAAATAAAACAATACATATAGCAAGGACAATTAAAATAAAATAATACATATAGCAAGGACAATTAAAATAAAACAATACATATAGCAAGGACAATTTCTTTTTGTTTTTACTATATGTATTGTTTTACTTAATTATTTTTTATTTATTATTTTAATATATTATTTAATTTATAATTTTATATTTAACTTTAGTTTTAATATTTAAAATTTATATTTCATAATTGTTGCACTTATTTTTAATATTTAATTTTATTTATATATATTTTTATATTTATATTAATTAATTTATTTTTATATTTAATATTTAATTAAAATAAAATTAATAAAAAATTAATAAAAAATGTCCTCGGATCTTGAGGACAAGTGGGCGTCGTTGATGAAATCACCTCAGGATTGAGGCTTGAAGTTGCGACATCTCCGTATCAACCGATACTTGTCCTCCTATGGATTATAAAGAGTTCTACATTAATTAGTTTGTGACAACGTGAATTGACTTCGTTAAACAAAGACCGAACTCGAATAAAGTCCTTTTCTAAAGTGGGCCGATTTCTTATCGCTAATGTGTGGATCAAGTCGTGGTATTTTTATAAAGCTGTCAAAAGTGGCACTAAAATTGCTTAAAAAACACGACCGGAACTAATGTACAGAAACTCTGCGCAAACGACATATTTACACATTTTTCTCATCACCGCGGAAGTGTAAACTTCCGGTTAGATTCTTTGATGAAATCCTGCTGAATTATTTATGTGCACATTAACTTAAGAACATCACCATGACATGGATTATAATGACAGGAGAACCAGAAAAAAACTTTTAGAATTAGACAAATGTCAACAGAGAAAGCAAACGGGAAAATGAGGTTCTCAAGAGTTCGGCACTCTTTTATTGTTACATATGAATCATGATTTTCCGAAATTTTGAGCAGTGGAAGTTATTTTTTGCGGAGATTAATTAACAGTTTTTTGTGCTTCTTTCTGATCATTATAAAAAATGACGGGTTTTCATATATTGTTAGCAATATGGATTACTGATCATTGAAAGTTTTGGGGGTGAATAGGATATAATTTCAGAAAATACGTTTTCATAAGAAACTTGTTTCATAATAACCTTTTTTATGAGAGATGTAGAAAACAAAAAAGAAAAGATAGATGTAAAAATGTTTTAAATGATTCTGACGATCAATAAAGCATTGTGATATACTCGTAATCCCTGTCGCCAATTTATATTGCAAAATAATAAAAGTTCCTAGAAAACCTTTCCCAAAAGATTTGCTTCATGCTTTGAGTTCAGCCAATTCGTTATGCCGGAAGAGAAAACCTTGGATTAGGTACCTCCACTTTTTTTGCATAAATTTTCGATACCTAAGGTTTAAAATAAAATTTTACAATGAAATATCTTTTTTGAAGATTTCATTTTA
The DNA here is from genome assembly GCA_964036315.1 of Acanthosepion esculentum. NCBI lineage: Eukaryota > Metazoa > Mollusca > Cephalopoda > Sepiida > Sepiidae > Acanthosepion > Acanthosepion esculentum. The sequence goes on along the minus strand of OZ038498.1, from coordinate 10,476,749 downwards.
GCTTTAATTGAAAGCTTAATATTTATAATTAAATTTATTATTTCCATTAAGTAAAATATTCTGGTGTATTTCATATAGAAATTATATAGATTGGAATGTCAAATTTAATTTCGATTTCTTAAAACTTTCTTAAAAGCGGCCATTTTCTTATAAGAAATTTGTAAACAAAACGAATGTTTCTATTTTAAAATTCTTTCAAAAATAAATATATATTTCTGATACGTTATTTTAGCAAAATTAGAAAATTTAACGTTAAATTAATCTGATTTGAAATAAATATTACTTATAGCGTAAAAAAATAATATACAACCAATTATTAACGATTAGACGAACAGGACCGTTCATCTGATCCAACGTTTGATGGATTGCTGATTGACGAAGCGATGACAGTTACTATGAATGACCCAATTGTCAGAAATCAAAGTGAACTCATTTTTTTGGTTTTTAACTATCCAGTAATTTTTACAAATGAACATATTTTCCGCAGTTATTTAATATTTTATTGACTTTTATTTCAACAGAAAAAAAGCGCAAAAACGTCGTTGTTATTATATAACCACCGCCATGACGTAAAAAAAGGAAGATTTTAACCAAAATTTCGAACTTGTTAGAAAGGATTAAAAAGTGATTAAAAATACTTTGGTCTTTCATCTGAATAATAACATAAACATTTTGACGATAAAACTTTATTATTATTAAGTCTGTGGCCTTTTTCATTACGCTATGCTGTTTTCCCGCGAAAAAGAGGAGGTACCTGCCTTAGATCAGATAGATTCGAAAAAAGAAAAACTTTAAAATTTGTTAATGGCAAAAATATTCCAGAAAACCTTTTCCAAAATAAGATTTGCTTCATGCTTTGAGTTCAGCCAATTTGATATGCCAGAAGAGGAAACAGTAGATCGGATACATTCAAAAAAAGAAAAACTTTAAAATTTTTTAATGGCAAATGTATTTCTTTGTGTAATAAAATATTCTTCAATAGATTATACTGATGGTTAAAAACTCTTGTTATTTAAAAGAGGAATATTATTACTTTTGCAATGTCTATATGTATATACAGTTAAGCCGGTGTAAGTGATTGAGAGAACATGAATTGGAGAATAGCGAAAAAGAGAAACCTTAATAAGAGCCACAAGGAACAAGAAGTATTGGAGAGCCGTGATGACCCAAGGCATGAACATGAACACATATTATCAGTTCTTAGCAAATTAACGTTTTATATAATGAATTTTGAATAAAGCTAAAAACGGCAAAAATGCGCGCCTAAGAATATTACACTCTCTCCTAGAAAGAAATTTCAAAGAACGCACGATATTGAAACTGTTGCAACAGACATCATCGTCTGTTTCTTTCATTCTTTATGCATTCATTCGTTGCTTGTCGTTAACATTAGAACGAATAACGTCAACGAATATAAATTGTACAGATAGAAATGAGCGTCAATTGTTAGATTTCATTGAAGCTTAAAATGGAGTTTAGAAACGATAAATAAAATAGTCGTTATCGTTGTATCGATAAATCATTAGCAAACTTCGATATACATAAATATACTCGATACGCCGAAGATAATTTCTATACTGTTTTAAAGCTTACTGAAATTTACTTTTTTAGGTTTAATGTTACGCTTCAGTTCTTTTGGTATGACGCCCAAAACGTTCAAAGTTGTTTGTTTGGATTTTCTTCAATTATTTATACTCAGTTAAAATTAGGAAAATATATGTTTTACTTAAATTCCATTTCAGAATTATCTAAAAAGATCCTAAACTATATAGATAATATTTTTCTTTTATAAATCTGACAATGAAACCCCAACGGACTGCGTCGTTGTTGAAATGCGAGATTTCGATAATAAATTAGTTTGAATTAAATGCTTGATGCATCAAAATGTTCTTACGTTATTTAGATCTGAGTTTTACTATGTGAAGCAACACAAAAATCAACTGTCTTCTTTTAAATAAAACCTCACTATATTTCAAATAATTACTTTTCCAAGGTAATAAAAGTTATTTTTCAAATTTGGAGGCGCCCTCAGTCCTGAGTTGTTAACTACTCCTTGTCGCATTGTCCAATTCGTTTGACAACAAATTTATTTATTCTTACAAGTTGATGTAAGTTAAGAACAACATTATAAATAAATAGTTAAATAATAGTCAAATTTTATTTAATTACACGTTCAGTTGAATACGTTATTGACCCAACTACAATCAAGCAAAAGACAAAAATTAATATTAACTTTCGGTTGTTTGTGGAGATTATTTTTTTAGATAGAGTTATCGTGAAGAGCGGAGGCAAGTAAAAAAAAACCGTTTGTATGGAGAGAAAATAAAAAAGGATATATATATATATAGTAATAGAGGGTGAATAAATTTGATCTTAGTGAGGGAGATATTTTATTTTTAAAAGAAACGTCAAGCAGTTCATGCTCCTGTGTTGGGTGTGTACCTTAAAGTAAGGAAGTTCTAGGCAGGGAAATTAAACGCTAAAATAGTTGTAAGTGGGTGTCCGGAGGCAGCATGTTATTAATATATATATATATATATATATATATATATATATATATATATATATATATATATATATATATATATATATATATATATATATATATATATATATATATATATATATATAATTATTTAATTTAATATGTTTCTATTCTGAGTCACGGTGGTGTAATGGATAACGGCTCTGATTGAGGAATATATATATATATATATATATATATATATATATATATATATGAAGTAAGATAGATGTTCTCTTAAATCCTTAAGGATTTCGAATGGGAGTGATATATATATATATATATATATATATATATATATATATATATATAACGTACCCAAAAACAATTTATATATGTATTTTATTTTGTTTAAACGTTATTTTTTATGCATACTTATATTCGAGTAGAAGTTCTGTTTCTTAATTTAACAGTATTTTTTTATCCAACTACTCCGACTAGCCAGGATATTCGAAAAATAAAATATATGCGTCTTCCGGAAGTATTCGAAAATGCAACCCCTATGGGGGAATCGTTATTGGATCTGATATGCCTGACCGCTCGGCCACATAGGTCTTATAGTCAAACAAACACCGAATAGTGCCATTTGAACACAAACTCTCTGCCTATTCTCGAAATATCCATATTTGCTCTGTATCGTATTCTAATCTAAACAAAGATAATGTATTTTTAGGAAATGAATTACATTTTCTGCCAAGATTTCTCGAATATTCAGGCCGGCAGATGTAGTTGGATAAAAAAAATACTGTTAAATTAAA
>OZ038498.1:10448467-10468467 GCA_964036315.1 Acanthosepion esculentum | reverse complement strand
CATCAAAAAGTCAGATTTTCATAACATATGACTTTTAATGGCTATAATAGATACAGGTTAAATACTCCTGTAAAACTTTATTTTATTCCACACACATATATATATATTAAGACCTTTTTATGTTTATACATTCTTTTTATAGATACAAATATTTAAGTAAATGCTCTGTTTATAATAAACTGTATTAAACAACATTTACCGGCCTGAATGTCCGAGAAATTTTCATAGAAAATATTCTTCCTCCGACAGGAATCGAACATGTATCCTATACGACACCGTCATTTAGCCTGATGTGCCTTAACCGATTGAGCCACAGAGGATCGTTCGGTTAGGAAGGTCGATTTTACTGCATTTAAACAATCTTCAATGTTTATTATAAACAGAGCATTTACTTAAATATTTGTATCTATAAAAAGAATGCATAAACATAAAAATGTCTTAAAATCATTGTCGGATTTTGCCCATTTCATTATATATATATATATATATATATATATATATATATATATATATATATATATATATATATATATATATATATATATATATATGGTAGGTGTGGGCCTGTGTGTGTTATTTGGTCCTTAGGTAGGGAGTGAGTAGGGTATGTGTGAGCGTGTATACTGCGGTGGGTGTGTGTGATCACTTGACTTATTAAAGAGTGAGTATGAGGTGATGTGCGTACGTGAATAGATCCGTGTGGATGTGGATGAGTAAGTTGTGATTTGCAGGGTGATATATTAAAACTATCTATATTGTTAAGTTTATGGCTTGGCCCAGCTAGACAATATGTTTCCGAGCGCCGTCTCCACTTAATTTCACGGAATCCTAAAATCTTCCTAATGTTATCTTACCTAAACTTTTCCATTATCTCAATTATAGCGAATTTAGCATGGGTTTTTCTGGGCGTGTGTATGTATATGTATATATATATATATAGGTGTGTGTCTGTGTATGTGTGTATGTATGTGCTGTAGGTGTCTGGGCGGGAGTATAAGACTTTATCGCCTATGGGGTGTGTATGTCGCCAAGAAATGTACACTCTTCCGGTATATCTTCGGACGTTTGAAAATACGTACCCTCTCTCACTGAAACCTTTCTTCAAATCTTCTCTCTGCTAAAGGTTAATGCCCCCTCCACCTTTGGACCTCCCTGCCTCTCTCGTCTGTTACCCCTCTATATAGATCCCATGTTCTCCCAAACTCTCACACATATACTCTTACTAATATTTTCCCGGAGTTGTTTTTTCTGTTTTCTTTTTGAATCTGTAGGTCTGATGAATTGGATCGTTTTTACGATTCCAATGGAATAAATTATGACCATGGGATATTAGTGTTTAAGTCTTTTTATTAAATATATATATATATATATATATATATATATATATGACCTTAGAAAATATTAGATCATTAGGACAAATGGATTTTGCGCCTCAAAAGAATTCGTCCAGACGAGCTTAACCACAAATTTAACAACATCGATAGAATTAATATATAACAACATAAATCAAGCCCTACGCTCATTTCCCGCATACACAAGACAGACATGATTGCAGAGGTGTTGAGGTCTCACACTTTTACACAGACTCATACCAATATACAGATTTACACAAATAATACACACTCCCAAAGAATTAAAAGATAACATACACTAACGCACACACAAACCCCTCACAACAACCAATAAAACAGTCAAAATGATCAAGAAGGCAATTCTGCGACTCATGAATCTCCACAGCATCTATTTTAAAAACAACTTAAAAGAGGTCGTTTCAACAACACAAGGTCTGACCAAAATTAACGATAAAAAAACAAATCAAAACTACAGATAATTTTTTTTCTCCTGATGTTGGCCATCCTGGCCGAAACTAGTCGAGGAACCTTATTGAAAAAATAAAACAAAAAATATTGATATACAACCCAGTGTGTCTGTACACACACACACACACACACATACATACATACATACATACATATATATATATATATATATATATATATATATATATATATATATATATATATATATATATATGCGTGTATGTATGTACCTCCACAGATTCGCTAAAAAAGAGCATACCACGATGAAAAAAAATGCTCCCAAAACTTAATAAAAACGTTTCAGTCATAATCTTCATGTTATTATTAAGCGGTATGAGTGAAATAGTTTTTAATTATTAAATTATATTTTTGAATCATTTTTAAAACGTCGGAAATTTTACTTAAATTTTTGTTTTCCTTACAAAAATTTAGTATAGGAAATTTTAGAGTCTTTTTGCGGTGAAAAGTACATCGATTTTGAAGTTCTTGCAAAACTCAAATAATTGTCGGATTTTTATGAAAATTTCAGGACTTACACCCTTGTGCAAATTAATTGAAACAAAACAAATAATTCTGTTATTATTTACTTGTTTTTCATATTTTCCCAATGTAACATGACATGTTAGTACTTCGTATGTCAATTCCACGAAGTCGTTCTAGGCAGATTGACCACAGATTCTCGATTTGATTTAAAGCAGGTGAGTTTCCGGGCCAATCTATAGTACTTTAACATTACAATTTTCGTAGGCTACGTTGGTGTAATGACCATCGCAGACAATGGCCGTAGGACCACAAACCGACAGTCGTGATAAAAATGTGATTCAATCACGGTTGACGCAATATTTTTAAGGCCAAACAAATTTCATCATACACCCCGAAAATAGATTCCTGCAAATGAACTAATCTGAGGAAAAAATAGAAATTTCTAACACCTTGTCACTCCAGGGTTTTGTTTTTTAAATGATCGTATGATAAAAGAAAGGAAACTAAAGCAGTTGTTTCAATTAATTTGCACAAGGGTGTATTCCCAAATGAATTATATTATTTTAGAAATGTTTCCTTTTTAGAAAATCTTGTTAAAACATTTTTTTACATCTGTTATCCTCCATTTATTTAATTTAATGAAATTTCGAGAAATTAATGTTTGCATCGCTTAATGTTTATATTAGTTATAAACAGAACTCCTTGGAGAATTAAAATCATCATTTCTTTTTGTTTGTAAATCAGTACCCTCAGTTACTAAAAATCTGCTCTCAATCCTAAAATAAAAAATGCAATAAAACTAAGACAATATTTAATTAGAATTTTTTTTACAGGTCATAAATAATCATACATAAAAAAGCTTACTACAGTTCAGCGACCATCAATATATTAAAAAGAATTTTGAATTTTTTTTGTGTGTATAAACGTGCCGAACTTTGTAAATTGGGACATCCATACAAAACATTTAGAAAATAAGAGTGATAACTATAGTAATTTTAAAGCCATAGTACCTTCAATAGTACAATTCAATTAAACAGATTACGGGGAATATTTCCCTAAATTTTAACTGGGTAGTTAAAATGTATATAAAAAAGGAACTCACGTTATATTCCTCAAGTCATTTTTATAGATATGCCCCCGGTAGAAAAAAAAAAGATTTAAATTAGACTTCCGACTGTCCTTTAATACCTTAAATAAGCACCTATCTAAGTGTTAAAAAAACGCATTTCTGAGATATTTTATAGCAAAAGTAATTAGTATTTGTTATAAATCAGATTAATTAAACTTTAAATCAGTTAATATTCCTCAAATAAAGTTTCGGAAACATTTTATGTTTGAAAGATTTTTTTTAAGAAAGAGAATTATATTGTGCTGAAAGATGGCTAACAATGGCACTAAAATCAGCGATTTTTAGTGATTTCAAAACAACAAACCCTTCCAGTAAATTTAAATTAGATTTGAAATACAGTAAAGTATTTTACTTATTGGGAATATTAACTATGAACTATTAGCTTGATATTCTTCAAAAGACACTAAAATAAAAGCTCCAAGAAAGATTTTTCTCATTTTGTAAATATATATATATATATATATATATATATATATATATATATATATATATTGAGACATTTCTTATGTTTATACGTTCTTTTTATAGATACAAATATTTAAATAAATGCTTTTTTTACAATTATATTTGTATCTATGAAAAGAACGTATGAACATAAAAAAATGTCTCAAAATAATTGTCGGACTTTGTCCATTTCATAATATATATATATATATATATATATATATATATATATATATATGTGTGTGTGTGTGTGTGTGTGTTTGTATGTATGAGTAATAGAAATTATTAGGAGGATTTGAGATAATTATAATTAAGTAATTCCTCAAATCTAGAAGAAACCTCAACAGAATGCAGAAAGCACTGGACATCCAGTTTCGTCCATATATATATATATATATATATATATATGTGTGTGTGTGTGTGTGTGTGTGTGTGTGTGTGTGTGTGTGTGTGTGTGTGTGTGTGTGTGTGTGTTTAGACTTATGTCGCTGAAATAGTGTCCATCGCTAGCAATTACTTTTCCCATCTTTTTGGCAGCATTTGGATTCCACGTAGGAAAAATGACACGTTTTTTTAGGCTAACCACGAGTCGACTCATTTTTTGGCATCTCATAAGAATGAAAGTGCTGCTCAGCCAGGCCATGTGCCATCGATCAGACCAAGTGATAATCGAACAGGGCAATGTCTGGCGAATACGGCAGGTGGAGTATAAAATCTCATTTAAGCGTTTCCAACTAGGTTTTCACCTGTTTTGCAACATGTCGCCTAGCGTTGTCATGTTGCAAAATCACTTTGTCGTGTCTCTGCTCGTATAGCGGCCGTTTTTTCTTCAATGCTCGTCTGAAACTCATCAATTGTAGTCGATAACGATCTCCCGTGATGTGACATTATTTAACGCTGAAAAATAAGGATTAAAAGATAGATTGATGAGCTATAATATTTAACGCTGGAAATATAGAGATTAGAAGATATATTGAAGGATAGACTGATCAGCTACAATGAAGAAGATTAAAGATTTTATTTTTAAGAAATTAAAATTCTCAGAGAATGAGAATTGCGAAAAGGATAATGTTTTGATAGAGCAATGTTGCTAATGTGAGATTAATTAATTACGAAAGGCGCTGGAGATAATCGGGATGGACTGACTCAGGCAGGCGGGTGGTCTAAAGACCCGGAGCTGAGAACAGCAGAGTCTTAAGTTTGTAAAACAAGAAAGTGCATAAGCCGTAATTTTGCAGGTGAGAAATCTTGACAACTGATGGTATGATAGCCATTAAAAAGTCTGGTTATCATAACACAATAGAAAGCAGACGGTTGTTGATTCAGGATATGGAATGTAGATACGATCTGTCGTCCAGAAGTGGAAAACAGAGATTCTTCGTAAACAGGCATAGATTTTAAGGAATGGCAGATCAAGAAGGTGTGACACTATGAGTTGGATATATGCGCACGCGTGTGTGTGTGTGTGCGCCCGCACATCTGTGTCTGTGTATATATACACCCCCACATCTGTGTGTGCGTGCACGCGCACACATATGTGCGAGAAGATTAGTTAGATTTGACCTGGGTATCAAACTTCAAGACCCAATGACTAGATTAGGAATCTAGATAAAAACATGTTTTTGACATATGGCCAAAAGGGTAGATAAGTGTTAAGTACTTGTCAAAATACGAAGATAGGAAAAAGACCGGCTCTGGTCAAAACTTAAAAGGGTCTGAATTTAATGTCCCTGAATCGGAGTCAGCTAGGCTAAGAAATATTTTTATGTCCACTTTCTTCAAAGGGAGAAATGTTCATGAAAAAGTTATGGGTTTATTCGTGGGTGTCCCTTGTCCGGAAATGATGAAAGAGGATTCTGCATATATACGGGAGCGCTTTGGGTCACGGCAGTTAGTTAGACTTAGTTTAGGTTCGAGGAAGGTTGATTTAGGCCGGAGCACGTAACATCGAAGAACGACCCATTAGCAGCCGGACATTGTTAGCTAAGATATATATATTTTTTTGCCAGCCGAGAATCAGCCCGGAGTTAATCGTCCACAAAAAGGTCACACGCCCTCCCTCCTCTTTTCGTCCTACCCAAGTTTGTAGTTGTGTTTTTCTTTTGCCTGTGAGCCTGCCTCTCGCTCGATCCGCCGCACAGAAATTCAACGACGTGGGGTCTATATCTTTGTGCAACGAGTTGCAGAGGTGGGTAGTCTCACAAAGGGCCATGTGTTAAATACCAGAATGTTGAGAAAAAGACTTGCATAGGAAAATTTCCGAATGATAATTTTAATTCCTAATTGTGACAAGCCGGAAAACCCTACGTATGCAAAACGTCGAGGAGATAAGGTCTTCTAATTAATGAGGTAAATAGAATCGCGTTAGGAAGATACTTGTAGATAAGACTGAGGGAAGCCACACCACGTCTGTGGGAAAGTGACTGAAGTCGAGATGCCAGGTCAGGATCGATTACATTGCAGACCTTTCTTTGGATCTTGTCAAGAACCTTGAGATGGATAGCAGAAGCACCTGACCAGATATGGTAATAATATTCAATGTACAGACGAATGGTAGATTTGTAAATGTCCAAGATGGACTCTAACGAGAAAAACCTTCTAGCACGACACAGTGACTCAACTTTCCTTACAGTAGATGCAGCTATTGATTCGATGTAGTCGTTCCACTTCAAGTCAGCTGAAAACGTGAGGCCAAGAAGGCGCAGTGTGTTGCCCTCCAGGAGTCTAGTATCAGCCATGCTGACGGTGGACAGGAAAGTTTATCTATGGTGGTTAAATGAGAACAATTTCGTTTTGGAGGCAGTAAAATTCACATGATATTTTTCTGCTTCAGTTAACCAATGATTGGAGGTCATTTTCAAGGCGGACTTACTATTGAAACATGAGCACAAATGCCTACTTGGTAATTGATGACAACAGGATGACATCAGCATAAATGCCTACTGATGACATCAGCGAGAGCATTGATGAAGATCGGAAACAGTGTAGGTCCCAGGATAGAACCTTGGGGGACACACGAGTTCGCGTGAAAGGATCTGGAAGCGAGCCCGTTCAAAATGACCTTTCACTATTTGATAGACATGATTGTATTAAATCAAGCACACGTCCAGTGGCCCTGGGACTTATGTGGAAGACTTGCGGGCCACACCCTGTCAAACGCCTTCGAGATATCTAAACCCACAGCTCGAGCTTGGCCATTATTATCAAGAGCTTGATATACGTATTCCGTGATGGCTGTTAGGACATCAGCGGTAGACCTGGCAAAACGGAAGCCATGTTGTTTGCCAGAGAGTACGTCGTGAGAGTTAAGATGTTTACCCTTTTCAGCATTGATTAAAGTCTCGTATACTTTGCCGAAAAGCGGTAGGAGACTAATAGGGCGATAGCCAGAGTTCTTACAAAACAAGAACTACAGAGGAGGACTTCCAACAAGCAGGAAGCAGTGAGGCAATAGTTATAGATTTTGTAATGACATGGAGCCAGCTCGGGTGCATATTTCTTTAGGACGACAGCTGAGATCCCGTCACCTCCGCTTGCCTTATGGGAGTCTAATTTAGAAATAATGTCTGACACCTGTGACGGGGTTACACATATATCAGTCAGTAGATCCGCTGTTTTTGGAGGGAAATCAGGTGTGGGTAGGGTACGTCGGACGCGCATTTAGGAACAGGATGATTCAAAATTGCATTTCAAGGGACGTCACGAAAGAAGTCAAAAGTGTACCAAACGGCTCCTTAGGTATTTTGGCTTGTAATTGAATAAACTAATGCCAAAGGAAAAATAAGGGATAAAAAAGAAAGAACTAAGAACCTGTAATTGAGGCGAAAACAATCGTCCAGAATCCCAGGTCAGAGTTCAGAGAAAAAAAACCTCCAAACCGAGTAAAGCAAAAATAACCGTGTAAAGTGCTCGATACACTAAATAGAGCAAATCTAACTATGAACCTAGAGAGCCAGGTAAATCTACCTAGGTTTCACCTGGCTCTTTAGGTTCATAGTTATATATATATATATATATATATATATATATATATATATATATATATATATATATATATATATATATATATATGAATAGTAGATCAAATGTAGATCAGATATGGATAGCAATCCGACAAAATGATAAAATGAAATAAAGAACAAAGTAGGAAACGAATCTCTATCTAACATGTTTCAACTTTATTAAGTCTTCGTCAGTGATCGAGAATAGAAATGAAAAAGCAAAGAGACTGAGTATTGGAATGTCATGATTTTTGGTAGTTCTTAATAGTCAGACATGCGTCACGTGTATACAAGCACGTTTAAAACTTTATCTCCACAGACTATGTACAAACAGTAGCTGTGAGATGATTGGTAATCCGAGTCTTATTCACAACATCTCAACTAATGATAGGATTTTATCTCATAGCCCTTAGAATATGTAGCGCTGTATACCCAAATGAAGAAGCGGAATATATTGAAAAAGTATTCAAATTTCTCGACTACCTGCACCATTTCATCCTCAACGCTAAAAAACAAGCTCACAATAAAACAAACAAGCTCACAATGTCCATACAACGAAAAAAAAAAGAACAAACAAAAAACAGATACTTTCAAAAATTACACAAAATTCATAGTCTTTCCCTGCAACACCCTTTCGACTAAATTCGCTAACAAATTAACCATTCCTAACACCAGGATCGTTAGCGTCACTTCCAACACTATCGGGGATATAATCAGGAAGAAAAGTAAGCCAAACACTATTTTAAATACCGGAATTTATCAGTTAATGTGTCTACAGTGCAAAAACGTTTACGTTGGGTAGACATCACGTGATTTAAAAGCTCGGATCTATGAACACAAGAGAGATTTGCGTTTAGAGAGACATTCTAACTCTCCCGTCTTACATCGAGACGGCGTGGGACATAACTTAAAAAAAAAAGAACATAACCCTTTAAGGAAAAATATTTTGAAAATATATTCTTAGCATTACTACCAAACTATAAACACTCGTTTTAAATATTACATCATGTCACCATTTTTCTACAGATGCATTATTCATGAATCGAACTTATGTCTAAAATAATGAGGATTTTACAAATTTCCAATTTTCAAAAATACGCATGTTAAATCTAGCCAAAACTAGATTATTACAATATCTTACTTCGTTTCACCAACCCACACAGAGTTGACGACCACAACCTTCCCCAACACACATACATATACACAAGATTATAAAAATCCAACTAAATACAAAATTATTTTGCAACATGTCGCTACATTTCACCGACAAAATACGATGGTGATATCTGTAGACTGCCCTCACATACAGACTCACTTACATGAATTAACGTTACCGCCCATCATACACCTACTCACACAAGCGTTTCTTTATTTACACACTCTTACATTATGACACACTTTAACATCCTAAATGTTCCTCACACACAAAACCGGGAAAAGAATTTCCGAGGTCTGGCACTCCGATTATTTTGAGGCCCCCACGGTCGGAAACGGAGATGCTGGGACAAACAAACTCAATCTAGCGTGTCTTACTGTTGTGGTAGGATCCACCTAATCTGCATAGGTGACTACCAACTATATAAATAGTGGTTGGTACCGGAAGACGAGGGGGAGGAATCACGAGATCCAACTAGAGACTCTGAGCGACTGCGACTAGTCAACACATTCTCCAGGAACGTCTTCCCAGAAATATACAGAAATACTATATGTACTTATTGTGTACACTTTCTTGTTATAATACATTCTTGTTCTAAGTACATTTTGTGTTGCATTATTATTCCATGCATTAGGCGAGATTCAACAATGAGTCAAGACTCAACAATGGCGACGAAGTAGAACGAAACATACGTCAAGTTTCAACAATGGCCACAAAGTAGAACGAACCATACGCCAAGTTTCAACAATGGCAAAGAAGTAGAACGAACCATACGGAAAGAAGAAAGAATTAATAGTGAGAGTTTTCAACAATTGGGACAAGTCATTGAAGAACCCAGGCTGAAAAAAAAACTATTAATTCAAAGTCCAACGTTAACATAACGACGAAGGATTCTGAACTTCTGGATATGTAAAACTCGTTAAAAGACGACTAAGCATAAAGGAACGTTCACTCAGAAAAATTGAAAGGTGTCGTAAACGAATAACGGTAATTTTAAATTAAAAAATTATCTACAACGAGACACCCGCTAAAAAGAAAAATTGGCCGACTACAAAAACATGCATGGATTTAAAAGGAGCACAAATACACCGTGTCGACTTTGAAAGGTAACAAACTTTAAAAAAATTTTTTTATTTTATTTGTTCAACAATATAGTGACGAATTGCCTCTGATAAGAAAATCAGACGTATCATTGAAATACGCGAACAAAAGTCGAAAACGAAAAAAAAAGTCCGACGCTCTCTGTTCACGAAAAAAAAAAAAAAAAAAAAAAGAAAAAAAAATACCAAAGTTGATTAGCACGAGCGTGAATGTAAAAGCAAGACATAAAATATAAAAGTCGTACGTTGTTTCGATTTTTTTGGTCAGCTTATAAGATATTCGTGGATACACAAATTAAAAAGTATATTCCTTGTTGCATGAACACTATCAGCTAAAGATGGATGAACTATCCAAAGTCATATCTGAATTATTAAAATCCCAGCAGTTGAGTCAACAACGTCAGCAAGAACAACAGATAGCACAGCAAGAACAACTGATAGCAATGCAAAAATATCAAGAACGTCAAGAGGAAAGACAGCAAGAACAACAAATAGCGCTGCAAAAATATCAAGATAAACAAGTTGAAAGACTTTTAGAAATTCAAAAGTTAACACTGGAGAAATTAAACAACTATCAGGCAAATGAGGGAAATTCTTCATATTCTAATAACACCATAATTAATTCGCTGGAAACTTTCAACTATGTGCCAGACGAAGAAAAAACGTTTGAAGCGTACTTTAAACGATATGAAGATATTTTCTACACAGACTGTGAAAACTGGTCGAATTCAAGAAAATTCAGTCTATTACTAAGAAAGCTAGGTACAACAGAACATAGCAAATTTGTAGATTTTATTCTACCGAGAAAAACAACTGAATTGGAATTCTCGGAAACAGTGAAATTGCTAAAAGAGCTGTTTGGAGCAAATATGTCGCTTTGGCATAAGCGATGGTTATGCATGAATGTCTCTAAATCCGACGATCAGGATTACTTAACATATGCATCTATAGTGAATAGACATTGTGACAATTTCAGATTGGCAGAGATTACGGTTGAAGAATTCAAGTGCTTAATTTTTGCTCAAGGACTGGTATCCAGTAAGAGTGCCGAAATAAGACGTAGAGTTTTGTCTAAACTCGAATCTGAACAAGGCCTTACCCTGCAAAAGTTAGCAGAGGAGTGTCAACGGGCCGTAAGTTTAAAGAAAGAGTCGCAAAAAATCGAAAAAGCTGGCAGTGCTTATATTAAAAAAATAAAAAAGCAGTCACATTACCCATCAGAGAAAAATTGGAGAAAAAATTCGGCGTATTGTAATAATAGACAAGAAAAATAAAATAAAAAGGTCCCACCATATAATTGCAGACGTTGTAACGAAAGACATTGGGAGATAAATTGCCCATATAGAAATAAGAAATGTTTCGTGTGCCAAAAGAATGGTCACAAAGGATCGTGTTGTAAAACGAAAAAATTCAAGAGCCGAATTAGACAAACAAATTCGAATATCAAATCAGATAGAGATTTGAGGAAATATGTGACGACTGAAATATTCAAAAAGAATATCAAATTTCAACTCGATTCGGGGTCAGATTTAACAATAATGAACGATAAAACATGGAAAATTTAAAAAAGGCCTACAATAATGAAGTCAACGAAACTCGCTCGAACGGTAACTGGAAAGCAAATAAAACTTCGAAGGCGAGGTTGTACTTCCAATGAAATTGAATGGGATCGTTAGAAAAATAAAAGTTTTCATTCTGAGAAAACTTGTTGGGTACAGATTTTATTGAAACATTCGAATTGTGGGATAAACCGTTAAACTCATTCTGCAGAAAAGTAGAAAGTAATACGCAAACAAGACAGGACATTAAAGAGGAATTAAAGAAAAAGTTTCCGGAAACCTTTACACCTGGTCTTGGAAGATGTAACAAGTTTGAAGCTAAATTTGAATTAAAAGAAAATACTATGCCTATATTTAAAAAGAAACGTAACGTGCCTTTCGCAAGTGTAGAGAAAGTAGTAGTACCAAAAAAGTTGCAGAAAAGAATCCTACGGGACTTTCATATGGGTCACCCGGGGATTAATAGAACAAAAAGCTTAATGCGAAGCTTTGTATATTGGAAAGGAATGGATGTGGATATCGAAAACATGGTTCAACGATGTAAAGGGTGTGCGTTAGCAGCTAAGGCACAACCTATAGTACACAAACCATGGCCAAAGACGGATCATCCGTGGGAAAGATTACACATTGATTTCGCTGGTCCAGTAGAAGATTATTACTACTTAATAGTGGTAGATAGCTTTACAAAATGGCCGGAAGTACTACGCTGCAAAAAAGCCTACGTCCAATACCACAACAACTTTTTTGCATGAACTATTTGCACGGTTCGGTGTGCCAGAGTGTATTGTGAGTGACAATGGTACACAATTCACTTCTGACGATTTTAAGGAATTTTGTGAGTTATATCAAATTAACCACATAACGACGCCGCCGTATCATCCGAGATCCAATGGACTCGCAGAAAGATTTGTAGATACGTTAAAGCGCGCTCTGAAGAAAGCCTCAGGAGTTCCAACGGAAAAGGCGCTTCAGCAATTCCTACAAGTATACAGAATCACGCCTAACCAGAGAACACCATCAAACATGACACCAGCAGAACTAATGTTCGCTAGGAAAGTTAAGTCAGTGTTTGACAAAGCTTTTGCCAGGAAGAAATAGAATAAAGAACACTATGTATACAGCTAGAAAAAGATACACCCCCGGAGAGAAGGTCTTTTTCAAGTGCTATAGAAACAACATTGAGTTCTGGGAGCGAGGCATAGTGGACAAGAGAATCGGTGACCTTATTTACATAATAAAAGGGCCGAAGAATACTCATAAAAGGCACCAGAACCAACTCAAAAATGGCTACGTGCTAGAGCATGAAGAGAGTATACCGGATGAGGAGGAAGATCCCATTGATGTAATGTATGATACTTTTCAAGTAGAACCTCCGCAGAGTGCTCCTGAACCGAGAAGATCCGGTAGGAAACGAAAGTTCACGGACCCATTGGACGTGAATCCAAAACGAAAAAGATATTGAAAAAAAAAACAGATATACATATGAACTATGCAAAGGGGATTTACAAAGAAATAACCATATCATCATCCCATATAGAAGCCAGTTGAAATCCAAAAGGATTCCAAGGCTTGGGAGGGGGGTGTTGTGGTAGGATCCACCTAATCTGCATAGGTGACTACCAACTATATAAATAGTGGTTGGTACCGGAAGACGAGGGAGAGGAATCACGAGATCCAACTAGAGATTCTGATCGACTGCGACTAGTCAACACATTCTCCAGGAACGTCTTCCCAGAAATATACAGAAATACTATATGTACTTATTGTGTACACTTTCTTGTTATAATACATTCTTGTTCTAAGTACATTTTGTGTTGCATTATTATTCCATGCATTAGGCGAGATTCAACAATGAGTCAAGACTCAACACTTACAATACTTTTTTTTAAAGAGCGTGTCTTACTTGGCAACCCTTGCAATCGAGTGTGATTTTGCCCGAGAATTTAACTTTGAGGAACTCATCGCTATTTTGCTTCAATGAAAGTTCGAAAAATGCACTTTTAAGCTGTTTTGGAACTGGTTTTAGTCTTAGCATTTTTTTTTTTTCAATAAAATACCGATTCGTAATTTTGCTCTCTTCTTTTGTAAAGAAGCCCCTCCCACTAAACCCCTAAAGGTATTTCCTTGAGGCCCATCGGGTTTCATTTGTGCCGGCTGTCCCCCACCTCTTGCCGCCACTGCTCACACATATTTATATATTATCTATTGCGTTTATACACGTGACGTTGTTGTAAAAATCGTTCAATGTTTTATGAATCTAGCGAAAGCCTATTTCTTATAATTTGGTGTAATATATTGACTCGCTGAAATTCATTACTCAACATACCAAACCAATCGAAATTGAAAGATAACTTCTGGTCACTACTCAATATCTTTAATTATATAAGCTTAAAAGTTTTGTCGTAATTAACTCCTCCTTAATTTCCTAATTGCCACTAGGGATCGCTCTCCCTACATTATAAATATTGGCCGACTTCTTGCCTCGTTCTCTTTTCTACTTTGCATTTCAGCGGACACATTTTAAAATGTGATCTCTCGCAGAGATGCGCGTTTTCGCCCACTTGTGGGAAAACGCCATGAAACACACATACACGTACGTACGAACATTCACCAAAATACAAACTCTTTATGTTCACACACAGACACAAATGTTCATGTCTTTGTCACTTGGAATATATATATATATATATATATATATATATATATATATATATATATATATATATATATGTCGGTCTTGTTTGTTTTCTTTACCTTTTCTGTTGGACTCAACTTGTGTCCGCCATGTTCTTTAAGTTGCACCTTCTTCTAGCAGGAAATAAACAGCACGTGTTTCTAATTTAACAACACTTAAACCCCCCACGGTCCTCTACATCATAAAAGTGTAAACATTTGTTAAAGTTTCTCGATGTTTTATATTATGTGTCTACTTATATTAAGTGTCTAATTAAAAAAGAAACCGCTGAGAATTTTTGTACACGACTAATATACTTCGTTAAAACAGATTTCCTCATAACAATGGAAAACCACAGAAATGATCATACTCTACTTCATTTCCATTTTCACTTTCACTTTCACACAAGTTCAATGTAACAACACAGGTTCTGTTAGAATTCGGAATTAGCGCCTCCCGTCGCCATTCTGACAAGATCGGATCAAACTAATTTTTGTGTTAATGTCACAAAAATCTATTAATTGCTTATTTATAAACCAACATATTTGATCATCTCAACCATTGCTGGAAAAATCGACAGGCAAGCTCTTAATTACACCCTCTATGGGAGTTAATCCTTATCATGACATGGTGACATTCGAAACAAAAACCAATATTCTGAGCTCGAATTCCAGCACTTATTATTATTTTATATTTATACGCTTATTTTGGGAATATCTATTTGTTGTATTGACTGTTATTTAAAGCATACTTCACTACACTTCAAGATCTTGTATATAGTCTGGAAAATATGTCACATAGACTTTGCGTGTGTGTTTGTGTGTGTAAGTGTGCGCGCGCGCTTAGCAAGACATCGATTGTTTCATATTCATTGCCCTGTTAGAACAGAAATCGTCAGAAAGATCAGGAAATTATGTGATTATCGATATGATTCTATTATGTATCTGTCGTCTACTGTGCAGTAATGATTAGTAGGCAAACATTTTGAACTGTTGTAGTGAGGTTCATCCAGGTTGGATGTTCCGCTACTGTAGCACTATTCCAGATTAACTTAATAATTCCAGATTAACTTAAGCTCTGTAAAACCTAATTCTTTCTAACATTTTAAACAATGATTTTTATTGGAGAAGGTGATCCCGAATCGCTGTTGAAGATAAGCGGTTATCCATTGCTCTCATATGCAGACATACAGTTGAGATCAAATATTTACATATAGAAAAATAATTTCCACTTACATTTGCTTTTTCAAATACTTTTGTTAAATATGCAAACTAAATTTGTTGGATAGTTTTACAGAGTAAAGTGTGTGTGTGTGTGTGGCGGGGGTAATCTGAATAATTTGCATAAAGTTTTACAAAAGAAGCAATATAACATTTTCAAAATTTAAATTTAACATATCAATAATATTTGAAAACTTCTCGTCAGTATGCCCAAAGAATCAAAGGATAGTCAAAAGGCATTAGTGAAAAGTAAGTCCATAAACATGTATTGTTAAATTTCTCGGAATAATTCTGATGATAAGAAAATTTGGATGAAAAGTAGACAATTGTAAAATATATTTCTTCGTCATTGCCAATGCGTTTCGTCAATCCAACGTTTTCAAGGCAAGTTCAAAAGCAAAATGTTTCTTAGTTACATTAAATTCAAACTATAAAAGGAATGCTCCTGCGTAAGCCTCATTCTGGATATTTGTAACTTTTTTTTTATTAAGAATTTGTTTTAGTATTTCATGTCGACATATTGTTAAATTTCTCAGAATAATTCTGATTAGAAAATTTGGATGAAAAGTAGACAATTGTAAAATATATTTCTTCGTCATTGCCGATGCGTTTCGTCAATCCGAATTTTATCAACATTTTAAAACATTTCACTTTTGCTTGATGAAGTCGGATTGACGAAACGTGTCGGCAGTGTCTAAGAAATATATTTTCCAATTGTCTTCTTTTTATCTATAAACATGTAGTAGTTTAGTATGTATTAGTTGATTATGATTAGTCAAATAAACTACGATGAATGACCTAAAGAATTGTTGATGCTAGCTACGCACAGCAACCAATAAAATAAGGTACGAGTACATCAGTTTTATCTCCCAAAAGTATTGGTATTAATAGTAGTAGTAATAATATTAATAGTAGTAGTAGCAATGGGAAACAAGTTCACAAGTGAGATCTCCAACGATTTAATGTGTTTTAATTCATGGCGGTTATCAAATTCGTCCACAGTCAATTCTTTCAAATCAAAAAATGTAATTTTATGACAGCGGAATGTTATTCAGTCGGCCAATGATCTTAAAATTTCTCAGAAATGTCCTCAGTAATTTCATTGTTGAGAAACTTCTTCCGAATTAAGCACTGTTTTCTGTTTACTCTTAACTATTAATGTCACGATTCTAACCTGTATGAGTAATTTCACGATTCACACCTATATGAGTAAATACTTTTCCTAGGCTACTCATATTTCACGGGTCAAACAGTGAAGTCTTCCTAAGTTCGCCTAAGGTTCAATAACACTGCACTTAAGTAAGATACACAGCCCCCAGATACTAGTTTTAACTACCAATCTTCCTCTTAGTCACTTGCTGACCCTACATCGTATCAAATCGTCAAATGATAATCAACCATTTTGTAACTGTAATAATGAAAATGTACGTTTTCTAAATCATAGTCTCTCTCTCCTTTTTTAAGATGAATCTTTATCTTATGCATTTGTTTAATTAATGTGGTTACATTATTTTTTGGCACAAAACGGAAGTGGAAGTGGGGAAAGGGTGGTCAACATTGTCTATCCTACGCCTAGCTAATCCGACTCACGATCATTCACTCTAACAATTTTCTCACTCACCATAAGAACCCAACCAATCGAACATGTACCACAATAACACATCTTCATCTTTTAAGTTCATTCATATCTACAAATATTTTTTCCTTCTTTTTGAAGTTTTACTCCAAAATTTAGAAAAATGTACCCATGAAATGAAGGAGAGGGGAGGGGTAAACACAATAATAAAATTTGAAAAAATTCAAACAGAAATAAAAACTATGTAAGTATGAAACGACCAAGCGACCGCTGCATTCTGCCAATAAGCAAATCAAGAATCTCACTCACTGGTGGCAGGGGAGACACAAATCAATTTGGAAATTGAGGGAATATATAAAGGCTGATCCAATCAAGATAAAAATCGATGATAAAAACCGGGGTGATCTAGAATCTTGATAATAATCATAAGCAATGGCGGGATCAGGCCGGAAATAACAATCACTCACATTAAGAGATTAGCTTAAGCAGGGACAGGGTCCGACAGGAATCCGCCCCGTATGAGACTTAATTAAGGGAAATCAAGATAGGCCAGATTCACGTGAACCAAGATCGCGACTCGCACCCACCTTTTGCTCAAATCTGCCGAAGGCAAGCGCGCTCTAGCAATTCTGATCATCATCCTGGGCTGGTGACCAAAGAATCCAATCAGATCCCGATGGGAAGTGTTCGTCACGTAAGATTCCCTCCATTCGCGTCATTCATGCCACCACTTTTGTCATGGTTAGCAGCGCAAGAAACACCAATCATTTCAATCCGAATCACGCAGGCGACACACATTGATCTGTGCGGATCTGTCATCAGATGCAAGTTGCTCTGAATTGTTCGACCCTTCACAACAAAAAATTTGTTCTGGACCCCAAAAAATCGCAGCACCTGACTGCAAAAGCTCCGTCAGGATTTGGGCCCAAATCTTTAAGTTTGTGTTTAGCAGAGTTATGGGCCTGTAATTGTCTGATTCACTCTCGCCAAGCTTATACTTTTTCAATGAAGTGATCACACACCTGGAAATCCGATCGGGAATGGACCCCTGCCAGAACCAATTGTTGAATGCCACCGTAAAAATCGGCACAAACATGTACGACCCTCTTCAATACTATGCGAACTTTCCCCTCTGTGATCACACTGTCACAGCCAACCGCTTCAGTCGACGAAAGTCAAGGAAATTCAACTAAATAGCTGTTAAACTCTTGCTCAAAGAGACCAGGCTCCTTGGAAAAGACCCGCACATGTCGTTGGTCACCCGCAGGTATGGCCGTCGGGGGTGTTTACCTGACTAATATACTGATCCGAACCTCGACGTATTTCCTCCTTGCACAATTCTGCACACGTGTTCATGGTTTCGTTCGACACTTTAATTAACCTAGCCCGAACTACTTGGCCTTGATAGCGCTCGCGAGCCGAATGCGCCACGACCTGCCTAGCTAAGTCTATCTCTAAAAGATCACCACCGGCCAACGTTGGGGCCACACTATCATTTAATGACTTTATTATCTGATGCGAGTCGTTGGCTATACTGTGCGGTGAAAGACGTAATGCAATCCTTAAGTGTATCCCCCACCTATTCCCAATTATTGCACCCACTAATTCCCGCAACATTGTAGCTTGAATTCATCTCTGTCCAGTAAGGATGCGCTGAATTTCTAGATGGTCCGAATAGCCTACCAAGTGGAATGTGGGACAATATAGTAAATCTAGATCAACTCTTCTTGCTAACATTCTACTCAAGTAGATTACCACCTGTGTAGATGTCCAACTGTCGGCGCACGTCCACATTTCCCGCTCAAGATGATCAACCCGATATCTATCGACGACACCAAATTCGTCGATCTGATCTACCTACCTAATATCATTCCACCTTCCGCTGGTTCCCCGCCCCTTGACTAACTTCATATGCTGAATAGACGACAAAGTCATTAGACAGTACATGAGCATCGACCTCGCAAATAAAGTGAGTGTCCTGGATCGCGGCCACACTCACGCCGAAGGACAGGATATCAAGAAGCAGGTGGGCTGGCTTACTCCGATCTTTCAAGCCTCTCGTATTCAACCATGCCAACTTGATAACCATCTTTTATGTCTAGACATATACTGGCGGGAAATCTGCGGGGCTCAGCCCCAAAGGTTTGTCCTAGTCTCACAGATTACATTTCAAGCATAATCTTTCCGTCGGTGACAATCCCACCGACGTCCGTAGAGAATGTAAGTTTTAAGTCCGTAGAGAATACAAATTTTAAAGAAGTGTGGAGCAAAACAGGGCCCCTGCCAGAAGAATTTTTCGAAAATTTATTCACCTCCATTTATTCACAACCTGGACCATCATAAGTTCCTAGAGCGATTCTTTGGCGGCAGCGATCCCAGAAATTTTGTCTGCCGTCAGTGTTCATAATTACGGTAATTATGCCAGAAGGGAAGTTCCTAGGCTCTTCTGTTGACGACAAGTCAACAGATGTACAATACGACCTTTCTATTGCGCAGGAAGGTCTCTCCTGGCCGCAAGTCTATCAATACGGCTAAATGCCTTCCACCTTTGGGAAAGCGTTCTTTTTTTAGATGGCCTGACGGGGTGGAGGAAGATGCCGGAGCCCTAAATAGAGAAGAGAGCTTCCTTGCCTTACATGAAGTTGATGTTTTTTTCTTCATTTCTTCTTGGCGAAGCAGGTTCAGATTGTGTATTGGTAATTTCCACTGCTTTTACTGCCCTACTTCGTCCAGTCTTCTACTCCCTCTTCATGTTGGTACAATCCTCATCGGTTTCGACCCCATTTTTCCTTTACCTCCATCAGCTGTTTTTGTTGTGTCTGCTGCTGTTATAACTGC
>OZ038498.1:10438467-10445967 GCA_964036315.1 Acanthosepion esculentum | reverse complement strand
TATACTGAAAGGATTCTTGACAGTACTTACTGCTAAATTCAAAGAGCTTTCAAAGCTTCTTCTTCGGATTTTAGATCGCTTATCCTTTGAATTTAGCTCAACTTTCGTTTCATCGGAGAAGAGAACATTTAGTAAAAAAAATCAAGTGAGTCACATTTATCGAACAGCACTATATATATATATATATATATATATATATATATATATATATATATATATATAATCTACATGTGCATATTATAGTGTATAAATAAGTAGCAACCTCAAGAACAGACAAAATATGGAGGGGCTCTTGCTCTCTCTTGGATCCCTGTAGATTCGTAAGTGTCTTGGCCATAGGATGTTAGCTTAAACTTATGAATGATATTGTAATTGTGACAAAGACTGGATCTTTCTTTGAACGTATGTTATTTAAACTGTTTGGATAGAGAGACCAGAAGTATGTATTCCAAAAGTCTGGAGGAAGTTTTAAACAAAATACCATTCCCACACCCAATGCTAGAATGGAATGGAAAACTCTTTCTTTTAGCATTTAGCGCTCCCAACATAAACATGTTTTGTGCGTTAGTTTGAGAGGAAAACACTGGGAAGTTGGACTGTTTACAATAAAATCGTTTTCATTTTCTCTTCCAGGGGAAGAGTAAACGATACGAATGGCACTGCTTTAACTTCGCACATTCTTCTGGGGGTAACAGCTTGAAAAAGCCTACAGATTTATATATTTACAATTACTGACAAAAGAAAAGTTATCTTGAGCCGGATTTAAATGTGACAAGTAAAACAGTCGTATAAATAACAATTACTCGCGTAAGTAATAAAAAGGTGAATTGAATTTGCTACAGAAATGAACTCAAATCTGATTATATAGGAAGCACAATAGAGTAAATAATCGTTTCTTACGCGCGTGAATAATTGTGTGTGTGTGTGTGGGGGGTCAAATTGCATCAATGAATGAAAGAAAAATACAACAGAAGAAAAACAGAGTTTTCTAAATGTTTTCAAATAAGATTTTAAACTTAATATTTCAAGTGATATTCGTGTTAATAGAGGTTAAACAAAAACAACAATCCAACGCTCTTGTGACAATTGCTGTCTCTGTAATAAAGCTACTAAATAATTGCAAAGTCTCTATATCCCCATCTCTTCAATCGATTTGAGGCGTGTTAAATAATTGCAAAGCCTCTATACCGCCATCTCTTCAATCGATTTGAGGCGTGTTAAATTATTGCAAAGCCTCTATACCCCCATCTCTTCAATCGATTTGAGGCGTGTTAAATTATTGCAAAGCCTCTATACCCCCATCTCTTCAATCGATTTGAGGCGTGTTAAATTATTGCAAAGCCTCTATACCCCCATCTCTTCAATCGATTTGAGGCGTGTTATCATCCTCTTCTGATAAAGCCAAATGCTTTGCCCGTAAATTCTCCTCAAACACTACTATTGACTCATCTGTGGAGAGTATCCCTGCCTAACTCTCCCCATTTAGAATTGATTCTCTGTTAAGTGAGATGTACATAACACCTATCATGGTTTTTGCTATAATCTCTAACCTTGTTCCCAGCAAAGCATGTGAACCCGAAGGCATCCCTTTAATAGTCATTAAGAAGTGTGCTCCTGAACTGGCTCCTGTTCTCTCGAAACTGTATAATAAATGTCTCGCTGCCTCCTGCTTGCTGGAAGTCATCGGCTGTTGTTACAATTTTTAAGAACCCTCTTGAACCATCTGACTCCATTCAACTATCGGCTATCTGCCTCTTTTGGGTGGGGGGAACTCCTAGAAACACTAATCAATGCTGAATTAGTTCATCATTTCTCATCGCAGTGCCTTTTCTTAAATAAGAAATATGGCTTTTCTTTCTCCAGGCCAACTGTTGATAACCTGACGATAATTGCAGAAAGAATTTAACGTGTTTTAGATAAAAACGGTGAAGCCCTGGCTGTAGCATTGGGCATCGCGAAAGCCTCTGGCAGGGTCCAACGATATATTGCTGGTATTAAAAACCTATTTTTACACTTTCATAGTGTTTCGACCCCAGTTCGGGGGTCAACTATTTGCCCATAGCTGGGACCCTAACATGTGCTACCACCCCGGGTCAAGGTGGATCTCGAAACACCAGCAATTAAGAGGTGGTTCCACGCTCCTCAAAACCTCCTGATCAGAGGCCTTGCTGCAGGATGTAGTTCATCATCTTACCCGGGATGCAGATGTAGTTTATTGTCTTACCCAGGATGGTAAAAGGTTCTGTAACCAAATCACTAGTATAGATGTCCAACCTTGCTAAGCAAAGCTACATGCTTAAAGAAAGAAAAAAGATTATAGGCTCTCACCAAGAAGTCAGTCGCTGATAACTGATCATCATTATACATTATTTACATTATTCAGACTATTGTTATCATCTTTGTCGCCATATTTATTACAACGTTTCGGCCGCTGTACACTCCGACCTTCTTCAGGTGGTTGGAATATCGAACTGAACCCTTTATTTTACACACTGGGGTAGACTGTTCTAGTTCCACGTGCCATGTTTAATAGATGTCAGTTATCAGTTATCTCCTGTTAATATCCCTCTGAAAGTGCTCCACTGCCTTAACCGAGTATTGAACTCACACTCTTTTGAACTAGAACAGTCTACCCCAGTGAGCGAAATAAAGGGTTCAGTTCAACATTCCAACCACCTGAAGAAGGCCGGAGTGTACAACGGCCGAAACTTTGTAATAAATATGGCGACAAAGATGAGGACAATAGTCCGAATAATGTAAATAATGTACATAATACCTCATCTCAGAAATATAGACAGATACTGAAGGTCCGAAACTTTGTAATAAATATGGCGACTTAGATGAGGACAATAGTCCGAATAATGTAAATAATGTACATAATACCTCATCTCAGAAATATAGACAGATACTGAAGGTCCGAAACGTTGTAATAAATATGGCGACAAAGATGAGGACAATAGTCCGAATAATGTAAATAGTGTCCATAATACCTCATCTCAGAAATATAGACAGATACTGAAAGTCCGAAACGTTGTAATAAATATGGCGACAAAGATGAGGACAATAGTCCGAATAATGTAAATAATGTACATAATACCTCATCTCAGAAATATAGACAGATACTGAAAGTCCGAAACGTTGTAATAAATATGGCGACAAAGATGAGGAGAATAGTCCGAATAATGTAAATAGTGTCCATAATACCTCATCTCAGAAATATAGACAGATACTGAAAGGCCGAAACGTTGTAATAAATATGGCGACAAAGATGAGGACAATAGTCCGAATAATGTAAATAATGTACATAATACCTCATCTCAGAAATATAGACAGATACTGAAAGGCCGAAACGTTGTAATAAATATGGCGACAAAGATGAGGAGAATAGTCCGAATAATGTAAATAGTGTCCATAATACCTCATCTCAGAAATATAGACAGATACTGAAAGTCCGGAACGTTGTAATAAATATGGCGAAAAAGATGAGGACAATAGTCCGAATAATGTAAATAATGTACATAATACCTCATCTCAGAAATATAGACAGATACTGAAAGGCCTAAACGTTGTAATAAATATGGCGACAAAGATGAGGAGAATAGTCCGAATAATGTAAATAGTGTCCATAATACCTCATCTCAGAAATATAGACAGATACTGAAAGGCCTAAACGTTGTAATAAATATGGCGACAAAGATGAGGACAATAGTCCGAATAATGTAAATGATGCCGTTCATCATTGTATTATCATAAATTATTTTTTAGTCTAATACGTTAAAGCATTATAGTCATTTTCATGTGTAAATATTTGTTTTAATAAATAAATATTGCAAAATTAATTTTAGTGCTGAAGTATCGAACATTGATCGTCAAATTTAGTGATATCCACTTCAGTGGTTCACTGAGCTATCAACAAGGGACAGGCGTATTTTATGTTATGGGAGGTTTTGACTTTTACTGCAATAAAATGTTTATATTTTATTTACTTGGAGCAGATGTGTGTGGCGTTGGTTGCCTGCATAAATTTAGGCGGATAGGTTTAACTTTCTACATAAACATATATATTCCCTCCATTATGCACCTAAGATAAAAACTTAATAAAAATTTGTTGCAGCAAGGTCGTCACGAACATTCTAACCTGTCAGAATTGTTTAATAAATAAATAAATACCCTATTTGAAAAAGTTCTTGGTGCCTAAATACACTTTATATAAATTTATTAAGTGTTTATATAATATATATATAAGGCTTTATATATATATATATATATATATATATATATATATATATATATATAAGTGTTTACATAGATACATGTATACATATAAGTGTTTATATATATATATATATATAAATGTTTACATAATATATATATAAGCAAATAAAAGTCACTTGCATATTATATCAACTGAGCTACATAATGAAAGTATTCTATCCATCTCTCTATCTCTCTCTTTTTATATATATATATATATACATATATATATATATATATATATGTATGTATGTATGTGTGTGTGTGTGTGTGTGTGTGTGTGTGTGTGTGTGTGTGTGTGTCAAAGTATAGGATTGGTGTATACGGAATAAATTCCAATAACCCAAAAATACTATTCTTAAGAGAGTGCTCAATACAGAGTAGAGCAAATATAATCATTTATTCGAAAATTATAACATAAATATGTTATAAAATCACTACAAAAATAGCCATTTTGTTTCAATACTTCTGGTGTCTTATTAAGTGATGGTATTGAATGTATAATAATTTATGGTCATATAAGTTATAATTTTCGAATAAATTATATATATATATATATAGGGTGTTCATAAAAAATTTATAACTTTATTTGTATTTGCGATAGAAATAATCTGTAAAAAGTGTTATAAAGTTTAATGTACCTAGTTTTACGTATAGCTAAAATAACTAATGTGATTTCAGGCATTACTGTAAATCAGTTGGCAAATGTTTTCCGTGAACTGCAAAATCGTATTAACCTTTGTATTGCTAATGATGGACGACATGTGGAAACTTAAATAAAATTTCAATAAAACCTTAAAAAATATAGATTTACTTCTTTCTAATCCTTTTTACAAATTATTTCTATCGCAAATACAAATAAAGTTATAAATTTTTTAAAGTGCACACGAACTTTATGGACACCCTATATATATATATATAATTATTTATTCGAAAATGATAACATAAATATGTTATAAAATCACTACAAAAATAGCCATTTTGTTTCAACACCTCTGCTGTCTTATCAAGTGATGATGTTGAATGTAGAATAAATGGTTTTAAAAGATTCAAATCAATTAACCACCCGTCGCAAGGGGAAACGCTGTTACATAAGCTGGAATGACCAATCAAAATACAAGTATACGAGAATTCAAAAAACTTGACAACAAACTAAGGTTATAATAATTATTTAATGCTTCAATGTTGGGGTTAGACTAAAATAGAATTTGTTCTAATAAATATTAAATTATACGATAAAATTTGAAATTAAAAATTACCCATTTAAAAATTGTTTAAAGTGCACACGAACTTTATGGACACCCTGTATTATGTGTGCGTTACCCTTTATTTTCTACCATCATGCATTAAAAACGTAGCCAATGTCCATCTCACCCAATTTGAAAAGTCATAAAATGTAAAAGTGATAATTGCTATGTACAATTCGGGAGTAGAAAGCGCGTAATTTATTTCAGTGGGACATAAAAGCTTTAAATCTTATTCTTTATTTCTTAAAAATTGTCAAATTAGTTAATTAGATTAGCACCCATAAAAATGGATTAATAGATTTTTCATTACCGGATGTAATGTCTGTTGCACAAAACGGCGGATGGTTGTTGGGATTTTTGTTTTTAGTTTATACTTGTAGAACGTTTATTTTTTTTATAAACTAAACCCTCCAGCAATCAGCTTAGGAAGAAATCGAGAGGCTTTAAATTTGGAGATCCAGATGACTTGTCTAAATAGAGCGATTATTTGATTTGATTTATTTCTAACTGTTTCTGCAAAAAGTCCATAACATCCCATATTCTCTAGCAAATGGCTTCATGTTGCTGAGCCCCTCAGTGGCAATATGTAAAAATGCTGCAGCATCTAATAAAAGCGTTCTAGCTTTAAAGTTACATCCTGATCCGTCCCCCAGAAAGAAATATGGAAACCAATAGCAACATCACACGTTTAGGTTATGCAGTCTACTCTGAGCAGTGTCTCGTGATTCTTTAATCCGCAGAACCCTGCGATTTTGCTTGTTCACAGTTCCTGTTAGATTAAACTATGCTCGTCTGTCTGAGAAATCGCCATTGTCATTGTATTAGTCACTGACAGAAATCGTGTAGTTTCATAAAGTCATTATCGTTCAACCGTTGCACAATTTGGATTTTGTATGACCACAAAAGGCATATATTGGGGAAGTATATATGTTAAGCTCCTCGGGGAAACACCAGTTTGTGTTTACAGACGACAAACTGACTTGAATGGATTTCTTGTGATTGCAGGCGAAAGAACTGCCATTGCTTCCCACTGTGCGCCGTCACATACTCAGAATTACCTGAACCAATCCCCTTAAATTCCCGACTGAACGTAAGGTGTTACAAGAGGGGATCCGTCCTTAAGGAAATTGTTCTGCAAAGGTCGGAATAACATAAGATGTTTGGAAATAGATCTTCATCACGTTAATTCTGATTTTCTTCCTCATTATACTTGCGATATAAGGCACGGTGGAGTAATGGATAGCGACTCGGATTGTGGAATCGGAGAGCCAAGTTCGAATTCCAGTCGAATTCACTACATTCACTTACGTGCTAGTACCATTGGGAGAGGTATGGATCCTCTTCTTCTAATATGCTTAAATAGCCGAAAAACTGGGTTCTACAGGCAGAAAGAAATGGCAACCTAATGCGGGAAGAAAATCTGCCTCGTCAGTCATGTATCGAAAGATACATGATCGCCTAAGCGTGTATCACGCATGGCACATAACTGACTGATATTCACTTACGGGCAAATACTCTTCGGAAAGGTATGAATCCTCTTCTTCTACCCCCAGATACGGGTAAATTGTAGGACAGACCGGGTTCTATAGCCTTGGATGGAAACCGCAAAAAGAAATGGCAACCTAATGCGGGAAGAAAATCTGCCTCGTCAGTCATGTATCGAAAGATACATGATCGCCTAAGCGTGTATCACGCATGCCACATAACTGACTGATATTCACTTACGGGCAAATACTCTTCGGAAAGGTATGAATCCTCTTCTTCTACCCCCAGATACGGGTAAATTGTAGGACAGACCGGGTTCTATAGCCTTGGATGGAAACCGCAAAAAGAAATGGCAACCTACTGCAGGAAAAAATCTGATATTTTCTGTGGGTGTTGAAAAAGCTCAGATGTGCCTGAGCAGGCATCTGCAACAGGGATTAGTTAGCCCACTCCTTCCAAGCAGAGTTCCGATCGGAAACCAGTAGCCTTTATGCCATTCCCCCGTGGGTCTAAT
>OZ038498.1:10433467-10435967 GCA_964036315.1 Acanthosepion esculentum | reverse complement strand
AGGTACCTTCAAAAACATGATGAAAAATTGCCCCAAACTTAATAAAAAATAAAGTTTTGTCGTCAAAATCTTTATGTTATTATTAAGTAGAGGAAAGGATTTTTGAATTAAGTAGAAGAAAGGATTTTGAATATTAAATTATATTTTTTTTATCTTTTTTTAGAGCCTTCAAAATTTTCTTAATTTTTTGTTTTTCTTCCATCAACCATAAATTAGTATAGGAAATTCTAGCATTTTATTTTCTGTTCAAAACAAATTGATTTGGAAATTCTTGCAAAAATGAGATAATTGTCGGATTTTATTGAAACTTTCAATACACAAATCAATAAAATTATTTTAGAAACGTTTCGTTTTTTAGAAAATCTTGCGAGAACATATCTTTTTAAAAATCTGTTTTCCCCCATTTATATAACTTTATGAAATATCAATAAATTCATTTTTCTACGTCTTAATGTTTATATTAGTTATTAGCATAATTCCTCGGAGAATTTAAATCATCAATTTTTTTTTTATAAAACAGAAACACCAGTTGCCGAAAATCTACTCTGAATCGTAAAATTTAAACGCCATAAGACTAAGACATTACTTAATTAAAAAAGCTTTTAATTTCTTTTATGAATAAAATATATTATTGACACTATTATCTTAAGAATTCTTTTTTGATGAATAATGAATTTTTACAAGATTTGTTTTCATTTTCTTAACCTTTTAATTGGAATAATTTTTAAAGATTAAAACCTTTTAAAATTCGGCACTAATTTGTAGCGGTTAGGTGATATTGTTATTAAGTAAAAACTATATTTACTAATCATAAATGGAAAAGTTTACTACAATCAAGCAACCCTCAAATATTTTAAAAAAAATTAAAAATGTTTTTCGAGCATGTGCATAAACGGGCTGATTTTTGTAAATACGGATGTCTATACATTATATTATCAGAAAACTAAATTAGTGCTAACTAAAGTAAAAATTTATTGGTCATTTTTTAACATTTATCCAACAAGCGTTTTTGTAAGTAAAACTATAAAGCCAAATTAGATAAAATTCAATAAAATATTCGATTGCTTCGAATATTTCATTGAACAGAAAAAAAGTCGAATATTATTCTATCGAAAAACTTGTCAACATCTCATAAAACATCTACCCCCTAGTTAAAATTGCTTTCCTGTGATATTTTAAACTAAAAGTAAGTAATATGTGTTTAAAATCAAATTAATTAAACTTCAAATCATCTAATGTCCCCCAATTAAAGTTTCAGAAGAGTAGATTTTATTTTTGAAATATATTTAAGAGAATAATTTCATGTTGACAGATTTGACTAACCAATTTCTGCTATTTTAAGCGATTTAAAAAATTATTCTAATCAATTTAAATTCAATTTTGAATATTGCAAAGTATTTTGCTTATTTGAAATACCGTAAATTTTTTTGCTTACTTGAAATATTAAAGTTAATCTATTAGCTTGAAATTAAAACTGAAATAAAAGCTTCAAGAAAGATTTTCCATTTTTAAAATTCGTTTTAAACCTTAAGATTTTAAACCTTTCTTTGGATATATCTTCATAAAACTATTTAAGTCACTAGATATCGTTTTAGGTATTGTTTAATCAACCCAACGCTTTTTGTAAATGTTTTATTTGTTATGAATGATGGGATAAATATTAGACCGATGATTAGAATATTAGAATGAAAATTACAGAAAGGAGGACAAATGTCCACCTGAAAGGCCATTGACCCAAATAAGTTTGGAATAAAAACAATTATACGACACAGTAGTAGCAGAAATATTGGAACAAAAAGTCCTAGAAATTAACTTTGTTAGAACAATATATCTAAAAATAAGTCAATTTACTCAAATGCGAATAAAAATACAAACACTCCTCTTTGCAATCACTTTTGCATATTTTTGTTTTTACTCTAGTTTGTCGCATATAATAAATACTTTCATATAAATAATATTCCTTATTCTTGCTTGTTTTCCTTATAGAAATACAAATGATGCGACTTGCTTTGAAAGTCGAATATTAATGGCTGGTTACGCCAAGAGGAAAACAATCATTTGCTATGACTACGGGGTCTGGTCAACAGAGAGCGATTAAACTCAATCTATATTTTAATAACATTCTATAAAACATTAACTGAACATTGAATTTCCATTAAATTAAATAATCACTGGATTATTGTAGGTAGTCTGATACACACACACAGTCACACACACAGTCACACACATACACACACGAACACACGCACGCACGAACACACGCACGCACACTATATCAGATTGTCAGGTGCCAATTCGGCCCCGCTGGTCACGGCCTTTTCGCTGTATTAGCCATTGAATGTCACAGTCCTTATGTCTGAGCGGACAGGCCGTTGTACCGGTTCGAGCACTGACACAAATTTTGAATTGAGGGTTGTTTTTCTTCTAGACTGGATACCAAACAAAGCTAGAGAACCGAGTTGTGAGAAAGTGAGCACAACAACTTTGGGCAGAATTTGAA
>OZ038498.1:10168467-10430967 GCA_964036315.1 Acanthosepion esculentum | reverse complement strand
ACACACACAGACACACATAGAAACAATGTTTACTTGCCTACTCAAAAATGTGAATTCACTAAAATAACGTTCAGAGTAATAAGATATATATATATATATATATATGTGTGTGTGTGTGTGTGTGTGTGTGTGCGTGTATGTGTGTGTGTGTGTGTGTGTGTGTATGTGTGTGTGTGTGTATGTGTGTATTTGTGTGTGCATTTGTGTATGTATGAATGAAAAGCGAGAAGAGAAAACCGATACTTAGCATTTCGTCCTCAGAGGACGACACACGTCGACTAAGTATCATTTTCCCTCTCAAATTTTTTCAAATGAGTATTCCAAATATGGCCGATGAAAATGACTTCAGTAAATTTCAAATGACACAAGAAATGCTCAAACAATAAAAATAATTTTGTGACACCATTTTGGCAATGTATTTGTCAATATATTATACTGACTGACAGTTAAACATTTGTCTGATGAATCTGAGAAGGCGGGGTATCGATAACTGACTCGTTTATTGATTCTTACTAATCTAATTGGCTTACAAGTTTTTACTGGTAAGGAAATATAGATAAATATAAAAATTAAAGCATGTTTTCCTATTGTTCAGATATTGCAAAACGTACAACCCAAAGCTTTAGGATTTATAATTTTTTTTCATTTGCTTCTTCTGTTTGAAAAATGTATTTTAATTCCTTTATATAAATCAAAATATAAAATTACTTTCGTGAAAAAGCTTTAATTTGAACAAATTTTTCTGTTGTTGTATAAAGTGACTTTCATAAGAGTTAAGATTTTGTGATGTTACGAATTAGTGATGTTATGAATTAGTGATGTTACGAATTAGTGATGTTACGAATCAGTGATGTTATGAATTAGTGATGTTACGAATTAGTGATGTTATGAATTAGTGATGTTACGAGTATAAACGATTAATAATTGCAGGTTAGATGAACATATGTGCAGAGACAATTTATATGACCAAATTTTTCATTTTGTGTTTGATTTAAAATCTTATTTAATGCGCGTGCGCGCACACACACACACAAAACAGAGTGTCTACTCAAAAACGTGAATTCACTAAAATAACGTTCAGAGTAATAATATATCTATATATAAGATACATGTGTATATATATATATATATATATATATATATATATAGTCATCCACAGACAGACTGTTTCGCTGTATCACAGCTCATCAGTGTGTCTAGACGTCCGTTTGCCTCTAGCTAGGATCGAAACCCAACTGAATTAGTGTCAGTCGGGGATTCTACCACTAAGCCGTTGACGCACGGCAGGGATGAAGGAGAATTTAAGCGTATTTATTTTTAGATAAACACACAGTGACAGAGAGAACTCGATTCGATTTACCGAAGAGTCTTGCATTATGAGCCGTAATAGTCACTGTTTACAAACCCAAACTGTATGTATATATATATATATATATATATATATATATATATATATATATATATATATATATATATATATACATACACACATATATATATATATATATATATATATATATATATATATGTAAGTTCCTTTCGTATTGTCTGATAAGCTTAATCACATTATCGTTGAAAGACGAAAGGAAATCACCATATTGATACATGTTTAAATCCAATCTAAGCTTTCGGCTTACATAAGCCATTATCAAATATGACAATTTCAATATATCAAACAAAGCCGAAATCTTAGATTGGATTTAAACATGTATCAATATGGTGATTTCCTTTCGTCTTTCAACGATAATGTGATTACGCTTATCAGACAATACGAAAGGAACTTACTTAAAATAAATAGGCAAAACTTGTCTATATTATTTAACGAAACATGCATTAATGAAAAATTGCTGCCTAAGTATACACAATATATATATATATTTAAATATATTTGCGACGGTACAAAAGCGTATCAAGGCATAAAAAACTATTTTTTTATTAACGGCCATGTTAGATTTAAAATAAAACACCAGTTAACCGGTTTCGTCCCCTCTCATCAGAACTGTTTAACGGGGAATAGAAATTATGAGAATAATATTTGTTATGGGTGACATGAATGAAGGGCAGGGAAGAGAAAGATAAATACAAGTGTATAAAATTACACGTGTATAAAATTAAAGTAATACCACTCAAGATGCTAGAGACACAGCACAGCAAGCCCAAGCAAACAGTCACTTTGTTTGCAAATATTATTCTCATAATTTCTATTCCCCGTTAAACAGTTCTGATGAGAGGGGACGAAACCGGTTAACTGGTGTTTTATTTTAAATTTAACATGGCCGTTAATAAAAAATTAGTTTTTTATGCCTTGATACGCTTTTGTACCGTCGCAAATATATTTAAATATTTTAAGAAAAGGTACTCCCCTGAGTCAATTGGTAAATTGAATAACATTTCGCAGATTAGATCGAAAATGGAGGACGACTTTTTTACATTCTTGTCTTCAGCACCAGGTTTGCCCGCCTTTTATTTCCTTTCGGTTTAGGTGGACAAAGTTGGTGTCTGGTTGGAATATAGAAAGGGCTTTTATTAAGGACTTTCTGTTACAATATTCTAACCAGCAGTTGGCCCTACTAAGAAGATATAATCTGTTATGGCGTGAGGCATACAAGTACTTATCATATTTTGATAGGATCCGCTTTGCTCGTTATGTAGGTTTGATATCTGCGCGCTGCCGTGCTAAGTCAGATGGCATTTTTCAGAAAAAGCTACATCTGATCTTCAAGAGATTTGGTTGTAAGGTCGAACCAAATGCTACAAAAATGTAGTTAATTTATCTTCCTATTCTCCTCCTGAGATTGAGCTCGCCGTCTTGGCCCATGGCCTAGACTTTAAGAATCCCTTTTACTTCTATTAACAGGGAAAATATCTTCGCTGAATTCGAAGTATATTACGCTCAACTCTCGAAGTGAAAACCTGTCTGATGATAAATCCAGTGACTTTCGAGCTAAATTGAATGATTTGGCTCATTCTTATGCTAATTCTCCTATTTCTTTTTCTGAATCGAAATGGAGAAGCGAACACCATAGGGTCATCAAAACCCTCAAGAACAACCAGTCGTTGGTTATTACGAAACCAGATAAAGGATCTGGCGTTGTCCTCATGGACCGCCATGATTACATTAATAAAATGTTAAATATACTTAACGACCCTTCCAAGTTGCAACGTCTTGGTTCCGTTGACACTCATGACTCCACGCTGACTTTGGAAATTCGATTTCAGAAACGTCTTGTCAAATGGGTAAAAAGTGGTGTTCTTTCTTCTGAAATGGCGGGGCAATTGAGACCGTCTGACTCGATTCGTCCCCGTCTATATGGATTACCTAAGATTCATAAGGATGGTGTTCCATTGAGACCCATATTATCGATGATTGGGTCTTCACAGCATAAAGTTGCTAAGTGGCTGGCTATAATGTTGGAACCAGTTTTGCAGCGTTATAGTAATTTCTGTATTAAGGATTCGTTTACATTTTCCCAATTCATTCGGAATTGTGATGCCACTGATGGATTTATGTGTTCGTTTGACATCTGCAGCCTCTTCACTTGTGTTCCTTTGCCGGAGATTATTAATATTTGCAGTGATATGTTATATCGCAGTAATTTAACTCCTCCGACTATACCTGAAGATGTTTTCGTTGAACTATGTCTGTGGATTTCAGTTTTGACAATATTATGTATCGTCAGACTGACGGTGTGGCGATGGGTTCTCCTTTGGGTCCTGTTTTGGCAAACATTTTTGTGTGTTTCTATGAGGAAAGCCTTTTGTCAGGTTCTTCCCGACCCAAAGTTTACTTTCGTTATGTTGATGACACCTTTTGTGTGTTTTCCCATGAATCGGAAGTTGATCACTTTTTCTCCCTACTCAACGGTGTTCATCCGGCCCTTAAATTTACGGTAGATAGGGAGGTCAATGGTTCATTGCCTTTCCTAGACGTTTTGGTTCACAGAACTCCTTCCGTGTTTATTACTTCCGTTTATAGGAAGCCTACCTTTACAGGTCTTTATACCCGATGGGACTCTTTTTGTCCTAGGCGACAAAAAATTAATTTGATTAGGTCGTTGACCCATAGGGCTTTAATGATCTGCTCGGATAGCACCGTTAAAGATGAGATTAGTTGTCTAACTGGTATCTTTGTGGACAATGGTTATCCGTTGGACCTTGTTCAATCGGTTATTCGGGATAAGACTGCAATGTTTAATAAAATTAAGCCTGCTATGGTTAGTAAATGCCCGGTCTATCTCCGTTTACCGTGGTTGGGTAGGATTAGTGAGTCCTTTGCCAAGCATATTTCATGTAGTTCACGGGAATGTTAAACAATAATGCTAGACACAATCCATGTGGACACGTGGCTTGACGATTATGTCTAGCAGGAAACAACCTGTCGCCTTTAAGTGTTGACTTCAGTGTTCACTTTTATATTTACACACGCTCTATCTCTGATATTGAGCACTTTATCCAATAAATATAGCACACCTTAAGACGATATTTCTTTATATATATATATATATATATATATATATATATATATATATATATATATATATATATATATATATATATTAACTGATTTAAAAATATGGTTCCTTCGCTACACAGGAATTACCATGTTTCAAAAACCGAAGCTAAAATCTTCAAATTGAATTATATTATTAAATTAAAAGCATTAGTTCTGTTTCATCTTCAAGCGAATTTTGGAATAACTTATTTTTAAGTTTACTGAGTTTTAAACGCACATACAATTCATATTTTTTTGTTTCCAAGGACACAGAGAAATCCAATCATTTAGACAGGAGCGATAGTGTGTTCATTTTTATTAACTATTCTGTATTTTTACAATTATATATATATATATACATATATATATATATTAAACTATTTTAGTTCAAGTGAGTTGTTTGCTAAAACACTACACGATTTGTTAGCGTCAACATTTCTGATATTTTTAACAGAAATGAAACCTCGTTTTTCGTTACTCTATTGTTACAAATGAAACATGATTCGCAAGAAAGGAAAAAAGTTGTGATTGTCACGTTAGGGAAAAACAAACTACAGTAAGAATTTCTAACAAACAGGAAAAGCAAAAGGTAACTATGCATTTATTGTATAGTTTAGAGAGAACACGTGAACCAATTCAGGGGCACATTTCAAAGACTATTGCGAGGATACTATCATTTTCACGTACTTTGGGGGCGAAAACCAGGAAGGATCTTATATGCATATGATTCAATTGAGACTCAGTTCTAAGTGGGAAGCAAAGTGAAGATACGACAAATGAACCAACAGCAGAAGATAACACCCTCGTATTGAGTAAAGAGGAGAGGTACTTACTTTAATTTAACACACAATTACAGAGCCGCCAATAGTCGTGAGCATCAAACTTATTAGAGAGGGTCTCATTCTGTTAGTGAACAAAAACTTAGACTCTTTGAGGACACGTTTACAGTTATTACGAACGGACATAAAGAGGTGTCTGTTGGGATTAGAGCTATCATGTTGGCACAGCCGGAAAAATAATCCCTGTAGGCTATAGCAACTGAACAAGCAGATGTGAAACAAGGAGAATATTGTAGTATAACTTGGTATTTTTCAGAAGGTACAAAAAGCATCGATACCCGCTCTTATCTAAGAAACCTCAGTGGCACAATTCTCAATGACAAGTTTTAAAATTTATCTCAAATTATTGAAGAAAATTGCGAAATGAATGTCGTACGCTGGTGGTGAGAGAAAGTAGTCTTGTGAATAGGATCTTCATGACTAATAAACGAGTCAAAAATATCAACAGATAATAAAGCGTAGTCGAAATTGACAAGAGGATAGAGTTCAAATGCTCAACAAGAACCATGAGAGGAGGTAAGGTAATCAAGTAAAGAAAGGTAGATAAGGTAATCAGACAAAGAAAGGTAGATAAGGTAATCAAGTAAAGAAAAGTAGGTAAGGTAACCAAGTAAAGAATGGTAGGTAAGGTAATCAAGCAAAGAAAGGTAGGTAAGGTAATCAAGTAAAGAAAGGTAGGTAAGGTAATCAAGCAGAGAAAGGTAGGTAAGGTAATCAAGTAAAGAAAGGTAGGTAAGGTAATCAAGCAAAGAAAAGTACGTACGGTAATCAAGTAAAGAAAGGTAGGTAAGGTAATCAAGTAAAGAAAGGTAGGTACGGTAATCAAGTAAAGAAAGGTAGATAAGGTAATCAGACAAAGAAAGGTAGGTAAGGTAATCAAGTAAAGAAAGGTAGGTACGGTAATCAAGTAAAGAAAGGTGGGTAAGGTAATCAAGTAAAGAAAGGTAGGTAAGGTAATCAAGTAAAGAAAGGTAGGTAAGGTAATCAAGTAAAGAAAGGTAGGTAAGGTAATCAAGCAGAGAAAGGTAGGTAAGGTAATCAAGTAAAGAAAGGTAGGTAAGGTAATCAAGCAAAGAAAAGTAGGTAAGGTAATCAAGCAAAGAATGGTAGGTAAGGTAATCAAGTAAAGAAAGGTAGGTAAGGTAATCAAGTAAAGAAAGGTAGGTACGGTAATCAAGTAAAGAAAGGTAGGTAAGGTAATCAAGTAAAGAAAGGTAGGTAAGGTAATCAAGTAAAGAAAGGTAGGTAAGGTAATCAAGTAAAGAAAGGTAAGTAAGGTAATCAAGCAGAGAAAGGTAGGTAAGGTAATCAAGTAAAGAAAGGTAGGTAAGGTAATCAAGTAAAGAAAGGTAGGTAAGGTAATCAAGCAAAGAAAAGGTAGGTAAGGTAATCAAGCAAAGAATGGTAGGTAAGGTAATCAAGTAAAGAAAGGTAGGTAAGGTAATCAAGTAAAGAAAGGTAGGTACGGTAATCAAGTAAAGAAAGGTAGGTAAGGTAATCAAGTAAAGAAAGGTAGGTAAGGTAATCAAGTAAAGAAAGGTAGGTACGGTAATCAAGTAAAGAAAGGTAGGTAAGGTAATCAAGTAAAGAAAGGTAGGTAAGGTAATCAAGTAAAGAAAGGTAGGTAAGGTAATCAAGTAAAGAAAGGTAAGTAAGGTAATCAAGCAGAG
Source organism: Acanthosepion esculentum (assembly GCA_964036315.1). Classification (NCBI taxonomy): domain Eukaryota; kingdom Metazoa; phylum Mollusca; class Cephalopoda; order Sepiida; family Sepiidae; genus Acanthosepion; species Acanthosepion esculentum. The sequence continues at coordinate 10,423,966 of OZ038498.1, read as the reverse complement.
AAAGGTAGGTAAGGTAATCAAGTAAAGAAAGGTAGGTAAGGTAATCAAGTAAAGAAAGGTAGGTAAGGTAATCAAGCAAAGAAAAGGTAGGTAAGGTAATCAAGCAAAGAATGGTAGGTAAGGTAATCAAGTAAAGAAAGGTAGGTAAGGTAATCAAGTAAAGAAAGGTAGGTACGGTAATCAAGTAAAGAAAGGTAGGTAAGGTAATCAAGTAAAGAAAGGTAGGTACTGTAATCAAGTAAAGAAAGGTAGATAAGGTAATCAGACAAAGAAAGGTAGGTAAGGTAATCAAGTAAAGAAAGGTAGGTAAGGTAATCAAGCAAAGAATGGTAGGTAAGGTAATCAAGTAAAGAAAGTTAGGTAAGGTAATCACGTAAAGAAAGGTAGGTACGGTAATTAAGTAAAGAAAGGTAGGTAAGGTAATCAAGTAAAGAAAGGTAGGTAAGGTAATCAAGTAAAGAAAGGTAGGTACGGTAATCAATAAAGAAAGGTAGGTAAGGTAATCAAGTAAAGAAACGTTGATCAGAATTATCAGGGAAGCGAGTAGGGAAGCCTACTGCTTAACTGAGAGACTGAACAACGGTAAAAGTAAAGTTTGAATGTCGACAACATCTGTAATTTTAAACTGATTAAACCACTTGACATGGTGTATATTAAAATCAGAAAACACAAAGATAACCGTAGATGTATGTAGAGAGAGACATTTCAATAGGGTCAGATATTTTGTCTAATAGGGAAAATAAATAGCTAACAGGGTTCAGTAATGAAAGTCGAAAGCGCATGAAAGAATCATCCATAACTGAAGCGACGATTCTCTCACCACCGGAAATTTTCCCGCATATAAACACCAAGACCTTACATTTGTGTCCCAGAATCTTTTCGACAAAGAGGAAGATAACTTTGGACAGACAATTCACTGGTACCGGTAGAAGTGTTTAAATTAGTTTCACAAAGCGCTAAGATATCTAGAAAATGTTTCAAGGGAAAAGATTCTCACTGCAGAAATTAGCACGAATATTGAATATTGGATAAAGAATGGTACAGGCGACCATACACAACATTATCAGAAAATAACAGCGATAACTATGGTGAATTTAAAGTCAACATTTCTAAACAACATTACACCAGTCATCAGGCTGTCAGCACGTAAAAAAAACACTACTGGCGGGTTCAAACATGAATTTCTGTGATATTTTAAACTTAAAGTAAATCATATTTGACTTGAATCAGATTATACTTAAAATCAGCTAATATTCCCCGAATAAAGTTTCAGAAAAGTATATTTTATTTTTAAAGGATTTTTAATAAAGAGAATGACATTGCGATGGATGACCGCTACAAAAGGGCGTTAATCAGAAATTTTAGAAAAAGAAACTCTTTCCACTCAATTTAAATTCGTTTTGAAATACTGCGAAGTGTTCTGCATATTGGAAATATTAAATTTAATCTATTAGCTTGAAATTAAAACTAAAATAAAAGTTTCAAGAAAGGTTGTATATTTTTTTTTTTAATTTATTTTCAACATTAAGGCATTCCAAGATAAAGTTCGATTTTTGGCTAAGTTGATCTGACATAGTATATATATTTATCTAGAAATAAATTTATTTTTTAATAACTGTAAACGAATCGTCATAGTGTATCGATTATATTTTATTAGTAATAGGAATAAAATAATCAATAAATAACAAAATAAAATAATTCACATATATAAACTCAATTTTATTGTTGTTTTTAAAACTGTTTGAATGATAAATAATAGAAAATAATCAATTACACAGAAGAAAAAGCAAAAAATAAGTATTAGGAATGGAAACATTTACTTTTTTTTTTTTAAGCTTATCACCCCAAGCAAGGCTGGAAGCCACTAGCACGCAAGGGGTTACAGAAAGTTTGGAGGAAGAGCAGATAGGAGTGGTAAAGGAGAGGATGTGGAGAAAGATAGTGGATCGATCAAGGCAAAGGGGTTACAGAAGATTTGGAGCGAGAGCAGATAGGAATGAAAGGTGAAAGGATGTGGGGAAGGGAAGTGGATAGATCAGGGCAACTGGAGATGTCGATTGACGTTACACTTAAATAGTTGGAGATTATATTTGTCAGGGAAACAGGAATAAGGAAGGGAATTCCACGGGCGAGATGTGCGAGACATGAAGCTATTGTAATAGCTACATCTAACAGTTTCAACGGTGAAGGGGTGGGAACGGGATGCCAGCCCCGTAGGACGTTTAAATTCATGAGGCCTAGGAACCAGCGAAAGCAGCTCCTCGGAGCAATTACCGTGGAAGTATTTGTAAAAAAGATTCGGAAATACCTAGTCTTCCTTAACAATGTCTTTTTTTAATCGTATCACTCCAACAAGGCAATAAAGCCACTAAGAATTTACATTACGTTATTACTTAAATAAACAACGGAAGTCATCCGTGCCAATGTATAAAAATAATAGCAATTTCAATGTATAGATGAATAAGCAAGTATAATATATTAATATGTTATGTTAATACTAGTATTAAATTAATATTATAATAATTCATAATAATAATAGTATTTCTAAGTTACCACGATATTTATTTATTTACTATTACTATTGTAACATTGACTGCATCATCATCATCATCATCATCATTATCATCATCATCATCATCATCAGTCCCCCGACTGCTTCAATCCTCTCGGGGGCACCTGAAGATAGAACAAACAGACAAATTTTTGCAGGTTGAGCTGTTGACAGTGGCTCTCAAGAGTTTTGACATTGTCATGTCTGTCAACTCTTTGATGTTGTCTGACCAGAGCTCTTGCGTTGACGTCCCACTTGTGTCTGCTAACAGTGCCATGCATGATGGTCTTGAAGAGTCTGTTCTGCCGTAGGACGTGGCCAAACCATGACATCTTGCGACGCTTACTAGTGGCGAAGAGAGATTCCTGTTGGCCAATGAGATTTGATCCGTACATAGTCGTTGTTTTTTTTTTTTTTTTTGCTCCGAATTGGAGATGCCGAGGAGCTTTCTCAGGCATTTCTTCTCGAACATCTGGATCCTTTTTCTTTGTCTCAGCCAGGATTGTCCACGTCTCACATCCATAGAGTGTTAATTGTTTAATGGTATATACATTCGAGAAATAAAATAAAATCAAAAAGAAATAAGCGGTAATAAACCTTAGAGAAACAGACGTGAAAAACAAAGTGAACACTGTGGCTTCCTTCTTTTTTTTGTCATACATAAAATAATGTTTTAAAAATGTTAAATTATGAGTAAAACAAAAGGATCATTCACTGGTGCTAAATATATAAACAAAGTAACATAATAATCAAACAAAGTAATAAAAAAATTAGCAGATATAAAATATATAAAATTTATAATAAAAAAGGTTTTAATAATATATAACATATATAATATAGTATAGTATAGTAATATATATAATATAGTATACCATAGCAATATATATATATATATATAGGGTGGTTCAAAAGTAGGTGGACTGTATGTGGAATAGGTTTATATATCGGTTATATTATTACAACTGAGTATCTTGATGAAACATTTCCTGAGAAATGGATTCGGCGAAGAGGTCCAACTGGTTGGCCGGCACATTCGCCAGACTTGACCCCAATGGATTTCTTCTTTTGGGGAGTACTCAAGGACAAAGTTTATAGTCGAAAACCAAGAAGTGTCGGTGATTTGAAAAATTACATAAGAGATGCATTTCAAGAAATTAATACCCAAAAAGACTTGTGCAAAAAAGTTTGTCGAAGCGTTAGAGGTAGACTTCAAAGCTGTGTGAATTGTGATGGAAAACAGTTTGAGCACCTGCGTTGATAAAATTTAAGGGCTTTTGTAATATTGTTCACAATAAAATTTAAGGGCTTTTGTATTATTGTTCAGAATAAAATTTAAGGGCTTTTGTATTATTGTTCACAATAAAATGTAATTGTCAATGTAATAATTGTGCTAGTAAATATAATTGTATGTATATGTAATCTCAAAATAAATGTAATTATTTACTGTCCACCTACTTTTGGACCACCCTGTATATAATATAGTATAGTATAGCAATATATAATATAAATAATATAGTATGGTATAGCTGGCAAGTCGTATACAACAATACTCTTACAGACGCGTATACCGCTTACAGACGCGTATTTTTGTGTTTGTTCAACACCCACAGAACTTTATACTGCAACTATGCTGAGCAGACCTTAGTTACAGTTTCTGGGAAAGAGCATGTTATCCAGCGTGATCAACGTTTTGAACGCTCAAGTCCACGATGACTTGCGACTTCGTGCTATCACAGCTATTGAAAGGGTTCCGTCTACCCAATTTCACTTACAAGGCTCGGGTCATCCCGTGGTATGCCTTTCAGGCACTTTCCAAATGTGTCGCACGCTGGGATCGACCACTCCAGGAAGTCTTCTTCCTGACAAATCGACCATGGTGAGATTCGAACCCGGATCTCATGGTCAGAATGCGAACGTTCTAACCACTCGGCCAGGTGCCCATATATAATATAAACAAAAATTGAATAAAAATAATGAATTATCGCCACTTATTTTCTGTAAATTTCTTCATTTTCAAGTAGTGATAAAAAAAAAAACACGTCCGTTTTCTTTGACGCCAGCGTTCCGAATTCTTACACACGGATCTACTTATTATTGGTATAACAGTAGTTATAGCATATTTTCCAATTTCAATTTTAAGATACTTATCTGTCTATATTTCTGAGATGAGGTACACTATTTACATTATTCGAACTATAGTCCTCATCTTTGTCACCATATTTATTACAATGTTTTGGCCTTTTAGTATCTGTCTATATTTCTGAGATGAGGTATTATGTACACTATTTACATTATTCGGACTACTGTCCTCATCTTTGTCGCCATATTTTTCACAACGTTTTGGCCGTTTTACGCTCCAGCCTTCTTCAGGTGGTTGGAATGTCGAACTGAACCCTTTATTTCGCTCATTGGGAGCCATGTTTAATGGATGTCATTTGTCAGTTATCTCCTGTTAAGTTCCCTCTCTAAGTTCTCCACTGCGTTAACCGCGTATTGAACTCACACTCTTTGGGCCCTGTCACTGGATTTAACTAACCAAGAACAGATGGCACAGTGGATAAAGGCGTTAGTTAGATTCGGTGACAGGTCCCAAGGAGTGTGAGTTCAATACCCGGTTAAGGCAGTGGAGAACTTTCAGAGAGAAATTAACAGGAGATAACTGACATCTATTAAACATGGCACTTCGACCTGGAACAGTCTACCTCAGTGAGCGAAATAAAGGGTTTAGTTCGACATTCCAACTACCTTAAGAAGGCCGGAGCGTACAACGGCCGAAACGTTGTAATAAATATGGCGACAAAGATGAGGACAATAGTCCGAATAATTTAAATAGTTTAAGATTCTTATATTTACTTATTTTATCATATTCTGTAGCAGATATATTTTATCTGATCGCACTGCCATATCTATGAGAAGGCATTTTTGTAGTCTTTAATCACGCGATGTCTTTTAATTGATTGTCACTACGATTCGTAAAGTCACAAAGAATAAGGAACTTATAGCTTTCTATGGGTGTTTCAGGGTGATGTTCGACATGCACACAGTTATTTTTTTAAATTATTTCACCCCGAGCAAGGCAATAAAGCCACTAAGAATCAACGGCTTTACTGAATGCTTGAGATCATGGGAAAAAGAAAACATTAAGGACTGAGGACAATAAAATAAGAATCAAGAAGACAGAAGATAACGCTTGACATTGCATTTAAATTTTTAAAGTTGACAGGGAAGCAAGATACCAGAAGACAGTTCCACAAGCGAGAAGTGCGATAGAAGAAACTGTTAACATAGGACTTACGGTTACATCTAGCCGTTTCAATGGTAAAATGATGAGACCTTGCCGCCAATTAAGTATTGCGCTTGAATTCATAAAGTCTAGGTCCCATAGAGAAAATTCCGTCAGAAGAATTACCATGGACGTTTTTATAGAAAAAAAACGCAGGAAAGCTATGATACGGCGGTATGAAAGGCGTGAAGCCGAGATGCCGGGTCAGTTCCAATAGCATTGTATATTCGTCTTTGGATTTTATCTAAAAATCTCTAAATCTATAGTAGGAAAACCAAACCAGATGCGGCAGCAATATTCAAAGAAAGGACGAATAGTAGACTTATAAATATGTCAGATAGATTCTAACGTATCTTCCAGTGAAATGTTCAATTTTATAATGTCAGTTTTTGTATTCCTTCAATCTGAAGATTGGACAGCCAGAGACTAATTGGTTAACACGATGTTCACATAATCTGCATATTGCATCTGAACTATTCTTTATTATGTTTGCCTGGTAATTCGTGATAAATAAGCTTTGGTTATGTTATGGCATTATAAATGCTCCAGTATCTACTTTTTGCCACGCACTCTACAGCGTGTGTTTGGCGTTTATCTATATTCGCATTGTTACTTCTATTTGCTTATTTGCTATGTAAAAGTTTTTTGTCATCAAGTGTTTATTTTTTTTTAATTTCTCTAACACTTGTGACTTAACCTCCTTTTTAGTAATTTTATTTTCATTTGTTGGTTGCATATTTTTTATTTATTTCCTTGGTAGTGATGTTCACTTCCTTTAAGAATTTATAGTTCTATAAATTTTTACTACATTTCTCATAACAGTTAACTAGTTGTAACATCCACTCAAATGTAGTCGCTAAATAATTTATAGATCAATTGACATTGTTTTAAGTTAAAAGATTAAGTCTAATTAGATTAAGCCTTTATCACCATTAATATAAAATAATATAAAAACGGTAATGTAAAAATATTTAGCAATATAAAAATGGCCGACATCCGATTTTGGATGTTGCATGTTATGACAAGCAAGTTAGTAATTTGGAATGCATTTTCTTTATTTAAACTACAGTCCAGTTGTTTATGTTGAAACAGTAACTTACAACTGTTATTGCTAGTGGATTTAAAGCCGTAATCCGATTATGAGCGTAAAATTGATTTTTTCTGTAGAAATCGTTACTTTTTTTTTTCTTGTCACATGCTGAGTGCCAGTGCTACTCAAAATGGTGGTCTGCGACCGGTTCCGGTTCCGGTACGCGAACCATCAGCTACCGGTACTCAGCCAGTGTCCAGGCCATGCTAAAGAATCATTTGAAGAATTGATAAGTGCCAGACAAACGGTACACCGCCAGACCCAGGGCCGTCAGAATTTGTACTTTTGTAAAAAAAACTTGGTACATTTTGCTTTCAAATGAAGGTTTTCGTACGATCGGTACAACTTTTATTGAAACTTAAAATATTTGGTGCTATCTGAAATAAATCATTTAATTTAGTATTTTTCGAAATAGATTATTTAGCTACAATATAATTAGGATTAGGGTTAGGGTTAATTAATATTAATTAATTAATTCTTATTCTTTTATTTATACCAGTGTTTATTCAGAAGCAGCTCCACTTTACGGAGAAATTTCTGCTGACTAAAGCCCAACATGGGGGAGAGCAGGACGAAAATTGTGCGTAAGCCATTCTTTACAGTTATGGCAGAGAATATAAAGGTGAAACTCGACTCAGCTAAAGCTTAAATGAAGGTGACGTGCAATGAAATCAGGCATGGCTGATCATGTATGGACGGAAAAAGGTAAACATCGGCTATTGTGGAATGAAGTGAAAATACTTGACAGAGAGGAGAAATAGAGAGATAGACGTTTAAAACGAATCGGCATACACATATGCTAGGTTATGAGGATCTCCTTAGAAGGCCTTGCATAGAAATAAATACGATATGGGAGCCGTTAGAAAGAAAGACAAATGACAGCCGGTCTTTCACTGCAGGCTGTAAGAAAATAGAAGCTTCCGTAACTGTAGTCAAGTGCGACCAGTGAGCAGTGAAGCGTCACTAGACTTTTGTCCCCTGGAAGAATGGTCTAGTTCAGTCCTACTCAATGTGGTGGTCCGCGGACCGGTGCCGGTACGCGGACTACCAGCTACCCGTACGAGGCCAGAGTCTAAAGAAATGCTAAAGAATCATTTGAAGAATTGGTTGATGCCAGCCAAACGGTACACCTTCAGAGCCAAGGCCTGTCAGAATTTATACTTTCGTACCAAACTTGGTACTTTTTGCTTTCAAATGAAGGTTTTCGTACGATCGGTACAACTTTTACTGAAAGTTAAAATATTTGGTGCTATCTGAAATAAATCATTTAATTTGGTATTTTTCGAAATATATTATTTAGTTACAATATAATTATAATAATGTGGATTTAGGTGAATGTTGATTAGTTTTTTATTAATTATAACCCGCAAAAAAGAGTGTGGGCAAAGCACAGGAATAATATGGATATTCATTCGCCATTGAGTGTGGCACTGTCCTCAATTGAACCCTGACCGAATAAACAGACAAAGAAGCAGGCTCACCTTTCACACTAGTAAACATTAAGGTTATATAACTTTTGTTTTTGTGTTAGTAAACAGTTTATTTTTTATTACTTTTTATATGTTTTGTTATTGAATTATTTTTTGCAAAATAAATGGGAGATAAAAAAATAGTCAGTTTTTATTATATTCATAATATATATATATCGATTCCGGTATAAATTAATATTACCACGAAATAATACAGGTACGTGACACATTGAGAAAAAAAGCCGGTTCTCCATATCAGATAGTTTGAGAAGCACTGCTGTATACCACCTGGCTCTTGGATTCTTAAATGTTTAGAAGTCGCATTTTGTTCTCTTATTGGGCTATCTATATCAATTATTAGGTTATTGACCTTCACAAGGTTACCTTTCGGAATCATGATTTCTTTGTTGTTGTTGTTGTTATTATTATTATTATTTTTTAATTATTTATTTCCTTTGATATCTGGCGTTTACACATTTCTTTCCGGGTCCCACCCAGGGACCTAAGGTTAGAAATGGTATCATGACACTTTCCACTTCAAAAAAAAAAAAAAAATTACATAGATAAAACCCTTCGAAAAGTGTGGGCTGTACTTGTCAGAACAATTTTTTGTATCTCTTTGAGGCATGGATTTCCAGGGATCCCTTCAATTAGTCTACTGGAATCTTTCCCAACCAATCCTAGGGCTCCAACTACAACAGGGATTGTTGATCTTCCTATGTGCCACATTTTTGAGATTTCTATTTCAAGGTCCTTGTATTTTGACAACTTTTTGAATATCTTCAAAGATACATTGCAGTCTGCAGGGACTGCCATATCAATAGGGAGGCACTTATTTTGTTTGTGGTCTTTAATAACAATGTCTGGGCGGCTGGCTTTGATTGTTCTGTCAGTGTGTATTGTGTAGTCCCATAGAATTGTAACAGGTCCTATCTCCGTAACCAGGTCTGGGTGGTGTTCGTACCAGTTTCTTTCAGTTTCCTTCCCGTAGAAGTTGCAGCTTTTCCAGTGCAGATATTGGCCAACATTGTCATGCCAGGTTTTATAGTCAGTGGGCGCCAATATCGTGTAACCTGATACAATAAATATTTACGTGTTAAATACTTCATAGCGCCGGGATACATTTTCACCTTGAAATGATTAAGGACAGGAAAATAACCTAAATGAACAAAGAATTAATTAGAAAATCCAATTAACGCGTATTAGTTTAATTAGCACTTTCAGACTCGATCATTTTCAGGTGGACGAGGAAAGATTACCATATTTATTGTCATAAAATTTATTCCTGAGTGAATCGGGCAACTTAGTCTTTTACGATTAACCAATGATGAGCACTCTTTTCTTGCATATTTTTGTGTCCCGACACGCTTTCTACACGCTGCGGCGAATCTGGAGATCAACAGCCCTCTCACTTTACAACAACATCCGGATCTTCAACACCAACGTCAAGTCGGTCCTATTTTACGGCTCAGAAACCTGGCGTGTAACCAAGACCAACACCAACTAACTTCAGACATTTACCAACCGATGTCTCAGGAAAATCCTAAATATCAGGTGGCCGGAAGTCGTCTCCAACGACCAACTGTGGGACAGGATCAGACAAGCCCCAATCGAGACTGACATCAAGAAACGGGAATGGGAATGTATCAGCCACACACTCCACAAGCCTGCTTCTAGTGTCACCAGGTAGGCCCTTGATTGGAATCCTCAAGGGAAGCCGTCCCCAACGACCAACTGTAGAACACGACCAGGCAAACCCCAATCGAGATTGACACCAAGAAACGGAAATGGGGATGGATCAGCCACACACCCCACATGCCTGTTTCTAATGTCACCAGTTAGGCCCTTGACTGGAATCCTCAAGGGAAGCAGAAAGTGGGTCGTCCAAAACAAACTTAGCGCTGAAGTGTTTACGCAGAGGTGAAGGCAGCCGGCACGGCATGGGCCTAGCTGAATAGGATCACCCGGAACCGCGTCCGTTGGATAGGTGTTGTTGTTCCCCCAGGAATCAATAGGCATGACTAACGACTAATGCCGACTGACGGCAATATTTCTCCGAATTAACTGTTTTGTTTTGGTTTAGCATTTCATAATCGGCAACACCTTTCATATCCCAACAAACGCAGAGCATACCTTGTTTAGGATGTAACCTTGACTTGGAGATGTATTTATCGATTTCACTGGATAGAGAACCCACTTTTCATCATTAGGCATCGATCTATATCGGAAATGGTCAGTAGAAAGAATACTTTTCAATGACGAGCAAATAGAAACACTTTGATTAAGTAGAAAAGCCGTCAGGTGATGATGGGCCCATGGAAAAATTTAATTAACGTGTATAAATTTGATTAAGCGGACCCATTGACTAAATTTAGACACTTTCACGAGTTCATGAATGTGTTTAATGATCAAGATATAACTTGTATTCAGGTATTTTGACTAATTCTAGGATTTACCTCAAGTACGGTTTTGTAGAAATTGACAGAATGAGGGAAATCTTCGAAAGAAAAAATTCATCATCGAAACTGGACAGACCATCGTCGACATATCCGACATTTAAAGCTTCATTTCCATAGACAAAATGAATATTTCTTATCGCTTCGTTACTGAGGAGCCATTTTAAAATTCATGCAGCATACAGATAGACGTAAAAGGCGGGAAGTCTAGGGACTGCCCCCAAGGCAAACGAATTGTTCATTTTCAAAGCAAAAGCAGGTTATTTTCAGTGCAATTATTCCCCACCCCCGTGAAATTATCTCCTCTATGCCGATGTGATTCTTTGATCTAAACTCATTTTAAAAAGGCAAAATCGATACAAAATTTGCTTAGCCTGATATTAATTAATCTGCAAAACAACATTCGATTAAATTCTTCAGCATTTTCAAAATAAATGAATTCAATATATACATGTTTTGGTTTTGTTTGCTTTAGTTTATAGAATATCAACCTCAATGGGTTATTTAATGCCGACAAGATTTTTATTGCTGCTAATATTTTTTCAAAAAATGTACTGTTGGTAATATTTGTTTTCAAAAATGTATTGCTGGTAATATTTTTTTCTTCAGAAATATATTGCTGGTAATAATGTATTGCTGGTAATAATTTTTCTTCAACAATTCATTTCTGGTAATATTTTTTTTACAAAAATGTACTGCTGGTATTAAAATCTATTTTTACACTTTCGTAATACTGTTTGGGGGTTAACTGTTTGCCCATAGCTGGGGCCCTAACAGTACCACCCTATGTCAGGGTGAAGCTGAGAACACCAGAAATTAAGAAGTGGTACTACGCTCCTCAAAACCTGATCAGAGGCTTTGCTGTTGAGTGTAGGTTATCGTTTTACCCAGGACGCGGATGTAGTTTATCATCATACCCAGGACCAATATATACATGGTAATTTTTATAAAGTCCAAAAGAGCTCAAATAAGGAGATAAATATATACTTATGTGATTAGTTGTAATTGTGTGTGTGTGTGTGTGTGTGTGTGTGTGTGTGTGTGTGTGTGTGTGTGTGTGTGTGATAAAGATAGAGAGATGCGCCACGTGGCTTCGGTAACTAAAAAGTCGGTTTGTCCGGGGATTAAGCCTCCAGGGAGGAGAAACGAGACATGTCTTGCCACTGTGACAGTTTGCAAGGTGAAGAGAGAGAAAAGAAAAAGAGAAGGTTTGGGCCCTTCCTTTTGTAATGCGTTATACAATGCAACCTAGCGAGGATCAAGAGAAGTTCCCTGGCAGACAAAGCGTGGTAATCCCACAATACTGCCATAGATTAGAAAAAAATGTATTTTGCCATGATGTAGAAATATTTTAATGTGTTCCTTTCTCCGTAAATTAACGAGGGAAGATTTGAATGTTGAAGCGTGAGTGAATAATCCAATAAAAATGGCACTTGTTTGATGTTCAGGGAGAAAATAAGAAGAATGGACTAAGCATAAATTACAAGAAGAGAGCATGCATGGTCATCAGTAAGAGTATGAGCCCGAAATGCGATCTGAAGTTCGGAAACACTAGAATCAAACAGACGCGGAAGTTTAAATATCTGGGTAGCGTATTGGCAGCGGACGGTAAGTGCGACACTGAGATCCGTAGGCGTACGGGATGGCCAAGGACACATTCCAAAAGCTGAGCAGAACACTGCGAGACAGTAGGTTTTCTTGGGTAACAAAGAAAAAAATACTGAACTGTTATGTGACATCTGTTCTTCTTTATAGCAGCGAATGTTGGGCGATTTCCTCAAAGATGAAGAAGAGACTCGAGGCGACGAAGATGTGGTTCGCTCATGGACCGAGCGTGTGAGCAACGGTGAGGTCTTAGAGAGGTTGCAAAGGAGGAGGATGCTTATACTTAATTTCAGGAAGAGGCAGCTGATGTTTCTGGGACACATAATGAGGAAGAAGGGCTTGGGAAATCTGATACTCACGAGTCGAATAGAGGAAAAGAGAGACAAGGGAAAAGAACGCGTAAGATACCTGGCGGATTTAAGCAAGTGGATGACAGAACGTGGTCTGGGGGAGGTAGCAGAGGGAAGGAACTTGTTGAGAGCTGCAAGAGATAGAGGGAGATGGAGAGCCATGATCGGCCACGTCCTGAAAGGACATGACACATAAAAAGAAAGATATGGTTATTTGTGTCGATAATAATCTGAAATACACTTGAAATGTGGCGTGTTTCTTTATATTTAATTCATTTTTTGCTTATTTCGTTATTCGAACATGATTGAATGTTTATCAACGAATAGTAGCTTTACTAAAATATTATGATCCTTCAGTATCTGTTTATATTTATGAGATGAGGTATTATGTACACTATTTACATTATTCGGACTATTGTCCTCATCTTTGACGCCATATTTATTACAACGTTTCGGCCCTTCAGTATCTATTTATATTTATGAGATGAGGTATTATGTACACTATTTACATTATTCGGACGATTGTCCTCATCTTTGTCGCCATATTTATTACAACGTTTCGGCCCTTCAGTATATGTCTATATTTCTGAGATGAGGTATTATGTACACTATTTACATTATTCGGACGATTGTCCTCATCTTTGTCGCCATATTTATTACAACGTTTCGGCCATTCAGTATCTGTCTATATTTCAAAGATGAGGTATTATGTACACTATTTAAATTTTTTCGGACTATTGTCCTCATCTTTCTCGCCATATTTATCACAACGTTTCGGCCATTCAGTAATTTAATCTCCTGTTAATATATCTCTGTAAGTTCTCCACCGCCTTAACCGGTTATTGAACTCACAGTCTTTGGGTCCTATCACTGGATCTAACCAACGCTTTTATCCACTGTGCCACGTGTCCTTGAGGCATGGCAGGTAGAACTAGAACAGTCTACCCCAGTGAGCGAAATAAAGGGTTCAGTTCAACATTCCAACCACCTGAAGAAGGCCAGAGCGTACAACGGCCGAAACGTTGTAATAAACATGGCGACAAAGATGAGAACAATAGTCCGAATAATGTAAATAGTGTATTAAGAGCATATTAGCATTATTTAACAGAATTTTAATCACAATGTTCAATGAATTTGTGTTTAAATGTGTTTCATGACACCATCGGATCATTTCAGATAACAGAAATCTGAAATTAATTCGACAATCATATTGTTAAATTCTGTGGGCCACTGAGTTTACAACATCACCAATCTAGTTTAGCTAATCAGATGGATTTTTATGGCTGGTGTGATTACTAACTTCGTGTTAACATAGTGTATATTCGAAAGTGTTTTTTTGACTCTTCAGCAATTATTTTTACTATAAAACCTTTACCCTTTAATAAGTTTTATAATAATAAATATATTTTAAAATCAATAAACCATTAGTATAAATATCAGTTACATATAATTAGAGATTCTCAATCAAATGATTCTGAATCTGTTTCTTTTACAAAAGGAAAATTTTAATCGACGTTTTTGAAAGCTGTTTCCAGGGACCAAATTCTATCACACCTGGATGAATTAATCTATAGATGTTCCATTTTCTGGTTGAAAACTCCGCACTTATTCTGACTTTTATGATAAGCATATTGCCAAGAGGAAATCAGTCTAATTCTTCAGTTTGTACTCTCTCAGTTGGCACTTATAAATGTCCTATCATACCTGCATTACCTTATTTATACTTGCATAATTTTTTTTTAACTGGGACCACTATTTGCCCATAGCTGAGACCCTAACAGTTGCTACGACCCCAGGTCAGGGTGTACCTGGGAAGAATAGTAATTAAGAGGTGATGTCAAGTTCCTCAAAACCTCCAATTACCTGATCGGAGTCCTTGCTATCGGATGTAGTTTATCGTTACTCAGGACACACACACACAATTATATATATATATATATATATATATATATATATATATATATATATATATATATATATATATATTCCGTGCTAATAGGAATATAGAATGGACAAACACGGTGGATAAATAGTAACAGGTTTATTGTAGAAACCAGTACAAGCAAGGAAGTAATAGTTATGCGTACAGTCGTCGCAAGTCAGTACAGTTGTGTGCGTGCTGCTGTCGGAAGGCTGCTATTTCTTGCAGATCCCAGCTCGACGGTATTTAGCAACTGCCCCACGCAGTCACATGTGGCACAGGGCCGAATTTAATGTGGGGTTCCCGTAGGCTCGGCCAAAAACTTCACGTAGGCTCAGCATAAACGGAATCGGGTCTGTCTATCTCCCCGGGAGAGACTCTGACCTTCGGCATAGCCTCGTCCGGGTTCCTCTCTGCCCGAAGGCAGAGAGTTCGACCAGCACAGCTGGGAAAGATCCCAGCTCCACTCTCCCGTCCGCTGTCCTAACGGACACTTATAGGTGATTACCACCTATACAGATTATTCCATTACATCATATATATATATATATATATATATATATATATATATATATATATATATATATATATATATATATATATAGAGAGAGAGAGAGAGAGAGAGAGAAGGAGAGAGAAAGAGAGAAAGAGAGAAAGCGACAGAAAAGAGATGGCGACAGACAGAGAGGCAAGCAGAGTGAGAGAGTGAGAGAATGAGAGAGAGAGAGAATGAGAGAGAGAGTGAGAGAGAAGGAGAGAGAGAAGAAGAGAGAGAGTGAGAGAGATAGAATGAGAGAGAGAATGAGAGAGAGAAAGAGAGAAAGCGACAGAAAAGAGATGGCGACAGACAGAGAGGCAAGCAGAGTGGGAGAGTGAGAGAATGAGAGAGAGAGAATGAGAGAGAGAGTGAGAGAGGAGAGAGAGAGGGAGAGAGAGGGAGAGAGAGAAAGAGAGAAAGCGACAGAAAAGAGATGGCGACAGACAGAGAGGCAAGCAGAGTGAGAGAGTGAGAGAATGAGAGAGAGAGAGAGAGAGAGAGGGGACAGAGAGAGATAATCAAACACATAGACAACACAGAAACCTAAACAATCTATATTTTAAATTTCAAACATGTGAATGGAACAATTTTCGTTCTTCCTATGTGCTTCCTACTCGGATATCACAACTGTTTCGCTTCTATTCCGCTTCAACAACATCTACAAGGGCCACTTCCTGTTTACGTGTATATTATTAAAATTTTACCTGCCCTCCCTACCCTTTTTTACAGTGTAAAGGTTTCACTATGTTTATTCACTGTCTTTTTTTGTAAATATTTTTTTAAATAAGCCATCTGCCTGCGTTGGTCTGGTTTTTGTATTAGATAGAACATTTGATAAAGTGTATTACAGTCGATGAATACCTGAGAAAGCATGAGAAAATAAATAAAGTCAAAATAACTTTTATTTTAAATCGTTGTCGGCATAGTTCATGAATTCGAAAAAAACGTTAAAAATGCGGATTTTTCGTAATAAAACAAAATAAAAATCTTTTTCGCCAAAAAAAGTAAAAAGAAGAAAAAATGTATTGCGAGTAGTAAGAATATTAGGTTCTTCTAAAAGTGCTTTTCTTGGGAAGTTTTAAAAGATTTTTTTTTCTTATTTCAAAAAGTTCATTTTTATAATGACGCTAATATTTTTACATTCAACTTCGACCTGGCTGCAAATACTTGCATGATTTTAAAAAAATTTTATTCATATAAATTCATCGAGTTATTATCTGTCTATATTTCTCAGATGAGGTATTATGTACATTATTTACATTATTTGGACTATTGTCCTCATCTTTATCGTCATATCTATTACAACGTTTCGGCCGTTGTACGCCCCGGCCTTCTTCAGGTGGTTGGAATGTCGAACTGAACCATTTATTTCACTCAGTGGGGTAGACTGTTCTAGTTTCACGTGCCATGTTTAATGGATGTCAGTTATCAGTTATCTCCTGCTAATTTCCCTCTGAAAGATTTCCACTGCCTTAGCCGGGTATAGAACTCACACTGTTTGGGTTCTGTCATTGGATCTAACCAACGCCTTTATCCACTGTGGATAAAGGCCCACAAGATGCGATGTGTCTTCATTGACACATGGCACAGTAAAGGACATGAAGGAGAACCACCCGACTTAAGTATCCAGGTAGGTTTTATGGTATGTGTGAAGAAGGTCGGAGCGTACAACGGCCGAAACGTTGTAATAAATATGGCGACAAAGATGAGGACAATAGACCGAATAATGTAAATAGTGTACATAATACCTCATCTCAGAAATATAGACAGATACTGAAAGGCCGAAACGTTGTAATAAATATGGCGACAAAGATGAGGACAATAGTCCAAATAATGTAAATAGTGGACATAATACCTCATCTCAGAAATATAGACAGATACTGAAAGGCCGAAACGTTGTAATAAATATGGCGACAAAGATGAGGACAATAGTCCGAATAATGTAAATAGTGGAAATAATACCTCATCGCAGAAATATAGACAGATACTGAAAGGCCGAAACGTTGTAATCAATATGGCGACAAAGATGAGGACAATAGTCCAAATAATGTAAATAGTGTACATAATACCTCATCTCAGAAATATAGACAGATACTGAAAGGCCGAAACGTTGTAATAAATATGGCGACAAAGATGAGGACAATAGTCCGAATAATGTAAATAGTGTACATAATACCTCATCTCAGAAATATAGACAGATACTGAAAGGCCGAAACGTTGTAATAAATATGGCGACAAAGATGAGGACAATAGTCCGAATAATGTAAATAGTGGACATAATACCTCATCTTTGAAATATAGACAGATACTGAAAGGCCGAAACGTTGTAATCAATATGGCGACAAAGATGAGGACAATAGTCCAAATAATGTAAATAGTGTACATAATACCTCATCTCAGAAATATAGACAGATACTGAAAGGCCGAAACGTTGTAATCAATATGGCGACAAAGATGAGGACAATAGTCCGAATAATGTAAATAGTGTACATAATACCTCATCTCAGAAATATAGACAGATACTGAATGGCCGAAACGTTGTAATAAATATGGTGACAAAGATTAGGACAATAGTCCGAATAATGTAAATAGTGGACATAATACCTCATCTCAGAAATATAGACAGATACTGAATGGCCGAAACGTTGTAATAAATATGGTGACAAAGATTAGGACAATAGTCCAAATAATGTAAATAGTGTACATAATACCTCATCTCAGAAATATAGACAGATACTGAAAGGCCGAAACGTTGTAATCAATATGGCGACAAAGATTAGGACAATAGTCCGAATAATGTAAATAGTGGACATAATACCTCATCTCAGAAATATAGACAGATACTGAAAGGCCGAAACGTTGTAATAAATATGGCGACAAAGATTAGGACAATAGTCCGAATAATGTAAATAGTGGACATAATACCTCATCTCAGAAATATAGACAGATACTTAAAGGCCCAAACGTTGTAATAAATATGGTGACAAAGATTAGGACAATAGTCCAAATAATGTAAATAGTGTACATAATACCTCATCTCAGAAATATAGACAGATACTGAATGGCCGAAACGTTGTAATAAATATGGTGACAAAGATTAGGACAATAGTCCAAATAATGTAAATAGTGTACATAATACCTCATCTCAGAAATATAGACAGATACTGAAAGGCCGAAACGTTGTAATAAATATGGCGACAAAGATGAGGACAATAGTCCGAATAATGTAAATAGTGGACATAATACCTCATCTCAGAAATATAGACAGATACTGAATGGCGGAAACGTTGTAATAAATATGGCAACAAAGATGAGGACAATAGTCCGAATAATGTAAATAGTGTACATAATACCTCATCTCAGAAATATAGACAGATACTGAAAGGCCGAAACGTTGTAATCAATATGGCGACAAAGATGAGGACAATAGTCCGAATAATGTAAATAGTGTACATAATACCTCATCTCAGAAATATAGACAGATACTGAATGGCCGAAACGTTGTAATAAATATGGTGACAAAGATTAGGACAATAGTCCGAATAATGTAAATAGTGGACATAATACCTCATCTCAGAAATATAGACAGATACTTAAAGGCCCAAACGTTGTAATAAATATGGTGACAAAGATTAGGACAATAGTCCAAATAATGTAAATAGTGTACATAATACCTCATCTCAGAAATATAGACAGATACTGAATGGCCGAAACGTTGTAATAAATATGGTGACAAAGATTAGGACAATAGTCCAAATAATGTAAATAGTGTACATAAAACCTCATCTCAGAAATATAGACAGATACTGAATGGCCGAAACGTTGTAATAAATATGGTGACAAAGATTAGGACAATAGTCCGAATAATGTAAATAGTGTACATAATACCTCATCTCAGAAATATAGACAGATACTGAAAGGCCGAAACGTTGTAATCAATATGGCGACAAAGATGAGGACAATAGTCCGAATAATGTAAATAGTGTACATAATACCTCATCTCAGAAATATAGACAGATACTGAATGGCCGAAACGTTGTAATAAATATGGCGACAAAGATGAGGACAATAGTCCGAATAATGTAAATAGTGGACATATTACCTCATCTCAGAAATATAGACAGATACTGAAAGGCCGAAACGTTGTAATCAATATGGCGACAAAGATGAGGACAATAGTCCGAATAATGTAAATAGTGGACATAATACCTCATCTCAGAAATATAGACAGATACTGAAAGGCCGAAACGTTGTAATAAATATGGCGACAAAGATTAGGACAATAGTCCGAATAATGTAAATAGTGGACATAATACCTCATCTCAGAAATATAGACAGATACTTAAAGGCCCAAACGTTGTAATAAATATGGTGACAAAGATTAGGACAATAGTCCAAATAATGTAAATAGTGTACATAATACCTCATCTCAGAAATATAGACAGATACTGAATGGCCGAAACGTTGTAATAAATATGGTGACAAAGATTAGGACAATAGTCCAAATAATGTAAATAGTGTACATAATACCTCATCTCAGAAATATAGACAGATACTGAAAGGCCGAAACGTTGTAATAAATATGGCGACAAAGATGAGGACAATAGTCCGAATAATGTAAATAGTGGACATAATACCTCATCTCAGAAATATAGACAGATACTGAATGGCGGAAACGTTGTAATAAATATGGCAACAAAGATGAGGACAATAGTCCGAATAATGTAAATAGTGTACATAATACCTCATCTCAGAAATATAGACAGATACTGAAAGGCCGAAACGTTGTAATCAATATGGCGACAAAGATGAGGACAATAGTCCGAATAATGTAAATAGTGGACATAATACCTCATCTCAGAAATATAGACAGATACTGAATGGCCGAAACGTTGTAATAAATATGGCGACAAAGATGAGGACAATAGTCCGAATAATGTAAATAGTGGACATAATACCTCATCTCAGAAATATAGACAGATACTGAAAGGCCGAAACGTTGTAATAAATATGGCGACAAAGATGAGGACAATAGTCCGAATAATGTAAATAGTGGACATAATACCTCATCTCAGAAATATAGACAGATACTGAAAGGCCGAAACGTTGTAATAAATATGGCGACAAAGATGAGGACAATAGTCCAAATAATGTAAATAGTGTACATAATACCTCATCTCAGAAATATAGACAGATACTGAATGGCCGAAACGTTGTAATAAATATGGTGACAAAGATTAGGACAATAGTCCGAATAATGTAAATAGTGTACATAATACCTCATCGCAGAAATATAGACAGATACTGAAAGGCCGAAACGTTGTAATCAATATGGCGACAAAGATGAGGACAATAGTCCGAATAATGTAAATAGTGTACATAATACCTCATCGCAGAAATATAGTCAGATACTGAAAGGCCGAAACGTTGTAATCAATATGGCGACAAAGATGAGGACAATAGTCCGAATAATGTAAATAGTGGACATAATACCTCATCTCAGAAATATAGACAGATACTGAAAGGCCGAAACGTTGTAATAAATATGGCGACAAAGATGAGGACAATAGTCCGAATAATGTAAATAGTGTACATAATACCTCATCTCAGAAATATAGACAGATACTGAATGGCCGAAACGTTGTAATAAATATGGCGACAAAGATGAGGACAATAGTCCGAATAATGTAAATAGTGGACATAATACCTCATCTCAGAAATATAGACAGATACTGAAAGGCCGAAACGTTGTAATAAATATGGCGACAAAGATGAGGACAATAGTCCGAATAATGTAATTAGTGGACATAATACCTCATCTCAGAAATATAGACAGATACTGAAAGGCCGAAACGTTGTAATAAATATGGCGACAAAGATGAGGACAATAGTCCGAATAATGTAAATAGTGTACATAATACCTCATCTCAGAAATATAGACAGATACTGAAAGGCCGAAACGTTGTAATAAATATGGCGACAAAGATGAGGACAATAGTCCGAATAATGTAAATAATGTCATTGCCTTATTATTCAGCCATTATTGTATTTCCTCCTGACTTTCTTTGATTAGATACTATATTTTAAGGGTGTGTTGTTTTTTTACTGCTGAACTGACACAAGTGATAATTTGAAGGTGACAAATCTGTAAATCACGTGGCATGTGAAGAAGTTGCTATTCAAATTTTATGATTGTCTACCTCGTAGTGACAACATAAAGACAGGGGCTGTCATGAGAGCGAAATCGACAATAAACTTCGTTGATTTGAAAAATGAAAACATTTCTGTTCGACTTCGTCATTCAAGTGACCCACTTGCTTACTGCAGATTAACAGTTTGTTTAATTTCCAGAAATTTATCATTTAAATCTTGCCCTTTAAATAAAGTAGCTGAGATGATAAAAGTTTTTCTAGATCTTCTTACGAATACTTTGGGAATAAATCTGTATTTCATTTAACGTTAACTTCTTGAAAATAAAAATACTGAACAAGAAAAAGACGAGTGTTTAAACTTCTTTTCGGTGCTAGAGATTTTGTTTTAATTTTTTTTTTTTTTTTGTAAACTACGTAAGTGATTAATTATATAAACAAATCACAAGGTACGCAGGGTTTTTGAGAACACATTTACCGGATCATATATGGAAGATAACCTAATGTAATATTACGCGATTTGCCACCTCTTCTCTACCTACTTATTGGTTAATTAGTCAGACTTATATAACTAAATCAGTGTTAACCTCCAAAAATTCTTACAGTCTAAAAATAATTCCTGGCTTTAAATAACCTGCAAAGGGTTGATAAACCGTAAAAAATGAAGCAATGAATTACACGGTTTGCGCCAGATTTTCACATTCTTATTTTTCTTTCAGAAGTACCAAGAAGTTTAGTTTTTTTGTGGGGGGGACAAGGTGGATTAGTAGACATGTCTGGCACGGAAAATCACAGGGGAGCGTGAATTCCTGTTTGTCACAAAAATTAATTACATTAAATTTCTGAAAATGTAGGAACCGACTGTTAATAGTTCCTACACTTGACACATAAAATGAAAAGGAACCAACCACAGCAACTAGCTACCTTCTTGAACATGGCGAAATTCTTTGTTTTCAAGGTAAGGAACAAGTTGATTGTTTCTGGTACTGTGAGTAGTCATCCTTCGGCAGGTGACAGAAGAATTCTAAACGCTCAGAGGTCGTAAAGATGACCGTGTTCGTCCAGCAGATTCAAGACTCTGTTCTCTGTTTATGGCCACTGTGATGCAGGAGTGGCCAGCTGTGAATGTCCACGATTTTGTTACCTAACGAAACACATCACCTACTGACATTTCTGATTTGAATCCCTTGAACATTTGAGGTGTCGTCGAAAGAGAGACAACTAGAAGGAGAACCACCCGACTTAGGTATCCAGTCGCTTCCAAGATCGCATCAAGACCGTCCTCGAGACAGAGAGAGGTTTTATTGAATAACATTTTTCGTTTTTAACCGAGTTAATCCTACATACATTTTTTTTAATAAAGTGATTCTTTCTCTTAAATGCTTTTATTATTCTTAATTACCTGGCACACCCTCTACAACTAAGCTGTGTAGAAAATATTGCTGAAAATACATCAGCGTAATCTATATATGTAATAAAACAGAGGATGTCTGTGTGTCGGTGTGTGTGTCTGTCTGTCTGTGTAACACCTTTTCACTCGAGATCCATCCAACTGATTTTGACTAAACTTGGCACATACCTTGTACATTATAAGAGACAAGTTCTTAGCGTAAAAAATTGATAATTTTAAAAAATCAATAATCTGTAAAGCCGATCAAAAATCGATAAATTCAATTTTTTTCCTCGGTATGTAGGTTACTTACATCATGAGCTCAATGATATCTCATTTTTATTTCTACGCCACTGCGTTTAGCGAAAAACCGCGAAAAAACGCGAAAAACGAAAAATCAATTTCAACAGAAATTTTAAACTAAAAACTCCTTCAATTTTCAAGCAATCTAATACAAACTTCACTCAATTGTAGCCAACAATAAGTTGATTGTTTAAAGTCATTTAACTTGATAATTGAGTCCACCCAACCTTGCACCAATAGAAAGTGCATTTATATATATAAACAAACGAGAACATAAAGTGTCAATTACTGATAACCCCTGAGGAGTGGACGGAGTGATTGCTGGAGGGTCTGTTTACGAAACCCTAGAGTCGGGATGCTGAAGGTAACACCATTTAGCCAAGTGACAAATTTTATATTTGTATTAATTCTATCTTTCTCTCTCTCTCTCTCTCTCTCAATATATATATATATATACACACACACACACACACATACTTTAGAAACCTATAGTAATAATATATTTCACGGGATCAAACTGTAAAATTGTTTGGTTTGATGAGACTGGATTTGACCCCGTGAGATATATGATTACCATGGATTTCTAAAATCTCCGCTTTCATCAATATTATATTTGCTCTGTTCTTACATTCAGCTCTCTTTGTATTTATATTTGGAATTATCCCTAATAATTATCATATAATATATATATATATATATATATATATATATATATATATATATATATATATATATTATATAATATAATGATATATATATATATATAATATTATATAATATATATATATATATATATATATATATATATATATATATATATATATATATATATATGAGAGGGACACAGTATATTAGGAGACAAGCCACACAAGAGAACACACAGACTGGTGCTACATCTTTTTGTCAGTTTAATTTATAAGTTTATATTTTTTTAAATTAAGACAAGTAGCTGATGGGTACAATTAAGAACAAAAGCACAGTAAACAAGTGCTGGAGTCGTCTTCCTGTGTTAACACATCAAATTGATTCCGTCTGAAGATTCAGTTCGAAGATAATATTTTTTATTCTTGTTCGTTCACTGAAGCCATTCGATTTTCCTACTTAAATTATAATAAACACGTTTTTGAAACTGTTTCTCTCCGTTTTTTTCATTTTCTTTCGAGAAAATAGAAAGAATTCTTGAAGAGCCACCAAAGATACATTCCATTAATTTTCTATTTTCTACCAATTTATATCGACATTACTTTCTTGCGATTCTATAATTTAGTGCAATTTCAAAAAGTGATTTTTGACAGTTATATAAAATGTTAAAATATATTTGCAATATGAAGCGATAAAATATAGATTTTTTAAAACTGCTCATTTCCTACATTATTTACATTATTCGGACTATTGTCTTCATCTTTGTCTCCATATTTATTACAACGTTTCCCCCGTTGTACGCTCCGGCCTTCTTCAGGTGGTTGGAATGTTGAACTGAACTCTTTATTTCGCTCACTGGCGTAGACTGTTCTAGTTCCACATGCCATGTTTAATGGATGTCAGTTATCAGTTATCTACTATTAATTCCCCTCTGAAAGTTCTCCACTGCCTTAACTGCCTTAACCGAGTATTGAACTCACACTCTTTGGGTCCTGTCACTGGATCTAACTAACGCATGTATCCACTGTGCCATGTGCCTTTGTTAATTTCCTATTGACATCATTTACATTATTCGGACGGTTATCCTTATTTTCATTGCTATATTAGCAACGTTTCGGCCGTTGTACGCTCCGTCCTTCTTCAAGTGATTGGAATTTTGAATCGAACCCTTTATTTCGTCCACCAGGGTAGATTGTTCTTGTTCCATGTTTCATGCCTTCAATATCTGTCTATATCTCGGAGATGAGGTATTATGACTATTTACATTATTCGGACTGTTATCCTCATCTTCATTGCCATATTAGCAACGTTTCGGTCATTGTACGCTCCGTCCTTCTTCAGGTGATTGGAATTTCGAATCGAACCCTTTATTTCGTCCACCGGGGTAGATCGTTCTAGTTCCACGTGCCATGCATTCAATATCTGTCTACATCTCAGAGATGAGGTATTATGATTATTTACATTATTCGGACTGTTATCTTCATCTTCATTGCCATATTCACAACGTTTCGGCGGTTGTACTCTCCGGCTTTCTTTAAGTGATTGGAATTTCGAACCGAACCCTTTGTTTCGTCCTCAAGGACACATGGCCCAGTGGATAAAGGCGTTCGTTAGATCCAGTGACTAGACCCAAAGAGTTGTGAGTTCAATACCAGGCCACAGCAGTGGGGAATCAAATAACTTGGAAAGCTGAGTTAAAGGGAAAAAGTCGAGACATCCGGAAGAGGAATGGTACGTGGAACTAGAACAATCTACCCCGGTGGACGTAATAAAGGATTCGGTACGAAATTGCAATCACCTGAAGAAAGACAATCATACAACGGCCGAAACGTTGTGAATATAGCAATGACGATGTGGATAACAGTCCGAATAATGTAAATAATATAAATAATCATGATACCTCATCTCAGATATATAGAGGCCAAAGCGTTGTGAATATGGCAATGAAGATGAGGATAACAGTCCGAATAATGTAAATAATGTAAATAATCATAATACCTCATCTCAGAGATATAGACAGCCATTATATCACTAGAAGCTAGTCACTGGATCTAACCAACGTCTTTATCCACTGGGCCATGTGTCCTTGTGAATATGGCAATGAAGATGAGGGTCCAAATAATGTAAATAATCATAATACCTGATCTCGGAGAAATAGACAGACACTAATTTCCTTGTGTTACTATATATTTATTTGCAAAGTTTTTATATTTAGTAGAACTTCTAAGTCATAAAGCAAAGATTAGTCCAAACATACTTCTCGTCTGCAACTCAGATAAACTCCGTTTGTCATGTCAAAAGGGAAGATCATATATCTTTATTAAAATTCACATATAAAAGGATGTACTTCTGTAGGCACATCCACTAATGGCAAGCTTTCAAATTCTGTCGAAATACAGAAAGAAATGATGAAATGTTACTGTTGTTTGGTCCACCTGGAAATGTTTTTTACGTTACAAAAATTTAAAACTAAGCCTTATGCCACGCTTGAGCGAACAAATATTGTTTTCTCTCTTCTCTTGTTGTCTGGTGTGTTTTATCTTGTACGCTTTCATGTACTAGGACAGGATTCCACAAGTGTATGTACGTAAAATATGTAAAACTTTTGATCTCACACCAGCTCGTTTTTTAAAAGGCAGTGTTTTATTCTCCCACCGTATAACATTTCTTTCTCAAACATTTCGAAAAAAACACAGCCATAAAAAAAGAACAAAAACAAAAGTACAATGGACAAGAATGAAAGAAATCCTTTAGCTAAACAGAATAAAATCTGAAGCAACAAAGCAACAACAAAAAAAAAACATTTCATATTGTTTTATATTTTGTTTTGCCTCACACCTAATTTTCAAAGGTTGGCCAGTTGCCATTTTAAATATTTCAGAACATTACACACTGAAATCATATAAAAATCTATATTAGGGTATGGAGCACGTGACTAACTTACATTGGAATAAGTCGTCATTTACATTGGAATAAGTCGGAAATATTCAACATCACTATAAACTAATACACATAATTTTTTTTTATACTACGTATATGTCGTCTTTGATATTTTTGTGATATGGGCTTAAAAAAAATAAATGTTGCTAATATATTTTGCTTTTTTATATTGAACTCATCATTCAGCGTATATGTTAAAAAGTGCTTAATTAAAAACGGGGAAACTAAAATATCAAATACCAACCTTAAGCCGAGGAATGTATTAATTCCTTTGTATATCTATATATATATTCAAATGTTGCTTTATTAGCGTAAAATCACTCTGCCTGCTTTAAAATGACTCATTCCTTAACTAAGATTTCCGTGTTTATTCCTAATAGAATATAACTGTTTACTCTAGTGTAATTAAGTGCGGAATTTATGTACAGTGACGACTTAGTAAATATTTAAGCAATTGAATTAATTTCAGTTAATGGCGTGGGGGTTACTGTGGTTTGTTAGGGTCCAAAATATAAGAAAAAAATATCTAATCCTATCAAAAAGCATCTGAAAAGAGTTTGAAAAAAATGGATTGAAAGTATTTTTCGGAAGTCAATACTGTCTGGGAAAAGAGGGGAAATATTGCAATTGAATAGATTAAACAGAGCAATGCAACCTATATGAAAATAACGTAATTTAACATTTAGCACGGTGCGTCATTTATAAATACAGGGCTGTTCGATAAAAGTGACTCACCTGATTTTTGTTTTACTAAATGTTCTCTTCTCCGATGAAACGAAAGTTGAGCTAAATTCAAAGGATAAGCGATCTAAAATCCGAAGAAGAAGCTTTGAAAGCTCTTTGAATTTAGCAGTAAGTACTGTCAAGCATCCGTTCAGTATAATGTTCTGGGGATGCTTTTCTTTTCATGGAACTGGTTTCTTAAAACCTATTGAAAAGACCCTCAGGAGCGAGCAGTACAAGAGGATTTTAGAGTC
Organism: Acanthosepion esculentum; assembly: GCA_964036315.1. Classification (NCBI taxonomy): domain Eukaryota; kingdom Metazoa; phylum Mollusca; class Cephalopoda; order Sepiida; family Sepiidae; genus Acanthosepion; species Acanthosepion esculentum. Next base: position 10,396,302 of record OZ038498.1, on the reverse strand, counting down.
TTGTCTGCTCCCTTCTGCTGAAAGGGTGCAAATCGACCCCACCAAGCTCATTATTATGCAGGATAATGCTCCCTGTCACAAATCAAAATTGATGAAGGAATACTTTGATGAGAAGCAGGTGAGTGTTATGACATGGCCGCCCCAATCTCCTGACCTCAACCCCATAGAAAACTTATGGAGCATTATAAAGTACAGGCTCTCGAGAAAGCAGTTGAGCAACAAAGAGGATTTGATTGTGAATTTCATATCCGAATGGAATTCAATGCTTGGAGATGAGATTTGCTAGAACCTAATCAAGTCAATGCCAAAAAGGGTTGAAAAGGTTATTCAAAATAAAGGAGGACCCATAGATTATTAAATATTTCGAACTATATTACCTATTATAAATAAATTATACCTCTATTATTCTTTATTTAAAGCTGTTCGGTTATGTTTCTATTGATTACTAGTTGCAGGAAATAAGCGAATCACTTTTTTTGCACAGAGTTTTTCCCTAAATCTCATTTATATCCAAAATTATAATTATCAATAGAATACCTTAGGGTGAGTAAAAATTTTTTACTAGGTGGTCGGGAAGGGGTCTTTATATTAGTAAGATTAAAAATTAGTTTGACCCGAAAAACAATAGGCGAAAAAAACTTTAGGTAAAAAAAATCAAGTGAGTCACTTTTATCGAACAGCACTATTACTTTCCTTTTTACTGTATACGGAATCAAAATATAATTCTATTTATGTAAAATTGCAGTAGCCAGTGAGTGTTTTAGGTGTTGCCATAGAAGGATATGACTACATAACCAAGAAATTCAAATTCAATTTGCATTCGCAGGATTAACATTTTGCTTCGTGAAAATAGTCACCTACGGAGTGCAAAAGAGTCAGGACACTTTTAGAGAAGGTCAAAAATATTGTTAGAAAAATTAACTTCAACAAACGGTTAAAAGATATTACTACCTGTCGTAGCATACCTACGGACGATAATGGGAATGACCCCATTCACATAAATACAGAAGTAAATACTGTATGTTGGTACGCAGTTCGAGATTCGTCTCCAACTGTGCTGGTCAAACTCTCTGCACAGAGGCAGAGAGGATCCGCAGACGAGGCTATGTAGAAGGACACAGTCTCGTCTCGGGAAACAACTACCCGGTCCCGTTTTATACGGGATCTTACAGGGAAATGTTGGCCGAGCCTACGGGCTCGGATACCCCACATTAAATTCGGCCTTGTGCCACAGCTGAACGCGTGGGGCGGTTGGTAGATATCCTGCAGTTGGAGATTCATTCAGGAATTTACTTGACTCACTGCTAGCAGTTGACTACTTCTTACCAAATGTTTGCGTTCACAAGACGATTGTTCGAATCTGCATCGAATTTATTTAATATTTCCTTTTGGATTAATAGCAACATGATTCCGAATTCTCTTCAGAAACCGAATTTCTTAACCATGTCATTTTGATCTTTAGCTTTGATAATGTCCTCTCACATTGGACTTGAGTAACTGATAGTGTGTAGATATCTTTAAGTTCTTATTAATATTTATTATTAAAACAATTGTCTGTGGTTGGGTTTTTATTGCATTTTTTATTTGATATAGGCGCCCACTTGCCATTAGGCAAGCTGACAAGGGAAGCGTGCAGAGTGATTATCGAAAAGGGTCAAGTGTAGAATGCAGAGGGATTATCGAACGGAATAAGGGTAGAGTGAATAGTGATTATCGAAAAGGGTCAAGTGTAGAATGCAGAGGGATTATCGAAAGGATTATAGGTATCATACAGAGTGATTATCGAAAAGGGTCAAGTGTAGAATGCAGAGGGATTATCGAAAGGATTATAGGTATCATACAGAGTGATTATCGAAAAGGGTCAAGTGTAGAATGCAGAGGGATTATCGAAAGGATTATAGGTATCATACAGAGTGATTATCGAAAAGGGTCAAGTGTACAATGCAGAGGGATTATCGAAAGGATTATAGGTATCATACAGAGTGATTATCGAAAAGGGTCAAGTGTAGAATGCAGAGGGATTATCGAAAGGATTATAGGTATCATACAGAGTGATTATCGAAAAGGGTCAAGTGTAGAATGCAGAGGGATTATCGAAAGGATTATAGGTATCATACAGAGTGATTATCGAAAAGGGTCAAGTGTAGAATGCAGAGGGATTATCGAAAGGATTATAGGTATCATACAGAGTGATTATCGAAAAGGGTCAAGTGTAGAATGCAGAGGGATTATCGAAAGGATTATAGGTATCATACAGAGTGATTATCGAAAAGGGTCAAGTGTAGAATGCAGAGGGATTATCGAAAGGATTATAGGTATCATACAGAGTGATTATCGAAAAGGGTCAAGTGTACAATGCAGAGGGATTATCGAAAGGATTATAGGTATCATACAGAGTGATTATCGAAAAGGGTCAAGTGTACAATGCAGAGGGATTATCGAAAGGGGTAAGGGTAGAGTGCAGAAGGATTATCTGAAGATAACCTGTGTCATCATCCAGCTTAGTGCACATTTAATTATGTTGATATTAGCAATTTCAAAACCAGGCGCTGTTTAGAGCCAACAGTGAGACAAATATGAACCATAGGAGTGTAAAGATTTTAGGAAATCTTTGAAACACATTATTTACATTATTCGGACTATTGTCTTCATCTTTGTCGCCATATTTATTACAACCTTTCGGCCGTTGTACGCTCCGGCCTTCTTCAGGTGGTTGGAATGCCGAACTGAACCCTTTATTTCGTTCACTGGGGTAGATTGTTCTAGTTCCACGTGCCATGTTTAATGGATGTCAGTTATCAGTTATCTCCCGTTAATTTTTCCCTCTGAAAGTTCTCCACCGCCTTAACCGGGTATTGAACTCACACTCTTTGGGTCCTGTCACTGGATCTAACCAATGCCTTTATCCACTGAGGACCCCAGTGAGCGAAATAAAGGGTTCGGTTCGGCATTCCAACGACCTGAAGAAGGCCAGAGCGTACAACGGCCGAAACGTTGTAATAAATATGTCGACAAAGATGAGGACAATAGTGCGAATAGTGTGAATAATGTACATAATACCTCATCTCAGAAATATAGACAGACTTTCAAACACACTTGAGAACCAAACACTATCAAATGCCTACAATTTGCATGCATCGATTCACATTTTTTTAATGCAGAATAATTGATAGAATTTTTTTGATGATAGTTTTCTACTAAACAAATTTTTTTGCAAATACTCAATCAAGCCCTATTTTTCTAACCACTTTAAAAAAACAGTGTATGTGTATGCGAGCGATTTTGTCTGCGAGATTCCCTCGGTGTGTGTATCAGACTCCATACAATAGTCCAGCAGGTTGGGCAACTAGAGGCGGTGTAATGGTTAGCAAGCTTGTCTCGCTAGAAGAATTACGACTGAATAGTGAGTTCGTTCCTCACTGGGTGCCCCCTGCGTTCGGCCTTGTGCCACATCACTATAATTCAATAGTTGCTGAATTTGTCTAATGCAAATTCGATGCTCACTTAATGTTTTAGAGAATGTTATTTAAATATAGATTAGGTTTACTATTTGTCTGTTAAACGTACTCCGTAGTCACAGAAAATGATTTTTTCTTCTCTGTGTGTGCGTTATTGCACGCGGTTATATATATATATATATATATATATATATATATATATATATATATATATATATATATATATATATATATATGCGCGTGTATGTGTGTGTGTGTCTACATTTAAGTAGTTTCTTAAAATGAAATTCAAAACAAAATAAGCTTCCTTGATGGTGTGTTATAGACCCTAGATATAACTTAAGACCGTTACAAATAGTTAAAACACGAAAAACTTATACTCCTCAGACATATATTTTTGCACACATACATACACACACACACACACGCGCACACACACACACACATACATACACACACACATAATCTTTTGAACAGAAATAGATGTTTATCCCTTGTTTTTAGAACTGAGTTTCCGGTTCCAGTAACCCCATGCGTCTTTGTGGCATTATCACATTGGTGAAATGATTAAATGCACACGCACACGCACACACACACACACACACACACACGCATATATATATATATATATATAAGTACATATGTACAACTTCCATTGAATGTCACAATCGAATAAAAAAAAATTCATTGCCTGTCACATTCAACGAAACATATAAAAGCAAGATATATATATATATATATATATATATATATATATATATATATATATATATACACACACACCCACACACACACACACACATATATATATATATATATATATATATATTACAGTACTCTGTACACCGGGGCTGAATAAGATTAACGTAATTTTCGTTAGTTGAAATAGATCGATAACACCCCCCCCTTATGAGGTAATTGGGAATTTTGTTGTGTAATTTATATGCTCTTTTATAATAAATGCCTTGAGGTGTTTTTGTGGATCAGTTTTAATATTTGATATTACAAGAAACAACTTGGATTATACACCAACGGATTTATTACCTGTACTATATATATATATATGTATATAGTCATCCACAGACAGACTGTTTCGCTATATCACAGCTCATCAGAGCGGCAAGACATCCGAAACCCGGCCGTTTTGGTATCAGTCGGAAATCTAACCCCTAGGCCATCGACGCCCGGCAGAGACAGATGCAAATTTTTGCGTGTTTATTTTTTCATAAACACACCAGTCACTCAGGGAACTCAATCGCTAGGAGAGTCTTGCATTATCAGCAGTAATAGTGACTGTTTAAAAATTCGTTCTTACTCCCTACAGTGCTCGACCGATTAAAGTATTTTATCGAGAGCTAAAGTACATATGAAATTCTTATTTTATTTGTATTGGCTGAAGCTTCATTTGATAACTCTTGTAGAGGACAGGGAGTGTGAATGTGACGATTGATATCTCTGGGCTAAACTTTCCTGCTAGCCGGTCCAGCTACATAGGAATGTTGGACTTTAATGGAGTCCAAAGAAGATAAAGAAACAAACAAGAGCGATATACATGTATGCAAACAAATATATATTAATAACAAATTACAATGACATGAAGACATGAAAAGTTACAGAGTGTTTGTATGGAGAAGTTACGTGTGTGTGTGTGTTGAGTGTCCGTACGAATGTATATTGTTTTTAGCGTGTTCCAAGAAATTGGGAAACGCTGTCTCTGTGAGAGGTCACAAATTGGTGTAAGTGAAAAAAAAGAGAGTTTTTTTTACCTCGCCGCACGCGCGAGGTTGCGGCCCGAGGCCTGGGTCGAGAAAGATGGCCGCCCGTGTGCGTAAGCCGGAAAAGAAGAAGAGAGAAGGGTCAGCCAGTATTTATAGTCAGGGGAGAGAGACCCCCGTTGAAGGATTAAGGAAACTGAGGAGGAGCTAACTGCGACAATACCTCCCCTCTGGATTAAAAGTTGTAGGAAACGAACTTTTAAAATGTAAAAAGTTCTGAAAATTATTCTTTTGCGCTGAAATGAAAATGTGTCTGTGGTTGCGATGCGTGATTCGACGAAATGTGCTTGTTGTCGTCAGGGTGCTGTGCATTTCTCTAGTGAGTCAGAGTCGGAGCACGTCCTGGAAATAACGTCGGTAGTGTTCAGCTTTTGCTTTTTTGTCCAATGCTCCACGTAGAGTTGGGTTTGTCGTCCCGTCAACCTGTTGCCGGCCTGGTCGTAGTTTTGCTTGAAAGATGAGGTTGTTTTGGGGATGTGAGGATAAAATTGGCGCCCAAGATTTAAGCAGCGTTGTGGTGAAGTTGGTGGCTGCTGCTGCTGCTGCTAGGCTTGGCTTTTTCTTGTGGTCAGCGACGATGGTCGGCCAAGTGAATGGTGAGAGGGGGAGCGCGTCGTTCTACCCCTGTGCCAAGTTGAGCTGATGTAGAATATCTACCGAGTGTCGAATGAAAGTTGGGAGAATTTGCTATTATTGACGGTAAAATATCGTTCTCACAAAATTCCTAGGTCATTCGAATTGCATCGTTGCAGGGTGTGAAAGGACAGTGAGTCGCCTTTGTTTGAGATGGGGTTCACACTTTATCTATTTCAGTTAAGAAGAAAGTTGAATTTAGTTAAAAATGGCGTTGCGTTCTCCGTTTGGTAAGCCGGGTGAAATTGAGGTCAAGCGTCGCCGAGAGAAAGAAAAGGTCAAGCAAATATAGACCAGTGCGGAGAAAGAGTTGTAAGGCTCGCTCATAGTAGTAATTGCAGTTTCCATGTGTTGTAGGAGAAATTCCTTTTGCCGTGTAGGAGAAAGTTGTTTTGTAGACATGTTGTCTGAATTAAAAGTTCTTTCGTTACGGCGTGCGTAGGATAGAAAAGAAGTTTCCAATATTATGTTGTTTTGACTGGCTCTCATTTGGAAGGTCTGCATAAGAATTTGTCTGTACATATATATCGTCCCGTGTGCGTTAGCAGGAGTTGAAATCACGTCGGGTAGTCACCATTTGTTGAGTAGGAAACGTGGTGTGAAGATGAGGATGTGAGGATATCTCTGGGTTAAGATTTCCTGCTGGCCGGTCCAGCTACATGAGATGTTGGACTTTAATGGAGTCCAAAGATAAAGAAACAAACAAGACCGATATACATGTATGCAAACAAATATATATTAATAACAAATTACAATGACATGAATACATGAAAAGTTACAGAGTGTTTGTATGGAGAAGTTACGTGTGTGTGTGTGTGTTGAGTGTCCGTACGAATGTATATTGTTTTTAGCGTGTTCCAAGAAATTGGAAAACGCTGTCTCTGTGAGAGGTCACAAATTGGTGTAAGTGAAAAAAAAGAGAGCTTTTTTACCTCGCCTCACGCGCGAGGTTGCAGCCCGAGGCCTGAGTCGAGAAAGATGGCCGCCCGTGTGCGTAAGCCGGAAAAGAGGAAGAGAGAAGGGTCAGCCAGTATTTATAGTCAGGGGAGAGAGACCCCTCTTGAAGGATTAAGGAAACTGAGGAGGAGCTAACTGCGACACTCTTATGGCAAAAAAATTCCAGCTGGAATACACTTTTTTAACAAATATAAAAGTCAAACTGTTTGAATGAGGAACTGCTTAGACCAGACGAATGTGAAGCACGGAAGTGAGAGTGAGGGGGGGGGGGGGGTTTAAGTTAAAACGTTCTTATTAAAATCGGATTGCGCCTTCTTAATACATTTTGCTTGTCCAGTGTCCAAAAATAATATATTTATGTTGTTTTAATTTAACTGGTTATTCACAGTCAAACGTTTGACAAGTTATAAAAGGTTGTTTAAAATAGAACTACAAATATACATCGTGATAAGACAACAGATACACATCTCTTTTAGACGGAATTTATTGGGGTCAGATTATTTGTATACTGATAATATTTGCGATTCTAAAGAGCGTAAATTTCTATCTGATATTTTTTTTTTAAGCGTATCACCCCAAGCAAGGCTGGAGGCCACTATCACGCAAGGGGTTATAGAAGGGTTGGAGCAGATAGGAGTGGTAAAGGAGAGGATGTAGAGAAAGAGAAAGACAGTGGGTCGATCAAGGCAAGGGGGTTACAGAAGATTTGGAGCGAGAGCAGATAGGAATGAAAGGTGAAAGGATGTGGAGAAGGGAAGTTGATAGATCAAGGCAACTGGAGATGTCAATTGACGCTACACTTAAACCGTTGGAGATTGTATTTGTCAGGGAAACAGTAATAGGGAAGGGAGTTCCACAGGCGAGATGTGCGAGACATGAAGCTATTGGAGTAGAAGAGACGTCTACATCTAACATTTTCAACGGTGAAGGTGTGGGAACGGGATGCCAGCCTCGTAGGACGTTTAAATTCATGAGGCCTAGGGACAAGCGAAAGCAGCTCCTCGGAGCAATTACCATGGAAGTATTTGTAAAAAAGACAGAGCGATGCAACATCACGTCTGTGAGAGAGCGACTGCAGACGAGATGACAGATCAGGGCCAATCACATTGCATATCCGTCTCTGGATCTTATCAAGAACCCTGAGGCAAACAGCAGGGGCCCCAGACCATATATGGCAGCAATACTCCATGCAGGGGCGAATGGTCGATTTATAGACTTGGAGGATCGATTCCGGGGAGAAAAACAGTAGAGTGTCGGCAAGTAAATTTAAGATTCTATATTCGGTATACAGTTCATATAATATAACGGGATTAATAAACAGAAAAGAAAGTTTAATTTACAGTCAGGTATTTTTCAATATGTTGAAGGTAAACTGTTTCTATGTTATGTATAAAAATAACAACCTTATCTAAGTCTAGAAAAAAATTTGAATAACAAAAGATAGTTTAAATGCTGAATTTAGTTGTCAGAGTTTTTTTTTTCTAAAATTGAAAATTAACCGATGATTCTACTGTTGGTTCTTCCATTAATTCCTTGGTGACTAACTTTCAGTTCGTCATTTGAATGATGTCTTTTTTTCAATTTAATAAAAAGAGAATGGATAAAATTGATATGTCGTCTTTCATCCTTTGAAAAATAAAATAAAAAACACTGTGACATCAAGAAATGGCGCCACAGTTCTCAGCAGCGAAAGATCGTATAATCTCTTCTTGATCAAAGTCGTAAAAATTCACCATTTGAAGTCATCAGCTGATTAAAACCATTTTAACAGCAAGATAAGGGAATTTTCAAAATCTGTTGCATCAACTAAAGTTAGCTTCGCTTAAACCATTATTAGGCGTTTTCATCGACTGAAATTGTCGTCATTTTTTAAATTTTTGTTTCCCTGGTTGGCACAAACCTTTTTTTAGTTGTGTACGTGACGACTTCGTCAAGACAATGTGTGAGGCTTGACGTAAACATTATTTCATTTCCGCTTGCAAGAAATAATTGTATATCTGATAATCGTTTAAAATACGAGTATCAAATTTCTGTCACAGTCCCTTTGTTATCAGCCTTTGAATTTCGAAATACTGTTTAGTTTATCTTTGACTCTTCTCCACGGAAAGAAAAAAAAATAGATAGTGATTTTGTGCGCCTGTGACCTGCGATCATGTTATTAAGATTAAATAAATTGCTTTCATGCTTGGCATTTCCTCTGCATATAAAATTGTTAGGCTCTATCATGGTCCCCCCCGCCCTCACTATCTTTGTTTTCTTTAATAACATTTTTTTCTTTTTTTACTTACCGCATATACTCGTGTATCATCCGATCTTTGAAAACCTAATTTTGAAGCTAATTTGACTACATTAAATGGATATATAATTTGGTCAACGGCGTAACCTAGGGCCAGCAGTATATACGCTAATTTTATACCTCGTGTATGATGCGACCCTCTTCAAATTAGCTTCAAAATTCGGTCTTCAAAAGTCGCGTGATACTGTTGTCCTCATCTTATTTGCCATATTCCTAACGTTTCTATTGAAACAATTTTCAGATAAATAAGTTTCTCAATTCCAGTAACTATTTTGCTCTTTCTATTAACGATGGGAGTTTACTTCCTAACCTTTGGTTCTAAGTCGTGTGGAACGTCAACAGCTTGATTACCGTATATACTCGAGTATCATGCGACCTTTGAAGACCCACTTTTGAAGCTAATTTGACTACATTAAATGGATATATAGTTTGGTCAACGGCGTAGCCTCGGACCAGCAGTATATACGCTAATTTAAAATTTAAATTAGCTCTACGCAATTTAACGGAAATTAAATTTTTCTAAGTTTTAAATATTGCCAGACCTAAATTGTGTTTCCTTGTGTTGGATAATCCACTGATGGCGTCAATTGTAAGTAAGATACTATGAGTTTACGTCAGTCAATAAATTTACAATAAAATAAGTTTTCGTCTCAGAAAAATTGTATTTTTTTCCAAAGTTATAGAGTATAAATTATATCTATGTGTAGTGTCTTACTGTTTGTGAAAGACGAAGGCGTTAGAGACCCGTTGATAGACAAAGAAAACACAGAGATCAGTTAAAAGCTTCTAGCACACACCAAGGACTGTCTCAAAGCTATTGATTCATATCTCCCATGTCTGCGTTCATTTATTAGAAAGGAATCGCCGGTTTCAATGATGTCACTACATCGCACCTCTCCCCTTTTTGATAAAAGAAATCAAATAAGTACTTTACCTTATGATTTTTAAAATGTATTCATTACTTTAAGAGAAATAAGAAAAAGTACACAATTAAAAATATATATATGCCTACATGAGAGTGTATAATGTTTCTTAATTCAATAATGTTTCTTAATTCAATAATGTTTCTTAATTCAATAATGTTTCTTCGTCCAACCTGCCAGTTTTTCGCTCTCTATCTCTCATTGTTTTATTATTGTTTTTTTTTTATACGTCGTCTGCCGTTGAAATTATAGTAATAAGATGAAAGGAAAGATATGAAATGATTTTTATTTTATTTTATTAAGCATTGTAATGTCCGGAAATAAATGGGTAACTTGTTTACTTTAACACATAATTATTGAATTTTGCATATCGCTGTGGATTTCGCCTGACTGCTTTTGGGGCGAATGGTGTTGCCTGTGGCTGGTTTTGTTGCTCTGTTGAGTCTTTTTGAATGGGTGTGGTTGGCTCGGCTGAATCCCTTCTGTGAAGATTTCCCAGTAGTGTTCGTCTGTCATCAACTGACACAACTGTATCTTCCAGTGGGATGGCTTCCCGCTGCACATGTTTAAAGAATGAAGAATTTCGAGTGATTTGGTGGTCGTCGCGCTCTGAAGTCACCATACCGCCCTTTCTTTGGGTGACTCTGTATGGCATTGGATCGAAGGGCAGGGAAAGCCTACTGTGCCCCGGTTGTTTAATAAGTACACTGTCGTACTGTCTGGAAGAAAAGTCAATGTTTGGTTATGGTGCCTCTGATCTGCATTTGTCTTCATGTTGTCCTTGCTGAAGGCATCGTTTGCAGTAATTCAGAAATGTACAGAAAGTTTGGCATGAAAAATGCTTGCAATACCGATATTCATCTTCCTTAATCCGTGAGGACTTCAAATCAAAAGGAAAAATCTTAGTTGTACTGTGGGGTGTGGCTCTGTACTGTTGGAGAAAATGGGGTAAATGCGTTTTCCAGTTCCCACCCACCACTGCAGTTGCACGGATATATTTCTTTGTTGTCCCCATGAAGCGCTCAGCCGCACCATTTGCTTCGGGCCACGAAAACCCGACTGGGTGGCAATGACCCTGAATTCCTGACTTTGAAAAGGGTGCTCATTATTTGTCTTGACTACTATTACTAGTGTGAAATTTAGACAAGAGATGGCCATCTTTGTTGATATTGACGGGATTATCTCGACATTAGGAAAACGAATTTATTCATCAGTAGCCGCTAGAACATAATCGCCTGACATGACATTTTCTGAGAAGTTTAGGACGATTTCTGTCCACAGTGAAGAGGGGACAGTGTCGAGTATAACGGTTCATACAGAACTGAAATGGGAGTTGACCTCTGACATGGGCTACAAGCTCGACCGATTTCTTCCATCGTCCTATCAAAGCCCGGAAGCCATGCCTTCTCTCTAATTAGCTGCTTCGTTTTTTACGATCCCTTGAGGACATCTGAGTATGAATTTCTGGGTATTATAAACCTAATGTCTTCAGCAACCATTTTTTACCAGTGCTCATATTGCAATTTTTACTGTTATCATTGCATGTTTTTACCAGGACTCATATTTCAATTTTTGTTGTTATTATTGCTTTTCTCTGGTACTCATTATTACAGATGTCCTCAAAGATACATGGCACAGTGGATAAAGGCGTTAGTTAGATCCAGTGACAAAAAGTGTGATTTCAATACTCGGTTAGGGCAGTGGAGAAATTGTAGAGGGGAATTAATAAGAGATAACTGATAATTGAAATCCATTAAACATGGCACGTGGAACTAGTACAGTCTACACCAGTGAGCGAACTGAAGGGTTCATTTCGACATTCCAACCACCTGAAGAAGGCCGGAGCGAACAACGGCCGAAACGTTGTAATAAATATGGCGACAAAGATGATGATAATAGTCCGAATAATGTAAATAATGTACATAATACCTCATCTCAGAAATATAGACAGATACTGAAAGGCCGAAACGTTGTAATAAATATGGCGACAAAGATGAGAACAATAGTCCGAATAATGTAAATAATGTACATAATACCTCATCTCAGAAATATAGACAGATACTGAAGGGCCGAAACGTTGTAATAAATATAGCGACAAAGATGAGGACAATAGTCCGAATAATGGAAATAGTGTACAGAATACCTCGTATCAAAAAATAGATAGATACTAAAAGGTTGAAACGTTGTAATAAATATGGCGACAAAGATGAGGACAATAGTCCGAATAATGTAAATAGTGTACATAATACCTTATCTCAGAAATATAGGCAGATACTGAAAGGCCGAAACGTTGTAATAAATATGGCGACAAAGATGAGGACAATAGTCCGAATAATGTAAATAGTGTACATAATACATCATCTCAGAAATATAGACAGATACTTAAAGGCCGAAACGTTGTAATAAACATGGCGACAAAGATGAGGACAATATTCCAAATTATGTAAATAGTGTACATAATACCTTATCTCAGAAATATAGGCAGATACTGAAAGGCCGAAACGTTGTAATAAATATGGCGACAAAGATGAGGACAATATTCCGAATAATGTAAATAGTGTACATAATACCTCATCTCAGAAATATAGACAGATACGGGTCAGTTATTATTCTGCATTTTGACCCGAACAAGTAGAAATGGAAATGATCAACAGCATATATTAGCGCTAGTGTTTCCCTTTTCTGTTTGGGAATTGTGTTTCTCTACCTTCGTGGGTGCTCTGCTTGCGGAGCAGATTACTTATCCTTCTTGAGTTCGCATCGCACCCATTTCCACGGAACTAGCACCTGCGATGATGTCCGCCTGCTTATCGGGTAAGAGGTATGCCATAATAATGGCTTCAGTTCGTGGCCGGACATTTGTTCGATAGACATTTGACCGACGGACATTTGGCCGACGAACATTTGGCCAACAGACATTTGGCCGAACGGACATTTGGCAGACGACAGACATTTGGTCGAACGGACATTTGGCCGAACGGATATTTGGCAGACGACAGACATTTGGTCGAACGGACATTTGGCCGACGGACATTTGGTCGAACGGAAATTTGGCCGACGGACATTTGGCCGACGGACATTTGGTCGAACGGAAATTTGGCCGACGGACATTTGGCCGACGGACATTTGGTCGACGGATATTTCACCGAAAACGTACAAGTAACAATAGTTACAAGCAATACTTTAAGTATTTTAATTAACAGTATTATAATGTAGAATAGGACTAATAATTACCACTGAATTTCGAGTGATTTAAGTACTAAATCTGAATTTAATGTTAAAAGTTTTCTTATTTTAATATTTGTTTATTGAAATTAGCATTTTTTTTAAATACATGAGTGTAGTTGTGTAAAAATTAGCAGCTAATTATCTAAATTCGTATTTAACAGTAAGATAAAATCTAGTTCATCTCTTTAAGATAATGATTATTAAAAGCGAAATTAAAACATCTTTCATATCGTAAAAGCTTAAGATTTTTGTTGTAGTAAAATGTGCTTTTTCTCAAAATACTTATCTTATACAGGAATCAGGATCAAGGCATCATAAGATGTCGATTGACATTACATTTGAATATTTGAAGATTATAGCTCTCAGGGAAGCAAGTAGGAGGAAGGGAGTTCCCATCTCTATCCCATAATGATTGTTCCATTTACGTACAAATTTCATAGACTAAATAAAACAATCATTATGGGACAGAGATAGAATAATATAGAAGAATGGCTAGTTTAATAATCGGATTAAATTCAAAGACGAAACATTTTTTAAGTATTTCACCCCAAACAAGGCGGGAGTACCACTAGCACGCAAGGGATTATAGAGAGTGAGAGCAAGAGTAAAGAGGGGTGTTTGAGGAAAGGAGAAAAAAATGTCGGGGATCAGGATCAAGGCATCAGAAGATGTCGATTGACATTACATTTGAATATTTGGAGATTATAGCTATCAGGGAAGCAAGTAAGTGGAAGAAAGTTCCACTGTCACGAAGTAAGAGATAAGAAGCTGTCGGAGTAGAAATGATTGCTACATTTAGCCGTTTCGACAGTGAAAGGGTGGGACCGAAATGCCAACCTAGTAGCACGCTTAAATTCATGCAGTTGGGGTACCAGTGAAAGCAGCTCGTCAGAGTAGTTGCCATGAAAATATTTGTAGAAAAGACAGAGGGAAGCCACAGCACGTCTGTCAGAAAGTGACAACAGAGGAGATGTCAGATAAGGACCTATCACATTGCATATACGTGTCTGGATTTTGTCGTGGACCTCGAGATGAATTGCGGGGACACCAGACCATATATGTATGACCAAAGAAGGTGAGCAGAAAATTGGCTCTTATTTTTATTCAATTTTGCTCCAGGTTTTTGGCGGCGTTTCCATGTTGCGTTAGGCTCTTCTTCGTCTTTTTTTTTTCGTGAATCATTAGAGAGTTTCCTTACTTCCAGAATGCTACTTTGTATGTCTCGATTTCTGAAAGGTTTCGGATACTGTGTTGATACCAAATAATAGCTTCTGTACGTGTGATGAACGTTGTTACCTACTAACATGTTTCCTCTAGCACGTGAGGTCTAATTTGCTGAAAACCTTGGACAAGCTGAGATCAGCAATAAATTCATCAACAGTTGACATAGGGTGTTTCTCTCTGTGAATGTCTTCCTTTTTTCTTTTTTTTTCTTCTCATATCTCCGCAGACTCTCACTCCACACCAGTCTTCTTGGGAACTACTACAAGCAGAGTGTGGGCCCCGTGACCTTTTCTGGGAATTGTTCAATTGTTCCAGTCGCCCTATCTCTACCTCCACATCTTTCCGCACGTGAAAATGTATGCGTCGGTAGCGCTACGTTATTGGTGAAACGGAGGGGTCTATAGGGAGTCTGACCATGACTCCCAAAATCCCTCCCCCACCCCATTTTTCCCGTCAATAGCGAAGAGAACTGGTCTGGTGTATTACCGTGAAAGAAGGATGAGAAAACAAAATGGATGATATCTAGTGCTAGTGCACTTAAGTTTTCTAAATCTGGTACGGGGGCCGGAGATAGTAGCATCCACAATGTATGAAGTAGATTTTATTCTAGAGCCTTTAAATCGGATCGCCGCCTTAAAAAAAAAAACACGAACGTCGAGTGTCCGTGTGGTTTCATATTCGTAAATTGTGACTGCACAGTACTAATAGCAGACACGGAAAATAAATTACAAAACCTCCTACAGAAGGTAGCGAGGGAGAGCGAGAAGAAAGGACTAACCAAAAACTACAAGAAGACAGAATGCATAGTCATCAGTAAAAGGATGAGCCCGAAATGCGATTTACTCTTTCGGGGAGACTAAAATCAAGCAGATGCGAGAATTTAAATATCTGGAAAGTGTTCTGTCAGAGGATGGTGAGATCCGAAGACGTATTGGGATGACCAAAGACGCATTTCAAAAGCTAGGCAGAGTATTACGAGACAGGGGGATTTCTTTGGTATCAAAGAAAAAAGTACTGAACTGATACGTGACATCTTTTTTACGGCAGCGAATGTTGGACAGTCTCCTGAAAGATGAAGAAGAGACTCGAGGCAACGGAGGTATGGTTCCACAGAAGGATACTGAGGATATCATGGATGGAGCATACGAGCAACGATGATGTTTTGGAGAGGATGTAAAAAACACGTCATGAAAAAGTTGGACTTGGAGAATCTGATACTCACAGGGACAATAGAGGGAAAATGAGACAAGGGAAAGCAATGCATGACATACCTAGCGGACTTAAGCAAGTGGATGACAGAACATGGTCTGGGGGAAGTAGCAAAGGGACATTGAGAGCTACAAGAGGTGGGGGAAGAGGAGAGGCATGATCGCCTACGTCCTGAAGGGACACGGCATATAAAAGAAGACGCATGTTGTCATAGACTCCTCCGGCTAGAATGTTTACGCTGGCACCAGTGTCAACTGGAAATTTAGTCAACATGCTATTTATGGAGACAGTCGCTATCGGGCTTTTGTTGTGGCCAACGGTATGTCTCGGACCAAAACATCAGACTCATCACTAGAAGAAAAAGACACTCCTACTTCTCAGAGAAACTTTTGAAGAAATTTTTCTTATATTCTTATTTTGCCTGAATAACAGAAAAACTCTTAGAAAATGATTCAGCTTGTGGTAGGTGTTACATTTTTTTTCTTTTAGTAGGACAAAAAGTATGCGTGTGGACGACCACAATATTGGCAGACTGTATTATTGCGAAACTTGTAGGAGTCACGCTGAAGAGAGTAGCGTTGTTGGGTGGGTCAGGCTTGTTTCCTTCTCTTCGTTGATTCATGCTCTCTTTGGTAGCCATGGAGCTTGCCCAGTTGTCGTTTTCTTTTTCTGCGACTTTGTCAGCAGTGATTTCTATGGCTCTTGCTTTGTTTAGAAACTGTTTTAGAGTGCAGCCCTGAATGACTTGTGCGAGAATTTCTCTTTCGGTATTATGAAACTCGCAATTCACGGCTCGCATTCAAATTCTCGTGTAGTATGCATAGATAAGGCATCCACTAAAACGACTACAAATTCAAAAAATATTAAGCATAAAAAGCAATCAACTCAACATCAATAAACATAATAAATATATTCCATATAAAAAAGTACACGACTACACGAACTGCCACGTGAAGACGCAATACTTTAAAACCCGACACGACACGCGATATTTGATGAAACTGACATAGCACAAAAACAAAAGCGATTTTGGAATAACTTACGAAAATGAAAAGTACTCACGGATTGGATAATTTATATATAAATTTGAATTGGAAATCAGGAAAATGTTTGGTTTGGTTTGCTTTGTTTTACGGCACACCAACCTCAATGAGTCACTTAATGCCGACAAACTTTTTTTTCCTGGTAATATTTTTGTTTTGTCAAAAATCTATTTCTGTTAATATTTTTTAACTCAAAAATGTATAGCTGGTAATATTATTTTTTTCAAAAACGTATAGCCGTCCCCCCAACACTATTCTTTCAAAAACGTATAGCTGGTAATATTATTTTTTCAAAAACGTACACCTGGCAACATTATTTTTTCAAAAATGTATTATCAGAGGCCTTGCTGTTGGATGTAGTTTATCGTCTTACCCAGGACGCGGATGTAGTTTATCGTCTTACCCAGGACGCGGATGTAGTTTATCGTCTTACCCAGGACGTGGATGTAGTTTATCGTCTTACCCAGGACGCGGATGTAGTTTATCGTCTTACCCAGGACGCGGATGTAGTTTATTGTCATACCCAGGACGCACAGGAGAATGGTTCAAAACAGAAAAAAACTCACCTAAGAACAGACATATACACAAATATATGGGAGAGAATGACATATACAATACACTCTTCTGGACTTTGCAGGGTCTGTAGATATTTGAATATTCCATATGAAATTCTTTTTTTTTTGGCGGGAGTGCTTTGTTCTGTCATATTCCGTCCGCTTATGAGCTGTTTCGCACCAATTCCCTTTTCCTCATATGTAAATATCATAAACTTTGTCCCCAGCATAATGAAGGAGCATTGACTTTTTAGTTTTTATCCTTTTACATGTCTAACGCACAAAGCAGGTTCTCAAAATTCTCCACCCATTTGTGCCACCTCGTGCCCAGGGTGTGTTCGTCGTTGTACACTGCGAATGTGCAAAAATTTCTTTTCGTGTTTTTTTTTTTTTGTTTCCAATAATACTGATACTCTTGTTTGAAAGGCTGTCATCCTCATCGCTAAAATGTAGCCTCTTACAATTAGTAAAAAATCGCATGCGGTAGAAAATACGGAGATCAATTAAAATCCTCTAGCATGCCCCATGAACTGTCCGAAATCGGCTCATTCCTATTACTCGCGTCTGTGTTCTCTTTATTTGAAAGTAACCCCCGGTTCTGGTGATCAATGATGTCACTACATCACACCTCTCTCTATCTTCTTGATAAAAGAAATGTTGTATATAAATCCCTCTTCAGTTCGATGCTCTTCACATGAAAGTAAAGCAATCCTTTGACGCGAGTAAGGATCAACCTAAAAATTGGTCATCAACAGCTTTTTGAAACACATTAATGACTTTTTTCTCTCTTTAATACACATTTTCCTAGAACATAGTTACACTCTAATTACTTGTCAAGTCTTTCTAAATATCTCTGAGAATAATCAATCGATCGTTCAGTTAATCTACGTAGTTATGACTTTGCTTTTAGCAAGAACAGTATCATTTCGATTCTTGGTAAATACCAGATTTTAAATGCATTATATTTTCGTTGAATTTATTTTAGACTTTTTGTAAAGAAAATATGGAGTGCCTAAAGACATCCACTTAAGAACGACCACGTGGAGAATCTTGTACACCTTTATGTAAATTAATTGAAACAACCACTTTAGTTTCCTTTCCTTCACCATACGGTCAGTTTTACACCCACTGGAATGATAGAATGTAGACTCTTTCTATTTTTTTCCTCAGATGAGGTTATTTGCAGTGGCGTGCTGTAATGTGAATCTATTTTAGGAGTGTATGATGAAATTTGTTTGGCTTTGAAAAATATTACGTCATCCGTGATCGCATCAGATTTTCATCACGGCCAGACACTATTGTCTCGACTGTCGATTAGTTGTCCTACGGCTATTGTCTGTGATGGACGTTACTCTTAGATAGCTTACAAAATTGTAACGCTGCACGACCACAATGTCAAGCCTTACCAGTGAGCAAATCAAAGTACTATAGACGGGACCGGAACCTCTCCTGATTTAAATCCAATCGAGAATCGGTGGTCAGTCTGCAAGAAAAGACTTCGTGGAATGGGCATACAAAGTATTAACATGTGAACTGGGTTATATTTCATTGGAAAAATACGAAAAAAAAATAATAACGGAATTATTCGTTTTGTTTCAATTAATGTACTCAAGGTGTATCTATCTATCTATCTATCTATCTATCTATCTATCTATATATATATATATATATATATATATTATTGTCATCCAAAGACAGACTGTTTCGCTGTATCACAGCTCATCAGTGTGGCTAGATGTCCGGTTGTCCTCTAGCTAGGATCGAAACCCAGCTGAATTGGCGTCAGTTGGAAATTCTACCACTAAGCCGTCGGCGCACGGCAGAGATGAAGGTGAATTTTAGCGTATTTATTTTTAGATTTTAGATAAACACACAGTGACTGACAGTGACTCAATTCTGCAGAAGAGTCTTGCTATATTAGCTTTAATAGTCGCTGTTTACAAACACAAGCTTCACTCCAGCAGAGCTCAATCGAAAATCTGTTTACATAAAGTACTATAGACTGTCCCGAAATCTCTCCTGATTTAAATCTAATCTAGAATCTGTGGTCAATCTGCAAGGAACGACTTCGTGGAATGGACATACTAAGTACTAACATATGCAATGGGACATGTTTCATTGGAAAAATACGAAAAGAAAAATAATAACGGAATTATTCGTTTTGTTTCACTTGTACAAGGGTGTATGTTCAAGTCACGTTCTATGTCATTTATTATAGACATTACATAGTCTATCATCGGCACCGTCTCTCAAAATCGCTTATTACAAAGGTACTGTTCGTATCTATATGATTTTTTGTATCATTTGTTTCTAAGCAGACCTCATCCTGTTTCTAGAGACTTTCAAATACAAATTCATCTATGCTGACAACTGTTCTATTGTATTATAATTTACATTACAGGTGAATGTCGAATTTTACACGTACACAAGAAGTTTTTAGAAACACGAAAGAGTAGCAGTAAACTTGTAATTATGATATTTTTTATTAATCGCTGTTGCTATTGTTTGTTTTCACAAACTTTTCCTCACACATTAAACCTATAAAAGCTTTCTACTTGTAAAATCCGAAATTAATCTGTAGTATAAATAACATTAAAGTAACATTTGCTTTCATAGTTTTCTTTCCCCATAAATGCAATTATATTTTCCAAATTTCGATTGAGAGATTAGCTATAGAAGGATATTTTGAGGTCGCAGTCAACTTTTTGTACCAGGCTATACTTCTAAAACTCTCAGCGAGAATCAAACATATGTAATACCTTGTAGGACTATCACCCAAAACACTAATTTCCATGCATGAAACGTTCTGGGTATGACGATAAACTACATCCGCGTCCTGGGTAAGACGATAAAGTACGTCCACGTCTTGGGTAAGACGATAAACTACATCCGCGTCCTGGGTAAGACAATAAACTACGTCTGAGTCCTGGGTATGAGGATAAACTACATCTGAGACCTGGGTAAGACGATAAACTACGTCCAACAGCAAGGCCACTGATCAAGAGGTTTTGAGGACGGGGAACCACCTCTTAATTGCTGGTGTTCCCAGGTTCACCCTGACCCGGAGTGGTAGCACCTGTCAGGGTCCCTGCTATGGGCAAATAGTTAACCATGCAAACTAGGGTGAAAACACTATGAAAGTGTAAAAATAGGTTTTAATACCAGAAACATTATTATCAGCAATATATTATTACCAGCAATACATTTTTGAAAAAAAAATATTACCAGCAATAAATTTTTGAAGAAAGAATATTAACAGCAATAGAATTTGGAAAAAAAAATATTACCAGGAATAAAAATTTTGTCGACACTGAGGTGATCGGCCGTAAACCAAACCAAACCAAACTAATCCATGCCTAAAAACTGTCCCTGCATATGTTGATTACTTCGAAACTCAATGTATTCAAAATTTGATTGGTAAAACTTTCTTTTCTTTTTTTATTTATAAAAAAGGTACTTGAAAAAGGTACTTGAAAAAGGTACTTGAAAAAGGTACTTGAAAAAGGTACTTGCAAATGAAAAGAGGAAAAAATAAAGTTTCATTTATGGTAAAAATATTTAAAATGGTCTTATGAAAACGCTTTTTAGCTTCCATAAAAATTGCTATCTTTTACTCAGTTCAACTTGTTTTCGTAATGAAATCTTATAAAACAGATATCAAGCCCACGTAACTTTAAAAGACTAAAACTCCCTATGGAGTCATTGGGTTCATCTCTTTTTATCTGCCATCATTTTTACGATTTTATTTTAATTTTCAGTTATTTTTTCCTTTACCGACTCTTGCTATTTTTCTTCACTATTCTTTTTCTTT
The DNA here is from genome assembly GCA_964036315.1 of Acanthosepion esculentum. Taxonomy (NCBI): domain Eukaryota; kingdom Metazoa; phylum Mollusca; class Cephalopoda; order Sepiida; family Sepiidae; genus Acanthosepion; species Acanthosepion esculentum. Next base: position 10,375,191 of record OZ038498.1, on the reverse strand, counting down.
TTTCTTTTTTTCCTTTTGACAACGCTTATCCGAAAATAGCCGGAATTGTTTTAAAAATACTTTATGATGCAACTAGCATCTCTATATCTCTTCAATGTTTTCTTCCTTTTGATTCAATGCACTCGTCGCAATTTTTTTCTACTGTTAAAAACATTTCTGGAATATTTTTTGCCCAAGGCTTCCAGCATATTTTGTTTCATATCGTTGATGTCAGAAAAAAAAAGTTTACTTTTTTGATCATCTTTCATACGAGGTATGGTCGGGTAAATGTGGTCGGGTAAATGTGGTCGGGTAAATGTGGTCGGGTAAATGGAGCTAACCGTTAAAAAAGGACGTTTGGGTGGTGACTTTACCGTAGTAAATCGGCCAATCATCACTACGCGAGATTTTTTGGCAGTTTTCTCCGCACAATATTTTCAACATCTCCGAATTAATCTATTGTTTCAGCGTCTGTCCAAGAAGGTACAAATGTTTTGTGCACGATCCCATTGACGTCAGAAACGCATGCTCTTGACATGGGAACGCACTCACACCGTACCTTATCGGGTCAGCATATACATTGGCTGGACGCTTACTAAGACTCATCCCAAGTCTGTAAAGAAACTGCGGCCCATTTCAAACTTTTGATCGTGCTACATATTGAAACGAGTGTTTTTTTATTTTATTTTTAAATTCTGTCTAAGCAAACGAGGCACTAATTACGTAGAAACTATTGGGTTGGTGTATAATTATCAGGCGTTTTTTAAAGAATATTTATTCTGAAAAAAAGAAACATAACATTTCAACAATTTTTTAAATGATTTTTCCGGAGCGTATGATTATCGATACGCATTTTTATAACCTGAAAATAAAATAATATTTTTATTAAATAAAAGTAAACAAAACATCAATTTTTATTAACAAATAACTCGACTACGAAAACGCCTGATAATTATGCACCAACCCAATAGTTTCATTTTAAAATCTTTTAAAATTTTTTATTGATATGAACCGTTTAACTCAGATATCTCTTCAATGGTTATGTACAAATTTTCTTTTTCAAGATGTTCGTCATTACATCAATCAGATCCTGTTTGGTCCTCAAGTGACATACACCACGTTTAAAACACGATTCCTACTTATTGTACAAGTCTGTGTTTAGTTTACGTAAAGATTCTTCATCTTCTCGAAGTACTACCAATAATTCACTAGCAGTTTTGCTCAAAAGAAAACGAAACTTAACACACGCATTATATTCTTTTTTAACACGACATTGTGAAAATCGTCAAAACATGCTTGCAAAAAGAGTAAAAATTAAAAAAAAAGAAGACCAAATATAAAAATCCAGAACTACGTCACGTGACCGACTGGCTCAGACTAATGTCAACTCATGACACCATGCAACGCATTTTGGTATTACGTCTATGTTGTTCACTACATTCCAATTTCCTATTTTCTTTTCTTTTCATTTTTTGTGTCTTCTCATATTTGTTTAGAGATAATTTACTCTTGAAAATCGATTTTAGTTAATGAAAACAGAATGGTTACATGATACAGGTCAAGACACTAAAACGTTTCAGCGGTAAAGTGAAATTAAAACAGATATGTCCAGGGGTCATTAACACTGGAGGTAACACTTATTCAGAAATCAATTATCATTTAAGGTTAAACGTTTTAAACGTAAAATGACAATAAAGGTATTCCCGCGCCGGCCTATTAGCGTTCATAACAACGTCTGCTTTTTTACATTTTTTTTTCATTGCAATTGAAAATAGCTGACATTACCGAACGTTTTATTCTCATGTGTGACAATCACTTAATTGCTTGCAGTATTTTACTTCGTTTTTATTATTGTATGAAGAGATCGCCTTCTTTCCCTCTTTATTTGCGTCCTGTGTATGACGATAAACTACATCCGCGGCCTGGGCAAGACGATAAACTACGTCCAACAGCAAAGCCTCTGATCAGGAGGTTTTGAGGAGCGTGGAACAACCTCTTAATTGCTGGTGTTCTCAGGTCTGCCCTCTCCTGGAGTGGTAGTACCTGTTAGGGTCCCAGCTATGGGCAAATAGTTAACTCCGAAACTGAGGTAAAAAGCATTATAAAAGTGTAAAAATAGGTTTTAATACCAGAAATACTTTGTAAAAAATTATTGCCAGAAATAAATTTTTGAAGAAAAAATATTATTACCAGCAATATATTTTTGGAAAAAACTATTACCAGCAATATATTTTTTGAAAAAAACTATTACCAGCAACATATTTTTAAAAAAAAACTATTACCAGCAATATATTTTTTGAAAAAAACTATTACCAGCAATATATTTTTGGAAAAAACTATTACCAGCAATATATTTTTGGAAAAGAACTATTACAATCAATATATTTTTGAAAAAAACTATTACCAGCGATATATTCTTGAAAAAAAAAAGCTGTTGCAAGTAATATATTTTTGAAAAAACAAAAAATATTGCCAGCAATTTTGGAAAAAAATATTGCGAGCTATACGTTTTTGAAAAAAAAATTACCAGCAATACATGTTTTAAAATAATATTACCAGCATTTTTGAGGAAAAAAATATTACCAGAAATAGATTTTTGACAAAACAAAATATTACCAGAAAAAAAAAGTTGTCGGCATTAAAAAAAAAAACCCATTGAGGTTGATATGCCGTAAAACAAAACAAACCAAACCAAACGCTCTTTATTTCTTTCTCTCAAGATTTTTGTTGTCTTTTTTCTTCATTTTTTATTTATTTATTTTGTTCTTTTCCCTTTTATACTTTTTTTTCTTTTACTTTTTCTTTAATACTCACTTTTTAAATGTAAAAGTGATTCCATCCATGTCTGAGGATGTTCTTTTCGGAGAGAAAACACATCAAAACAGTTTTCAGTCTTTTCATTTATTTACTCACTATTATTCTGATACGTATTTTTATATGATACATACATAAACACACACACACACACACACACACACGTGCGTGCGTGTGTGTGTGCGTGTAAGACACTGTGCTTGAATGTGTTTGTGCGTGAGTGTGTGTTTGAGCCTTCAATGTTACAAGCTATACATGTAAAATTTATCTATACGTGTAAATAATAAGAATACATATATATTTTTCCTCGCCGTTCGATGTAACTTGAGTTTCATGCACGTAGCAATCATCAGGCACAAATTAAAAACTGACCGTTGTACTATATAAGTATTTATGACTATTGGTAAGATAGTGGAGCAGTCCATTTACTTTATTTATAAAAATAAATAGATAAAAATGGATTACGAAAAATGTATCGATTTAAAAAAAATATATATATATTATGAATTGGACAAAATCCTACCATTATTTTAATGTTTATACATTCTTTTTATAGATACAAATATTTAAGTAAAGGTTATGTTTTATAATAAACAGTATTAATAACATTTACCGGCCTGAATGTCCGAGAAATTTTCATAGAAAATATTCGTCCTCCGACAGGAATCGAACCAGTATCCTATACGGATCTGTCATATAGCCGGACGTGCCTTAACCGATTGAGCCAGAAAGGATCGTTCGGTCAGCAAGGTCGATTTTACTGCTTTTAAAATTCAATCTTCCATGAATCTCTCACGTACATTCAAATCTGCTCGAGAGTAAACGATATTTATTACTTGTTCCAGACTAAACCATATTTATTACTTGATCGAGAGTAAACGATGTTTAATACTTGATCGAAACAAAACCATGTTTATTACTTGTCCGAGAGTAAACAATGTTTATCACTTGATCGAGAGTAAACGATGTTTACTACTTGATCGAGACAAAATCATGTTTATTACTTGATCGAGATTAACCATGTTTATTACTTGATCGAGAGTAAACGATGTTTATTACTTGATCGAGAGTAAACAATGTCTATTATTTGATCGAGAGTAAACCGAAACTGTCTTACTTTGATAAACAGAACGGATTTACTCTCCAGGATGATTATGAAAGATAAATTCAATAATGAATAACATCACTAGGATAAGAGACTCTTGGATCTTTTCATTTGTTCCAATCACGAGAACATTGTCATAAGTGTCAGGAAATCAGAAGCAAGGAACAAATTTGAAAACTTTTTTCATGGAAACCCAAATTTCTTTAAAGCTTGAGACGCACTCAATGATTCATAAGTAATAGTTAAATAAAACGAACTTCAATTTAATTTTACGTGATATATATACATATATACATACATATATATATATATATATATATATATATATATATATATATATATATATATATATATATATATATATATAAACATTTATTTATTTAAATATTATAACATATATATGTTATAAAATCACTACAAAAATAACCATTTTGTTTCAACACTTCTGGTGTCTTATCAAGTGATGATTTTGAATATAGAATAAATGGTTTTAAAAGTTTCAAATTTTTAATTTTTTAATTTGAAACTTTTAAAACCATTTATTCTATATTCAAAATCATCACTTGATAAGACACCAGAAGTGTTGAAACAAAATGGCTATTTTTGTAGTGATTTTATAACATATTTATGTTATAATATTTAAATAAATAAATGTTTATATCTGCTCTACTCTGTATTGAGCACTCTTTAAACAATAATAATTGTTGGTTATTGGAATTTACTCCGTATATACCAATCCTACACTTGGGTATATATATATATATATATATATATATATATATATATATATATATATATATATATATATATATATATATATATATATGAATAAATATAGTTTTAATGTGTGCTATATTTATGGGATAAAGTTCTCAATATCAGAAATAGAGCGTATGTAAATGTAAATATAAAAGTGAATATTGAAGTCAACACTCAGAGGCGACAGTCTGTTTCATGCAAGACTCAATCGTCCCGCACGAAACAGCCTGTCGGCTCTGAGTGTTGACTTCAATATTCACTTTCATATATATATATATATATATATATATATATATATGTGTGTGTGTGTGTGTGTGTGTGTGTGTGTGTGTGTGTGTGTGTGTGTGTGTATATGTATGTATGTATGTGTATATATATATATATATATATATGTATATATATATATATATATATATATGTGTGTGTGTGTGTGTATATATATATATATATATATATATATATATATATATATATATATATATATATATATATATATATATATATATATATATATGTGTGTGTGTGTGTAAAATGTTTTTAAAAAATAGTTGCATAAATATTCGTAGAACAATCCTAAAAAACTAATGTAGGAACATTGGAAAATAGTACGGGAAAATTAATATAAAATAAAAATAAGTATGAACTTTGGCAAATTTACCGATAACAAAATACACCTAATTCGGAAATTTGAAATATTAAATAAAACATTGATAAACAGAACGTATTCATATTATTTAACTTTATATATATGTATATAAGTGAGCATTGAAGTCATCACTCACTCATATATATATACACACACACACACACACACAGATAGACAAATAAAGAGAGATTTGTTTTATTATCTTTATAAATAGGAAATTGAATATTTTTTTTCTCGCACGAGATGGTTTTGTGCAGAGCGTGGTTGGTAATCTGGCGAAATCTCTATTGCGTTTTTGTATGACTCGCTAATGTTGATCCAGGCATGCGGTCATATCAGATTGCTTGTGAAACACAATTGAAGACACTTATTTTTTTTTCAAGAATATTAGTTCGAAAAAGAAACACTCAGTACACAAAGTTAGAAAACGAATTCTTCAACCCCATTGATATTTAAAAGCTATACAAGATTTTATTTGGTTTTCTCTTTCTTCTTCTTTCTTCTTCTTCTTCTTCTTCTTCTTCTTCTTCTTCTTCTTCTTCTTCTTCTTCTTCTTCTTCTTCTTCTTCTTCTTCTTCTTCTTCTTATTATTATTATTATTATTATTATTATTATTATTATTATTATTACTGTTGTTGTTGTTTCTAAAATGTTATACATATTCTTAGTATAACCATCATATTTTTAAATGTTTAATGTGACATGAAGTATAACTATTATTTTTATATTGTATGCTACATAAATATAATATCCTTTTTATTATATTAGTATCGTGATTATATCGCTAGTATCTCATTTTTACATTAGTAATATTATATCATTATCATATTAATGTTGTTATTATTTAAGTTCATTTTATTAAACAAATGTCTGTGCATGTCTGTGCATGGATTGCAAAGTGAATTAGTTTCGCAACCTCGTGATTGTGGCAATGTTCTCTTCTTTAAGCAATATCTATTTATTCAGGGTGGCCATAAAGTTCGTGTGTGCTTTAAGGAATTTATAACTTTATTTGCGATAGAAATAATTTGTAAAAAGGATTAGAAACAAGTAAATCTATATTTTTTAAGGTTTTATTGAAATTTTATTTAAGTTTCCACATGTCCTCCATCATTAGCAATACAAAGGGTAATACGATTTTGCAGTTCACGGAAAACATTTGCCAACTGATTTACAGTAATGCCTGAAATCACATTAGTTACTTTAGCTATACTTAAAACTAGATACATTAAACTTTATAACATTTTTACAGATTATTTCTATCGCAAATACAAATAATTATAATTTTTTTTAAAGTGCACACGAACTTTATGGACACCCTGTATTATAAATATATGGAATAACAATTTTAATAATTTTTTTCTTTCAAATTACAGGAGACAACTGAAGAAAAATACCAAGTGTGCTTTTCCTCTTGATTGGCTGCGACAGAATTGGTCATGATAGACAAAAATGTGAAACAGCGGTGGATGCGACTCCTAGTGTTGCTTACGTCACTAACATCTGGTTTGACATTTGATAGCTCTCTAGATTTTTTCGATTTCAATGAGTTTCAAAATGAAACTGAAAATGATGACTCTTCTTTGGCATTCGAACTGATCGATTACTTTAACAATAAGAGAATGTGCCAAACATTTTGGTCATGTTCCAATGCCGAAAGCAATTATTCTACAGCTCATAATGGGTTTTGCTACTGTGACGAGCTGTGCCCTCTGTTTGATGACTGTTGTGAAGAAAAATTGATCACAAGTTTAAAGGGTGAAATCAGAAGCCGATTTGCTTTTACAAACCAAATACGAAACGAAGACGCTATTGGAAAAACAAAATCGAAAATGACCGCAGATGAGAGGAGCCGTTTAGATAAAAACCTGTACAAATGCTCTTACAGCTACGATGAAAAAGATTTCATGTTTACGATTATCGCTTGCCCAAAAGAATATACCAACCCTGAAGTTAGACAGAAATGTGAACAACCAGAAGAATCCGATAGGTTGTTGCATGTTCCTGTTTCGGGGTTTTTTCCGGGATTTAAGGATGGCAATCCACCAATCAAATTTTACAACTTGTATTGCGCGTTATGTCATAGCATTTCAGAATATGAGTTTTGGCAACCGAAATTCCAATGCTACAATTCACCTGAAAGTCTTCTCGATAAAAAAGAATTTCTTGGAAATTATTCTGAATATAATTATAGCATAGAAGATATTGAGAATGATTTTAAATGTAAGCAAATATTGTTTTTCAACCCTTTGGAGTTGAAAGTACGCAGCTGCTTTCCGTCTTCTGATATATGTCCTCATGACAGAAGCGAAGAGATGAAATTGTTGTGTAGCCAGGGCCCTTTTCATCCAGTTTTTCTGCCAAACACAGGAAACAAAATCTACAGAAATACCCACTGTGCATTCTGCAACAATGTGCATTTCGAGAATTTATCGTGCAATGCGACTGAATATATACACCCAAATTTCCATATGTTTGACGTTCAGAATCCTGGTTTAAGCAAACTGTATAATTTCAATATTTTCAAGAAGGAATGTGGCAAACATGCTATATACGATTTCTACAAGGGCATTTGTCGACCAGTATTTTCTCACAACTCTAATGCATGCAAAGAAAATGCTCGTAATTCAACGGCCGCATGTCCTACATGTCAGCTAATCGAATTAGATGAAAATGAATACAGGCAATCTGGCGATTCGATCTACTTTCCAAAAATGGATCTAACCATTAACAAATCGCTTTTACATTTTATTGACAATAAACCGTATATCTGTGCCGATCATTACCCTCAAAATAGCCTTTCCCAATCAACATACCTATTCGATAAAATTGAGGTTTATATAACTATCATTGGTTTGACCCTGTCTATTCTAGCGTTGTTACTGACGTTCGGGATCTATATCTGCTTCAGCTCACTCCGAAATGTTCCTGGCAAGATGTCCATGAATCTTGTAGCATCAATGTTTTTAGCCAGTCTCTTTTTTATCTTCAGCAATGACAGACTAGTTGACGTTATTTGCATTGTCGTCGCCGTCTGCATGCACTATTTCTATCTGGTGTCATTTTTTTGGATGAATGCTCTTTCCTTTGATGCTTGGAATACATTCTCGAAGACCTCCATTGGAGGACGAAGCAAGCATTCTTATAAATATTACTTGATCTACTGCTGGATAACCCCTCTTCTCATTGTCTCCTTAAGCATCTTTGTTGACTTTAGTCCATTTGATATCTTTCCATCTTGGCTTACTCCAAAATACGGCCCGCCATTCTGTTGGATATCAAACAAATGGTCCCTTTTGACATTCTTTGCGGCGCCACTATTTCTCCTCGTTTTATGTAACCTCGTGTTTTATGGATTAACTATACGCGCCATCTATCGGACGGAAAAGTTTTCGAATCGTCTGCTGTCGAAAAAGAACAAAGGAATGTTTCTGATTTATTTAAAACTTTGCTTCATAATGGGGATAAACTGGATATTTGCTCTTCTTCACACATTTACTGGCATCACAATTATACGTTACCTTTCTGTGTTTCTCAACTCATTTCAAGGCTTTTGGGTCGGTTGTTCATATCTCTTCTCAAAGCAAGTATGTCGTAAACTGAAGGAAAAATTTGCCTTCATGTTTAGATCGGCTGAACACAGCGACAGTGATCTGAGTGGCAGTAAACAAACATCGAGAACATATCTAAGCAGTTTGAAAGCAGGAAATGGTATGGATAAATTAATGGGAAAAACGTGAAAATGGACCCAGTCTGTTTTCGTTTTCTTTTTAATTGTAGTAACCTCACCTTAGTTAATTACTAGACAAGACAAAGAACAAAGTAATGAACCCATCATCGGACAATATAAATATGTTAATCAAATATTGTACTGGGTGATTGAAAAGTAACTCCCTATTTTATGTATGAGTGGCCAGCCAGGTGTCCTGACTTAACACACTGTGATTTTTTAGGTTAAAGAAGCATGTCTACTATAGCGAACCAAAAACAATTTGAATGGCGAATACAAAAAGTTATGTCTTCCATATCACAAGAGTTCCTGGTGAAATCAGTTGACGCGCTGGACGGTTCGAGAAGCTGGTAGCGAAAACTAGTGTCAATATCGAATTTTAAATAAAACCTCATGCTAAACTCTTTCCTCTCATATCAATTGCTTGTAAAAATTAAGGCTAATAAATAAATTATAAGTATTTTAAAATAGAGAGTTAATTTTCAATCAGCCTGTGTAAAAAAAATATTTGACTCGAAAATACAAAATAATTTCATAACTTCTTTTTTCTTAAGAAATTACTGATTTAATAATCTATGAAACATAACAAAACAAAAGTCATTGAAACAAAGCAAGTTCAGTCGACCATTGATGACAATTCCAGAACAACGTAAATATAAACAATTTTTTCTATCCTCTGCCAACCGCAATGATGGAGAAAGCATTACCTCGAACCATCGCCAGTGAGACACGCTGCAAGAGCCACTCCGTTTCGCGAGGCTCGTTCCTTAATTGAGACACAATCGCGCCAATCCTCCGAAGGAACACCATCAAACGAGGGCCAATAACCCCTGAAGTTTCCACTGCCACAGGAGTAAAAAAAATCTATCAGCAAGAGAAGAATATTTAACTATTTTTTTTTTCATCTCTGCGTCTCGGGCGACGGACCTCGGCTCAACTGCGGACCTGATCAAATTACCGGCCAAAAATGTATCCGCACAGGTCGCATCCCAAATCAACGACTTACCCATTTTAAAAGGGAAGATGGTAATGCCATCCGGCCGCTTTCCATCACCACGGTCGAGGCCTACGGGTTCGATTTGGGAAGGGAACCCAGCTGCATCCAAACCTCTTTTGATGATGTCGTTTATTGATGCATGCCGTGGAAAGCGGCCGTCACTACGACCACAGGAGAGAGGATTCAAACCAAACTCATCGATGGAGGCTCCACATCTGCATCTGTGACGCTCACATAATCTGATAACTTATGACGTTAAAACAGTTTTCTGCTGATTTGTAATTATTTTATTATGTCGTGGTTGCTACTGCTATTATTATTGATACTGCTACCGAAAACGTGTAATCATTATGTCATTAATATTGTTGGTCATTTAATAAAATATCCAGGACTTCTTTGTTTACATTTCGAGAAATATGTATAAAATCTATTATTACATATGACGTCGTTTATAATATGAAGTATTTTATGTAACCGATTACAAAAAATTGGTGAATAACATTTTTACAAAAACTATTTCTGGTGAATATTTCCAAACTCCAGATCAATACTAAATAATGACTTCTACGATTAATCCATATAATTTACTTTCTGGTTAAACATGTAAGTACCAAGCTGGTAGACAACTTCTTTTGATAACTTAGCAACAACTTTTACGTGTATTAGGCTATTTGCGTTTTCCCTTATGATTTATTTGATAAGTTTGTGATATAGTGAGATACAAGTTTTATCAGCGAATAGAAACCTATAAACAGATCCAAATTCTCACCAATCATGTTTACACTAGCATAACTACAAAGTCTGTTGTTTATTGTATAACCCAACATAATTCCGGAAATATTTTTATCCTGTAAGGATTGTTAAATTATCATATACCTGAGTGCTAATCTCCCTATCGAAATAAATGTATAAGCTAAAGTTGATGTATATTTTACGGTTATTTTGTCAATATGAATTCAAATGAACCACTATTGATTTTATAGATCTAGATATATCCTAAATGAAATCACAAACCAGCTGGAGATATCAGATCTGACAGAATGTATTTGGTTTGGTTTGGTTAATGTTGTTTTACGGCATATCAACTTCAATGGGTTATTTAATGCCGAAAAGATTTTTTATTTCTGGTTATATTTTTTTATCTATCTATCTATCTGTTGTTTTTTTTTTTTTTGTTTTATGGCATATCAACCTCAATGTGTTATTTAATGCCGACAACATTTTTAGGATAGATTCGTATGAATAGAATATGTATTCTTTGGTTTAGATTGGTTTGGTTTATTTTGTTTTACGACATATCATCCTCAATGGGTTATTTAATGCCGATAACATTTTTAGGATAGATTCGTATGAACAGAATATGTATTCTTTGGTTTAGATAGTTTTAGTTTATTTTGTTTAACGGCATATCAACCTCAATGTGTTATTTAATGCCGACAACATTTTTAGGATAGATTCGTATGAACAGAATAGGTATTCTTTGGTTTAGATTGGTTTGGTTTATTTTGTCCCACGGCACACCAACCCCAATGGGCTACTCAATGCTGACAAAATTCTTTATTGCTGGTAATATTTTGTTTTCTCAAAAATCTGTTTCTGGTAGTATTTTTCCTTCAAAATTGTATTGTTGGTAATAATTTTTTCAAAAAGTATTTCCGGTAATAGTTAACTATTTGCCCATAGCTGGCACCCTAACAGATGCTACCACTCCTGGTCGGGGTAGACCTGTGAACACCAGCAATTAAGATGTGGTTCCATGCCCCTCAAAATCTCCTGATCAGAGGCCTTGCTGCTGGACGTAGTTTATCGTCTTACCCAGGACGTGGATGTAGCTTAACGTCTTACCCAGGACGGAGAATGTATTTGATAGCATCCATAAACATTTTAGGCCTGAAACAGACAACTGGTCATGCGTAACTGTACAAACAATTTAGAGTATTTTGGGTTTTCCTGTAAGATAGAATGTAGAATATATAAAGAATAAAAAATATTAAAAATGCATAGATGCATTTGTTATTTTGTTTTAGTACAAAACCACAGCTATCAATCAAGGAGCATTGCCCTGTAATGACCAAATGACCAAATAGACTAGTTCTGTAACCATTATTATACGAAGAGACATCAAAATATTTTTCAGGTAGCCGTTGGAGTTGCATAAACCGCTTCATATTTCTCTAATTAATTACAAAGTTTGGCTTATACTGGCATAAGGTCGCAAAATGTTTGAAGTACTTGGTGTTTTAAAGAACGTAAGTGTTGATTTGTTTTGCTGCGGAAACGAAGAATGACTAACCTGGAAGACAGAACTTGTCGCTGTTGTTGTTTCTGCTGAAGAGATTAATTTCTTCTTCGCCTCAGCAAATGTAAATATACATATTTACATATATACAAGCCAGCATACTACTCGTTGCAGTTGTAAAAGGCGACAGAGTGGGGAAGAAGGGGAAGGGGGGAAGGAAGCGAAAGAATGTTGGTCATGGCTGTCGGCTGATGTTTTGTGAAGACGGCGGCGGCGAAGGATGAAAGTTGAAAAGTATCGGGTTCAGTCTCAGTCTGCCTGCGGCGTTCTTGACCAACCTCTGCGCGTCGACATCTCAGCTGGGTCTCTCTCCCTCTTTGTCTTCTGCGGCGTTGAATCAAGGAATTTAGATCCGTCGTGTCGGCTCCAAATCACAGTCTGTGCCTTAGCGTGAGTTATTTCTACTGGTCAATATATAAAGTTCATTTTTTTTTATCTAATACTGAAAACATGCGTCGAGTCATGATGCGCAGAGGCGAGTTTTCGCATTCTGCCTTGGGTCGTTGTGCAGTCAACATCTGGTTTAGTGTAAAAGACACGAAAGTTTTCGCGTTGCTCCGTTGTTTAGAAGAGAACCGGTACGTTCGGAATTTGGGCTAAAAACCTTGTTTTTTATGTTTCAACGGTGGAACAGAGCTGATAATGGACAATTTCACGCCTATTTTCATGTAAGATAACATAAATAATTTGGAAATTCTTAAAATAACATAAAATAATATGGAAATTCTTGCAAAGATCAAATAATTGTCAGATTTTAATGAAACTTTCAGAACATATTCACAAATGAATGAATTTATTTTTGAAATTATTATTTTTAGAAAATTTTGGTAAAAATACTTTTTTAATTCTGTTAACTCTCACTTACTTAATTTCATACAATTTTCTAGAATTTAAAATCATCAAAGAAATGTTTTATTAGTTAAAAGCAGAACTCTTTGGAGAATGTAAATCATTACTTTCTTTTTCAAACTCTTACTAAATTCCCCCAAATCTGCTCCCAATCGTAAAATAAAAACTTCAATAAAACTACGAGGGTCATTCAATAAATAAGGTGAATTTTTTTGGTATAAGGACTTCTAATACAGATAGAAGCTTAATTTTTTTTTAAATTTTCAACGTAGTCTCCCAGCACTGACACACACTTTTCCCATCTGTGCACAAGCTTTCGTATTTCTTCAACGTAAAAACCTTTGGACTGATGTCTCAGCCAGTCGCTCACAACACTTTTGATTTCATCGTCACTTTTAAACTTCGTGCCTCTCATGAACGCTTTCAAGGGACCAAACAGGTGAAAGTCTGAAGGGGCAAGGTCTGGGCTGTAAGGGGAGCAGTTCCCAGCCCAACTCGTTGATGGTCTGCACCGTTTGGGCTGCTGTGTGAGGCCTTGCATTGTCATGATGCAAGATGACTCCTTCTGACTGATGACCCCTGCGTTTGTCCCAACAGATAAGCTCAAAGTCCTTGCAATGTCATCCACTGTCACCCTTCTGTCAGACTGAATGAGGTCATTGACTGATTCGATCACCTCAGGAGACCTCACTTCTGTAGGCCTCCCAGGCCTGTCTTCATCCTCAACACTGCTCCGCCCTTCTTTAAACAAAGCCCACTTGTAGACATTTTTTGGCTGAAACATGTGACACCATACACAGTTGACATTCTCCTATGAATTTCAACTGGTTTGCACCCTTCAGCAACGAAAAACTTGATAACTGACCGCTGTTCAATCCTGGAGCATGCTTCTTGGTCAGCCATCTTTGTTAATCGCCAAAACTCTCAAAGTTCTTTTTTTAAATCTGCAAAAGAAATTAAATCCATGTGAAAAAGAAGTAAAACAAAAAAATAAAAAAGAGTAAGCTTCTATCTGTATTAGAAGTCCTTATACCAAAACATTCACCTTATTTATTGAATGACCCTCGTATTTAATTATTTAATTAGATAAGCTTTTAATTGCTTTTATAAATAATATATATTAAGGATATTATAGTCTGAAGAAAACATTTTTTTCGATAAATAATGTGTTTTTACAAGAATTGTTTGCATTTTTTAATTTATAAAGATTTAAAAGTGTTTTAAAAATTCTTCAAAACATCGTCAAAGTTGGGTTAAGGGAAGATTATATTTACTAAATGAAAATTGAAAAGCTTAATACAAATCATCGCACCAAAACTTTTTTTAAATAATTAAAATTTGTTTTGTGTCTAAATATCTTTTTTTTTTTTAAGTATGTTGTTTCATACGGGACATTATCGTTAAAAAGTCACGTGTTTCAAGGGTTGTCGCCCTTACGAATAAACATTTTCGGCTATGAGCAATTGTTTCATTTCACTTCCGAAGACGGGCAAAGAGAAAAACAACCCTTCTCAGGCGCATAAAATATTCCGAAAAGTCTTCTATCTGTTATGAATGCTAGCAATTTTTATTTTCATGTTATATTTTTTGAGGTATTGGATCATGCTTCAATAAAATAAGTGCACAATCATCTAAGTAATAATAAAATTTAAGTACTTTACAAATTTAAGGAATAAAATAACTTCAAGACTTCATAACCATCAGGATATCACAATTAATAATAAAGAATAAAAATAAAAATAAGATCTTAAAAAATATAAATTAATAAATACAATAAAATTTGAAATTATTGAATTTGTAGAGGACCGTGTGTGTATTTACGTGTTGTTGTATTAGAAACACGTGTGTAACTCCTAGTTTAATAAAAGGTTCAACTACATACGAAATGGCGGACTTAATTTGTCCAACCGAAGATGAAAGAAGACAAACAAGACCGATGTATATATATCAACAAATATGTCTATATTTCTGAGATGAGGTATTATGTACAGTATTTACATTAGTCGGACTATTGTTACTCAGAAATTCATACCCAGATGTCCTCAAGGACACATGGCACAGTGGATAAAGGCGTTGGTTAGATCCAGTGACAGACCCAAAAGAGTGTGAGTTCAATACCCGGTTCAGGCAGTGGAGAACTTTCAGAGGGAAAATTACCAGGAGATAACTGATAACTGACATCCATCAAACATGGCTCGTGGAACTAGAACAGTCTACCCAGTGATCGAAATAAAGGGTTCGGTTCGAAATTCCAACCACCTGAAGAAGGCCGACAAATATGGCGACAAAGATGAGGACAATAGTCCGACTAATGTAAATACTGTATCAACAAATATGTATTAAACAAATTACAAGGCACATAGACATAACATTTGTGTGTGGGGGAACATTGTCTTTGTTGTGTGGTGAGTGTTCGTATTTTGGTGACTGTTTGTATTTTGGTGACTGTTTGTATTTTGGTGACTGTTTATAATGTTCATGGCGTCTTCCCAGAAATGGGAAACGCTGTCTTTTGTGAGAGCTCACACAGCAGCGGTGTTCGCTGAAATGAAGAAAGAAGAGAAAGAATTACCTCGCCTCCACGCGAGGCGGGATGCAGCACGAGGCCTGAAGGAAAAAGACGACGAGGCAAGAGGTCGCCCAGTATTTAAAGTATGGGGAGAGAGACCCCTGGTGACAATTAGGGAACAAAGGAGGAGCTAACTCCGACAAGTTACATCTATCGTTGCATTTTATTATTATATTATCTCAGTTATTAAATTAAAAAGTCAATAACTGAGATAATTTTATAATTAATATAATTATTGTTTTATCACAGTATTTAAATTTAAAAAAAGTAACAACTGTGATAATATAATAATTAATAAAAATTTAATAACTGAGGTAATTAATAGAATACCATTATAGGAGTAACTCAATAATTTTAGAAAATTTGTAGTATTTTAAATTTTATTATATTTTCAGAAAGCATCTTCAAATGTTAAAAAAAAATCAATAAAATATTAGATAATTCCTTAAAATATTTTGTTAATTTTAAAAAATTATCTGGTATATAAAAACAAAAACAAACGGTTTTTACTTAAAATTCGTAAATTTATGTCAATTCTGGTCCACCATATTTAATTTGTCAACACTTTAGGCCGTCAATATATAGATGGAGATGTGAGAATAGCAATACTCCGTGGTTAAGAAATACTTGTATACATTATTTTTATGCTATAAATAAGTAATATTTGTTTCAGAAGATATTAATTTAACTTTAAATTTGCTAATTTTCTGCAAATAATGTTTCAGAGATATATATTTTATTTTTTTTAAAAATTTAAAACAGAGAATTAACTTTTGTTTGCAAATATCTCAAAATGGCCGTTTCGATTGGTTTTTCGGAAGAAAAAAAATGAATCGGCTAAAAATTATTCTATTTAAATTATTTCTATTTGAAGTATTTTGCTTTCTGGAATTAGAAAAAATAACCCTTTAGCTTTTAATTAAAGCTAAAATAAAAGCTTCAAGAAAGATTTTTCATTAATGAAAATTCATTTATAGTGAATTATTGGAGATACCTAATGTAAAATTATAACGATAGAAGAAAAAAGAACGGACGCTGCAATCACAAAAGATTAAGATTATTGATCACTGTTGACATTTGTGGGCGTCAAAGTAACAAAATTGGTGAAGAGACATAAGTGTTTAGTCGAACTTAGTTCTTGGAAGTTTCACAAAGTATTTTAGTGTGTAGAGGACTGGGTGGGGGGTGAAAATGAAAAGAAAACACGTGCGTTTATATTTTCTGCGAGAAGAAGGTCCAGCTACAAGAAAATGTCGAACTTGAATTAAGTCCAACTGAAGATAAAGAAGACAAACAAGACCGATATATATATATACTAAATATATGTATTAACAACAATTTACAAAGCACATAGACAGTTAACATTGTGTTTGTGTGTGAACATTTGTGTGTGTGAACGTTTGTGTTTGTTCTTTGGTGAATGTTCGTACGTACGTGTATGTTTGTAATGTTCATAGCGTCTTCCCAGAAATGGGAAACGATGTCTTTTGTGAGAGCTCACATTGTAGCGGTGATCGCAGGAATGAAGAAAGAAGAGAAAGAATTACCTCACCTCCACGCGTGGTGGGATGCGGCACGAGCCCTGAGGGAAAAAGAGGTCGAGGAAAGAAGTCGCCCAGTATTTAAAGTATGGCGAGAAAGACTCCTGGTGAAGAATTTGAGAATTAAGGAGGAGGTAACTCCGACAAGTGTTAAACCGAACACAGAAAAGTTCTCCCTTAACCTTTTAATACAAGTTCCAGAAGCTCTTTCTTTGTAAAAAAAAATTGTTTTTCCTCGAATAATAAAATGGCAGAAAACAGTTATTTCTAAAAAGATAAATTTCAATCTTCAGACCCAATGTTAATTAAAACACATAGTGAGCATTATCTTAAGGATATATATATATATATATATATATATATATATATATATATATATATATATATGTGTGTGTGTGTGTGTGTGTGTGTGTGTGTGTCTGTGTGTGTGTGTGTGTCTGTCTGTCTGTCTGTCTGTCTGTGTGTATTGTCATCCACAGACAGACTGTTTCGCTGTTTCACATCCGATCGCTTCAAACCGGGACTGAAACCCGACCGATTTGGTATCAATCGGAGAATTTAGGGCATCGACGCTCGGATGAGAGAATTTTGCGTAATTATTTTTTCATAAACACACCAATCACTCAGAGAACTCAATACTTGCTAGAAGAATCTTGCATTATCAGCAGTAGTAGTGACTGTTTAAAAATTCGTCCCTTGCTCCCCACAGTGCTCGACCGATTAAAATATTTAATCGAGAGCTAATATATATATATATATATATATATATATATATATATATATATATATATATATATATGCTTATTCTAATATTAATGATGTAGCCGGAATTCAGAGTTTGAAAATTTCTGTTTTTCAGTCTCTAAGTCAAATAGTGGTTTTCTCTAGGTTTCCCTAATATAGCTGATCAACATACTTCTTTACTTGATTTGTTCCTTACCTCCTCTCATAGCACTTGCAGAGCATCACAATTTGGATCACGCACGAGTTTCTGTTGATATTTCTTTGTCTATTAGAAATCCTTAGCGATCCTTCTAATCACAACAAATACATATTTGTGTCTGCTCGTAAACATTGTAAACCTGTCTTAAAAGTGACTAAGTCTTTGCTGGTATAATGAGACACCTCATGGGTTCCAACAAGTTTTTTTCACATAACTACCGGAGGCCCTGTAATAGTGTCTTAAATGAGTGTAAGTCTACCATCCTTCCCCTCTTCACTCAATTTGAAAGGTTAAAATCTTCTTTTGATAAAGTAGAATATTTTACCCGTAAATTCTCCTCAGAATCTCCTCTTGACTCTTCTGGGGTATCTTCTGGGTGCTTATTGAGTGATATGCATGTTTTTTGCTATCATCTCTAAACTAGATTCCCTCAAAGAATATGAACTTGATGATGGCATCCCTGCGATAGTCCTTAACGAATGTGCTCCTCCATCTGTCTCCTTTAATCTCTAAGCTGTACAATAAGCTGTTTCTTGCTTTCCCGCTTGTAAATACTCTTCTGTCGTTCCTGTTTTGAAGAACCAACGAGAATAATCTGATCCTTCTAACTATCGGTACGAATCAACTCTGAATTGGTTAAGCATCTCACTTGGCCGAGGCTTCTTTCAGAAAATCAATATGGCTTCCGCTTCTCCAGGTCAACTGCTGATGTGTTAACGGCTATTGTAGAGATATTCTATCAAGCTTTAGATAAGAATGGTGAAGCTTAGATTGTTCCTTTGCATATCTCGAAGGCATTTGACGAGATTTGGCATGTTGGTCTACTTCACAAATTGAAAGTTTATGTTATTTCTGGGCAAATTCTTTAAATGCTTCAGTCTTTCATATCAAATTATGAAATGAAACTGTTCGCAACAGTTTTTGCCCTCGGACCTATGTTGTTTCTAATTTTCATAAATGACCTTCCAGATGACATCAGTTCTCAGCTTGGTATCAATGCTAACGACGCAATCATTTACTCCTGTATTAAGTCGGATCGGTCCGATAAGGTCAAAGTGGCAGCTGATTTAAAAAATGTGGCTTGTTAATCTTAAAACTTCCAAAACAAAACTGATCTCTTTTTAATCATCTCAGAGAACACTTTTTACATTCCATCAGCATGGCTGATGCTAACCTCCAGAAGTCTGACTCATTGCTCTTTCTAGGACTAGCATTTTCAACTGATGTGACGTGGAATGAGTATATTGAATCAATTGCTAAGTCTGCAGCTAAGAAATTGGGTTAGGAGTATTATTATTATTTGTCTTTGCTTTCAAGGGTCTTTAAGAGACAAAAATCTTTTTGAGTTGATTTAAACAGATGAAATGCATAGCAATTAGCAATAAAAATGTAATATAAAATAAATATTACAATAAAAATAAGCAATATGGCTTTCGTTTCTTTAGATCAATTGCTGATGTGTTAACAGCTATTGCTGAAAGATTCTATCAAGCTTTAGATAAGATTAGTGAAGCTTAGATTGTTCCTTTGCATATCTCGAAGACATTTGATAAGATTTGGCATATTGGTCTTCTTCACAAGTTGAAAGAGTAAGGTATTTCTGGACGAATTTTTTAACTAATTAGCGAAATGAAAGTTATTTTAAATGACCCTTCTTCTAGATCTTGTATTAAAGCAGGCTTAATCGGGCATTATCCTTGGACCCACGTTGTTCCTAATTTTCATCAATGACCTTCCTGATTACACAACTTCTTAATTCTGTATCTATACTGATGACACAACCATTTATTCGTGCCTTAATAGTAAATTTCAGCGTTTGAATAAAGGTCAAATGTATAGCTAATCTAAGAAACAATATACTTTCTGTTGTTAAAAGCCAACATTCAAGACTATCAACTATGAACATGACTATAACGTGCTGACCGTGTTTGGAAAATAAAATAAAAAATATCCCCATCGCTATAGATAGACGTATATAAACATCTACAAATTCAGTTTAAAAAATCTTTTGAGAATACCTAATAGAGTAGCCGAAAGCACTCGTGTATATAGAACTTAGGTCAGTTTTTGTACACACTTTATGTTCAGAAAAGAAAATACTTATATGAATGCAAGAACAAATTAATAAAATGCTTAATCACAGTGTCTTGACACTCGTCTGTAATGAAACCGGTGTAAAAGAGGGACTGCTGGCCAAATACACACACACACACACGTATATATATATATATATATATATATATATATATATATATATATATATATATATATATATATATATAGCATAATGAGAAGCCACGTATACTTTCTTGATATATATATAATATGGATAAAACAACTGAAAAGTTGCAAATTAAAAGAAAAAATTGGGTGTTTTTTGTGAACGTATTTATATACTTTCACAAAAAAACACCCAATTTTTTCTTTTAATTTGCAACTTTTCAGTTGTTTTATCCATATTATATATATATATATATATATATATATATATATATATATATATATATATATATATATATATATAACGTGGATAGTACAATTTGCAAATAAAAAATATATTTAAACAAACTGGTATCAGGGAAAAAATCAGAAAAAAAGAAAAGACTAAAAACATCCTTGTTGGTTGAAAAAAAATCACGCAACACCGCAATGCCTAGTCAAAAAATCACCCAACACTGCAATGCCTAACCAAAAAATCACCCAACACCGCAATGCCTAGCCAAAAAATCACGCAATACCGCAATGCCTAGCCTAAAAATCACCCAACACCGCAATGCCTAGCCAAAGAATCAACCAACACCGCAATGCCTAGCCAAAAAATCACCCAACACCGCAATGCCTAGCCAAAAAATCACGCAATACCGCAATGCCTAGCCTAAAAATCACCCAACACCGCAATGCCTAGCCAAAAAATCACGCAACACCGACAATGCCTAGCCAAAAAATCACGCTACACCGACAATGCCTAGCCTAAAAATCACGCTACACCGCAATGCCTAGCCAAAAAATCACGCAATACCGCAATGCCTAGCCAAAAAATCACGCAATACCGCAATGCCTAGCCAAAAAATCACCCAACACCGACAATGCCTAGCCAAAAAATCACCCAACACCGCAATGCCTAGCCAAAAAATCACCCAACACCGCAATGCCTAGCCAAAAAATCACGCAATACCGCAATGCCTAGCCAAAAAATCACGCAATACCGCAATGCCTAGCCAAAGAATCAACCAACACCGCAATGCCTAGCCAAAAAATCACGCAACACCGACAATGCCTAGCCTAAAAATCACGCTACACCGCAATGCCTAGCCTAAAAATCAACCAACACCGCAATGCCTAGCCTAAAAATCACGCAACACCGACAATGCCTAGCCTAAAAATCACCCAACATTGCAATGCCTAGCCAAAAAAATCACGCAACACCGCAATGCCTAGCCTAAAAATCACCCAACATCGCAATGCCTAGCCAAAAAATCACGCAACACCGCAATGCCTAGCCTAAACATCACACAATGCCTAGCCTAAAAATCACCCAACACCGCAATGCCTAGACTAAAAATCACGCAACACCGAAGTATAAGAAAACCTAGTGAACCAGAAACTACCTAACCAAGGTCTTACCTAACGGATCTTCAGGGTACAACTGACACACTCAGTTTTTATATATATATATATATATATATATATATATATATATATATATATATATATATATATATATATATATATATATCCCATGACCCGTAGGAGTCGTAGGGGCACCATGTGTACTGCAGCCACAGTAGAATTGGTGTTTCTCGGGCAAGATGCCCTGACGGAGTGCAACCCTCTCCAGATAGCGTTAAAAAAGGAAATAAATTATTAATGCGTTTAGCATAGTGTGTTTGTGCGCTACGCTTTTAGTGAAAGTAAATTCGTCACCCGGGGGACACATTATGACCTTCCCTCATTCTAGAACAAAAAGATAGAGATACAGTTTATATCCCTTCCTTTTATCGTCCCGAATAGAGCGCCACCTAACGGTCGACCTGGCAGACAATACTCTGACCATACGCGCCGGATTGGAAAAAATTATTTTGACGATATGGAAAATATTTGAATGTGTTCTCTTCTTTGTAGTGTAACGGTCAAATTGCGATGGGAATTAATAAAATGTCGACGAGAAAAGTACTGTATATCAGTGATGGTGTTGACATTTCTGATGAACTCAATATCGGTATAATGTTACATCTTTAAACGACAAGCATTTATTTGAAGCATCTAATTGTTAGAAAATTGGTTTGTTTGTTTTTTTTATGTAAGAGTCCAAGAGGTGTAACGATGTGGATTTGATTTTAGTAACACAGATATAGCAGCAAAAAGAATATGTTGCAATTTGTAAAATTGTTAAGTTGATTGCTGGTGAAATTGACAATGAGTGTAGGAGCATGATTCACGAGAATATTTATAGACAATATTAGATCATAAAGTATCGATTTCTCGGAGATTCTGGTGTCTCCGTTATCAATTCGAGCTTTCAGATGTCTTAGTAGCAAGACCGGCTTTAGTTGAAGAAAAGCCCTAGGCTATTCCACTTGCGGGGCCCCTTCAAACATCCCATTTTCACGAGTAGAGGCAATGGAAGAGTGTTGAATTAAACAATTTGAGTAGAAACGAGGATGGTGACAGGTATTTAAAATTACTGAAGGGTTGTTTAGAGTTCACAATACGTTATGACAGCGTATGTAAGAAAGGCCTATGACATTATCAAAATATTATACACTTTGGCGGGAGATTTTAAGGCACTGGGCTACAGTCTTATGAACTCGAGGGCTTGCCTCAATAAAATCACTGCGTCATCGAGCATCTGTTGGTATCAAACGAAAAGTACTTCTCGAGACATGGGACGTCAGAAGACTAAATCAACGTGGCCAGTTAGAAAATATAAAGCAGGAAATTAATAGGTTAAAAAGGTTAATATTTTAGGCGTATAATAGCCAATAGCTGGTTTCAAGAACACCCAAAACATCTATTGTCTGTAGCCGGCGACTAAACCGAGACATACCTAGTCCAGTTTATTGTGAGTGAGGCGGGTGGTCAGCCATCCTGTAGGATCAAAAATAAAACCGATCAAAGTGCGGAAGAACTTTTGACAAGTCAACTCGTGGGCTTGCTTCAATAAAATCACTGCGTCATTGAGCATCTGTTCGTATCAAACGAAAAGTACTTCTCGAGACATGGTACGTCAGAAGACTAAATCAACGTGGCCAGTTAGAAAATATAAAGCGGTAAATAAATAGCTTAATATTTTAGGCGTATGTGAAAGTAGATGGGCAAACAATGAAGATTTGGTCATTGACAAACACAGGTCCATATATGCAGACAGAGGTAAGGACTAAAAGGGAACATAACTTGTAAGCGAAAGAGAGATTTGATGTCCTTTCCTTTTATTTTCCTTTTAGGACAAGTAAAAGCAGAACAACAGCAGAAATATACAATAACAACAACAACAGAGTAAAGAGAAAATATTCAGTTTTCCTTGCACTGAAGAAAATAAATTCTTTTCATAAAGTAATTAGTATAAGTTCGTATTAGGGTGTGAGATGTGTGAATAAACTGCGCATAGACAATGTCTTAGTTGGCAGCTACTGTCTTACAGAAGTACGTTGTTAGAGAAAATAGTGCTGCCTCTTCTCTTCTGTTGTGTGCGTGTGTGTGCGCACGTATGGATCAGACTGGCCTTCGAAATTGTTTTGAACCCTGAGAAGCAGTATGCTTCTATTTTTATATTCGCAAAAGGGATCCAAAATCTAATTTCACATAAAGGTTCGATCTTTTGTGAGTGCAAGGATTTCATTAGTTAGAAAATAATTTCGCGTTGACTCGCGAAAGTCTTTTTCTTGAATATGCGGGAGGGGGTGACAGGAGTTATTATTATTATTTTTTAAATGGTCCAACACTAGCACCTGATTGGGCTACAACTACGTCCGCGAAGTATTTTGGCGGTATTTGCCCTGGTAATTATTGTTTAGCAACTCAACTTTCTGATTTGTTTATGTGATTTTATTGGTTATATATATATATATATATATATATATATATATATATATATATATATATATATATATATATATATATATATAGTTTAGGAAAAACTAGGTAATCCGTATGGGAAGACCCAATGAGGATAGAATCTATAGAGCTCAATGTAAATCAGAGCTAATAATTTAAATAAAAACAGATTACTTTAAGGTTCCATATAATAAATTATTTCACCACAGCCCTTCCAAAGAACAGTGGATCATCAGATTTATTTCAGTGACTGCAGATGTGAAAGATCGTATGTGTATGAAATTCACATAGATGTGTTTACAATATATGATGGAGCATGATCTCTAATATTGCGTTAAAATGCCACTCCATATTAAATTAATTCTAAATTTTAAGTAATAGAATTTACCAATGTAAAAATAGTCACTAATCAATCTCATAAATAAAATTCAAACTGATAAAGATATCACCTTAATAATCACTTACTACTAGATGTAAACTTATATTTGAGAAAAAGTTTCTAGTGTTTTAATGTAAATTCTATATACCTCTTAATCGACTATTTCACATTAAATCCCCAAAATGTCCGTAATAAGGTTTTTAAAAAAACTTTAACATATAATTAAATGGCTTAGACTGTTTAAACTGAAAAATTTACGAAATCTCAAAGTAAAAAACAAAAAAAAACCCAAAAAACAACGCCTATTCCAATAGAAGTTAATGACACTTGTTTACAACTTCTTTCTCTTTTTTCTCTCTTTTTCTTTTTCTCTTTTTTCAATATATATTTCTCTCCATCTCACTTCCTAATCAAGATATAACTTCCGTTAACAGATTTAAAGTGTCAATGTCTAGATTTCAGCGAATATTTAAATTTGAAACAATAGAAATGTTACATCTAACTCAACGCTGTCTCTCTACCTCCCTACACTGCCCCCACTTCGTGAGTTTCCTTATTGTTGCCCGTCATAAATGTGTAAATTTATTTTCATTTTTTCATTTCAACATTTGGAAATAAATCTGATGATCCGCTGTCCTTTAAAAGGGCTGTGGTGAAATAATTTATTATATGGAACCTTAAAGTAATCTATTTTTATTTAAAATATATATATATATATATGCAGAAATATAGTCTTAAAGTGTGCTATATTTATGGGGTAAAGTGCTCAATATCAGAGATAGAGCGTGTGTAAATATAAAAGTGGACATGGAAGTCAGCACTTAGAGGCGACAGTCTGTTTCATGCTAGTGCAATCGTCAGGCGACTAGTGCTGTTATTTTTCTCGGCTGTTTATATAAGGGTCAGTGGTGCATTATGGGTAGTATATTTTGGCGGGTACTTTTACCGGAAGTCGCTTATTTGTTTATTTATCTATGTCAAATTATTTTGCTTGTTTTTTTGTTTGTTTTTTTATTTTTATTTTTTATCTTATATATTTATTTATTTGTTCTTTTATTTTGATCGGTGTTTTTGGTTAACCGTAGTAAAAAAAATTTGTTTATATAGCTTATTGTTGGTAGTCTATAATGGCCGCCATTTACCGGAAATCGCTTGTTCGCTTATTTATTTGGGTCAAATTGTTTTGCTTATTATTTATTTTTATATGTATAACAGTTATAACTTTCGTCCGTTCTTTTGTTTTGATTTTATTTCGCATATTCTAACAGGTGTGGTTTTGTGATTTGTTTGGAGTAGTTTATTTTGCTTATTTTATTGTTGTTTGTTTATATATTTATTTATTTTTCTATTTTATTTTATATATATATATATATATATATATATATATATATATATATATATATATATATATATATGTATGTGTGTGTGTGTGTGTGTGTGTGTGTGTGTGTGTGATTTAATTCCTTTAATCACCTCATTCATCCAAATTCATTTCAATCGTTCTGCAAATGAATTATTAAAAGTTTACTTAAATCGAGTAAAAATTAAGGTAACTATATTTCCATAAAATTGTCTTCCTGTCACGATTATTTTTGTCTTTTTTATAGACTTTTATTTCTATTTGTTTACAATAAAAAGTTTTCTATCAATAAGATAGCGTTGATTGTTGCCGATTAAAGCAAAGTTTTGACTTTGATAAAAAGTGTTGCTTTTTTTCCTTTCAAGACGCAAATTAGATTTGTTTCGAAAGTAAGAAAAATCTTTAATTAATATTTTTCACATTTTCACTGGTAATAACTAATAACTACATACATATATATACACGATAGAAACTGTAAGGAGGATTTGATAATTAAGTAATTCATCGAGTCTGAAAGAAACCTCAACAGAATGCAGAAAGCACTGGACGGCCGTTTCGTCCTATATTTGGGACTCATCAGCAGTGCGCATCCACTACCGACAGTTAGATTTTCAAGCAAACATCATACCAACTGTTCCAACGGGCCTCTTTGACGAAGAGATAACAAATCTGACTCAATATAGCGCCGCTCGCTCACATATTCCGTTGGGGTTTATTTCAGACACAATGAATTACTTAATTATAATTATCAAATCTTCCTTACAATTTCTATCATATGTATAGCATCGCTTGAACCGGCTTCTAATGCTCTAAAGTGAGCGGCTTGGTGATAGTAGTCGTGGCTCTGGGGTGGCACAGTCCTATGATTACAGAGAACTTCAGTTCTAGTTCCACGAGCCATGTTTGATGGATGTCAGTTATCAGTTATCTCCTGCTAATTTTCCCTCTGAAAGTTCTCCGCTGCCTGAACCGGGTATTGAACTCACACTCTTTGGGTCTGTCACTGGATCTAACCAACGCCTTTATCCACTGTGCCATGTGTCCCTGAGGAACTAGAACAGTCTACCCCAGTGATCGAAATAAAGGGTTCGGTTCGAAATTCCAACCACCTGAAGAAGGCCGGAGCGTACAACGGCCGAAACGTTGTGACAAAAATGGCGACAAAGATGAGGACAATAGTCCGACTAATGTAAATACTGTATCAACAAATATGTATTAAACAAATTACAAGGCACATAGACATAACATTTGTGTGTGGGGGAACATTGTCTTTGTTGTTTGGTGAGTGTTCGTATTTTGGTGAATGTTTGTATTTTGGTGACTGTTTATAATGTTCATGGCGTCTTCCCAGAAATGGGAAACGCTGTCTTTTGTGAGAGCTCACACAGCAGCGGTGTTCGCTGAAATGAAGAAAGAAGAGAAAGAATTACCTCGCCTCCACGCGAGGCGGGATGCAGCACGAGGCCTGAAGGAAAAAGAGGACGAGGCAAGAGGTCGCCCAGTATTTAAAGTATGGGGAGAGAGACCCCTGGTGACAATTAGGGAACAAAGGAGGAGCTAACTCCGACAAGTTACATCTATCGTTGCATTTTATTATTGTATTATCTCAGTTATTGAATTAAAAAGTCAATCACTGAGATAATTTTATAATTAATATAATTATTGTTTTATCACAGTATTTAAATTAAAAAAAGTAACAACTGTGATAATATAATAATTAATAAAAATTTAATAACTGAGGTAATTAATAAAATACCATTATAGGAGTAACTCAATAATTTATGAAATAGTATTCCTTTTAAGAAAATTTGTAGTATTTTAAATTTTATTATATTTTCAGAAAGCATCTTCAAATGTTAAAAAAAAATCAATAAAATATTAGATAATTCCTTAAAATATTTTGTTAATTTAAAAAAATTACCTGGTAGTTAAAAATATAATACCTCATCTCAGAAATATAGACAGATACTGAAAGGCCGAAACATTGTAATAAATATGACAACAAAGATGAGGACAATAGTCCGAATAATGTAAATAGTGTACATAATACCTCATCTCAGAAATATAGACAGATACTGAAAGGCCGAAACGTTGTGATAAATATGACAACAAAGATGAGGACAATAGTCCGAATAATGTAAATAGTGTACATAATACCTCATCTCAGAAATATAGACAGATACTGAAAGGCCGAAACGTTGTGATAAATATGACAACAAAGATGAGGACAATAGTCCGAATAATGTAAATAGTGTACATAATACCTCATCTCAGAAATATAGACAGATACTGAAAGGCCGAAACGTTGTGATAAATATGACAACAAAGATGAGGACAATAGCCCGAATAATGTAAATAGTGTACATAATACCTCATCTCAGAAATATAGACAGATGACTTCTGGTGTTTGTTTACTCTTTCACCAAACCGGAAGAATTTCGTTACCTTTCTGTTTTCTTCAATTCTTTCATTTCTTTTTTATCGGGTGCATTTTTCTCTCCTCCTAAAACGTCAAACGTCTTCAAAGTCATAAATTTCCTAACTGGATGGTTTCGCCTTCAACGAAACAGATATCATCCCCGAACGCCTCACCTCTCAATCAGTGTAGCCATAAAGAAGCTACAATAGAGCAGAACAACTCAGCCACTGAATAGTATTATTTTATATCTGTAAACATTGATGTTATTTTAAAAGAAAAAAACATAGCATGATTGGAGATGTTAAACGGCATTTCTGTGGAAAATAATAAAAATATTTTTTAAATAAAATTCTCATTTTCAATACATATATATATATATATATATATATATATATATATATATATATATATATATATATATATATATATATATATATATATAATTATGAAACCAGAGACTTTACAAACCCATGGTTATATTTTATTTCGGAAAGCCGATATTTCATCTCATCAGATCAAAATCAGTTTGTTTCGTATTCTACGAAACAGATAACATCCCCGAGTGTCTCTCCTCTCAATCATTGTAGCAATAAAGAAGTTATGATAGCTCAGAATAACTCAGCCACTGAATAGTATTATTTTATATCTGTGAACATTGATGTTATTGTAAAAGAAAAAAAATAGCATGATTGGAGATGCTAAAACGGCAAGCCATTTAATTTCTGTGGAAGATAATGAAAAGATTTTTAAAAAAATAAAATTCTCATTTTCAATCTATATATATGTATACATAAATTTTTTTCTTACTTTGAAAGCTAATATTTCCGGATCCATTTTAAAAAAAACGCTCCAGATTTTTAAAGACTACATCTGGGAGATTTCTTTGTTCTTAATTTGAATTAGTGTCTGACATGAAAAATGGCATATCTTCAAGATCTGAAAATTCCGACATTATTAATAAGAAACCTGATAATTAATGTAAGAGTAAAACGTTTAAATAATATTAACAGCAAAAAGGTTTTATTTAATTTATAGTTATGAAGAAGTTTACTGTTCTTCTTTAACATACATACATAGAATATATATTCTTTCTCTCTCTCACACACACAGTCTCTGCCTCTCTTTCTCTCTGTGTCTCTCTCGCTCTCTCTCTCTCCCTCTCTCTCTCTCTCTCTCTCTCTCTCTATATATATATATATATATATATATATATAATTATGAAACAGGAAACTTTAGAAATGCATGGTAATATTTTATTTCGCAAAACCGATACTTCGGCTTCCTCTCATCAAACCAAACAGTTTCAACAATAAACGGATTTTGCATATATATATATATATATATATATTTATATATATATATATATATATATATATATATATATATATATATATATATATATATATGAAGAAATATACTTTTAACGTGTGTTATATTTATAGGATAATATGCTCAATATCAGAGAGAGAGTGTATGTAAGTGAACACTGAAGTCAACACTCAGTCGACAGGCTGTTTTATGCTAGACGCAATCGTACTGGCCGCCTGTCGCCTCTGAGTGTTGATCTCAATGTTCACTTATATATATATATATATATATATATATATATATATATATATATCATTACGAAAGTGTAGACTTTCAAAACCCATGGTAATATTTTATTTCGCAAAACCGATACTTCGGCTTCCTCTCATCAGACCAAACAGTTTGAACAATAAATGGATTTTACATTTTATTTTGTGTATATATATATATATATATATATATATATATATATATATACACACAATATATATATATATATATATACAAAATAAAATATATGTATATATATATATATATATATATACAAAATAAAATATATGTATATATATATATATATATATATATATATATATATGTATGTATTTATGTATGCACACAAACACATTTATATATGTGGATTATATGAATTAAATAAATATTAGTGAACCAAATGCTCATTTGATGTATTTCACATATATAATTTTGTGTGTTCACCTAAATTTTGAAAATTTATTTACTATTTTTTCTCAATAGTAGATATTTTCGCCTATTGCCCGATTCACACCCTCCCCTCTCTTTTGAATAGGAGTAGAGGTTTTTCCCTTGTTTCCTGTTTAGGGTTGGGTTTCCGGTTCCTTCTCATTCTCTTCCACACCCAGTAATCCCTCGAGTCTTAGTGTCAATATCACCTTGGATGGGGTAAATTTATAATAATAAAAAAAAAGAAATATAGTAAAATTTGTTTTATTTTAATGTGTTGAATATTCACGCACATGTTTGTGTTTAGTGGGCAGTTGTTGTTTCATTGCAGGTGTGATAGTGGTAGTCGACACCCACAGGTAAAAATACGGTCGGAAAATAAAGATGATTTCATTTTAAGCCCGTTCTAGCAGTGATGATATCGCGTACTTGATTTTACTCTCTCACAAGACAAGCTGATGGTGGAAACTTGAGCACTTAAATGTTATTGCCGCTTCAGTAAACCAGTTCGTTCGTTCATTTTCTTCCTCTTTCTTTTAGTTCCAGTTACTCCCAGTACTCAATGTATAATAAAGAAAATTTCCCA
The DNA here is from genome assembly GCA_964036315.1 of Acanthosepion esculentum. Classification (NCBI taxonomy): domain Eukaryota; kingdom Metazoa; phylum Mollusca; class Cephalopoda; order Sepiida; family Sepiidae; genus Acanthosepion; species Acanthosepion esculentum. Next base: position 10,344,155 of record OZ038498.1, on the reverse strand, counting down.
TGTAAAAAAATCGAACAAAAGTTATAGACATTGCTTCAATTTACATTATCAGAATTTATTGCAGTAAGTTGCAGTTTAACTCTCTCTCTCTCTCTCTTTCTGTCTTTCTCTCTCTCTCACTCTTTTACTCCACCAACTGAAAATGAGAATCGAATTCTTTTCAGAATGACATTGTTCCCAGCCATACAATTCAGTAATGTCGGTCATAAAAGCAAACAAGTTGTTGAATATCATGTCGACGATGCAAGTCGGTAAGTATTTTATTTTACCGACACATGTTATCACGTGTTCTACATTGTTATTGATATTCTCACTAGTGCTGTGGGCTACTAAAGGATATGAGCTTCGGTTCAATCATCACTTGTCATGATCATGTCATTTGTTTTCATTGAAGAAATGAACATCTGTACATAAAGAGGTAGAAATGAACATCTGTACATAAAGAGGTAGAAATGAACATCTGTACATAAAGAGGTAGACATGAACATTTGTATATAAAGACGTAGAAATGAACATTTGTATATAAAGACGTAGACATGAACATTTGTATATAAAGACGTAGACATGAACATTTGTATATAAAGACGTAGAAATGAACATTTGTATATAAAGACGTAGAAATGAACATTTGTATATAAAGACGTAGACATGAACATTTGTATATAAAGACGTAGACATGAACATTTGTATATAAAGACGTAGAAATGAAAATCTGTACATAAAGATGTAGAAATGAATATCTGTATATAAAGACGTAGAAAGGAAAATATGTATATAAAGACGTAGAAATGAAAGATTCTATATATAATCAAGTAGAAATGAACATCTGTATATAAAAACATAGACATGAACATATGTATATAAAGACGTAGAAATGAACATCTGTATATAAAGACGTAGAAATGATCATTTGTATATAAAGACGGAGAAATTAACGTCTCTATATATAAATAAGTAGAAATGAACATCTGTTTATAAAGACGTACAAATGAACATATGTACATAAAAACGTAGAAAAGAACATCTGTATATAAATACGTAGAAATGAAAATCTGTATAAAAAGACGTAGACATGAACATCTGTATATAAAGAACTAGAAATGAACATCTATATATAAAGAAGTAGAAATGAACATCTGTATATAAAGAAATAGAAATAAACATCTGTACATAAAGACGTAGACATGAACATCTGTATATAAAAACGTAGAAAAGAACATCTGTATATAAAAACGTAGAAATGTACATCTGTATATAAAGTCGTAGACATGAAAATCTGTATATAAATTCGTAGAAATGAACATCTGTATATAAAGAAGTAGAAAGGAAAATATGTATAAAAAGACGTAGAAATGAACATCTGTATATAATGACGTAGAAATGAACACCTGTATATAAAGAAATTGAAATGAATATATGTATAACAAGACTTTGAAATAAACATCTGTATATAAAGACGTAGAAATGAACATCTGTATATAATGTCGTAGAAATGAACATATATATGTGCAAACGAAGAAATGAACATCTGTACATAAAGACGTAGAAATGAACATCTGTATATAAAGATGTAGAAATGAATATCTGTATATGAAGACGTGGAAAGGAAAATATGTATATAAAGACGTAGAAATGAAAGACTCTATATATAAACAAGTAGAAATGAACATAAGTATAGAAAGACGTAGAAATAAACATCTGTATATAAAGAAGTCGCAATGAAAGTATGTATATAAAGAATTAGAAATGAACGTCTGTATATAAAGACATAGAAGTGAAGATCTCTCTATAAGGACGTACACCCTCGGCTCTACTCGGAAGTCTAGGGGCCGACTTTAGCCCACTCATTTTTGCTGAAACTGAAAACAAAACAGAAGACTAAATTAGTCATTTTCGTCTCGATCTATGATAATCTTGCCTTTTGTCAGTTTTCTAAAACTCACCGACACGAACTTAACTATGAAAAAAGAAAATGAATCTCTATCTATAAAAGGCAGGATGTGTTTGTGTGTGCACGGCCGCAATTTTCGACGGATTTGCATCAAAAATTACATGCACATGCTCCAAGTTAGCGGGAAGGCCAAGACCGACTTTGCATTTCCCAACTCCCATTGATAGTGGAAATAATCGATTTTTTCATACTTCTACGGCAGTTTTCATGTAGTTTGCGGCCATTTTCTACTGGCCAGAGTGAGAGCCTATAGCTGGCTGCCACGAATAGGCAGGAAGATTCTATTGGCCAGCGTGAGAGCCAACAGCTGACTGACACGAATATTAAATAGCATGCTAGCATACAAAAAAAATCGATAGCTGCATTCGTCACAAGTGGGAAAAATTTAAATCTGCATGGCACTTTACTCCAATTGGCACATTCATGACGTTGATTCTGATTCCGCAGAACTGGGTTGGGTGTGAAAAAGTATTTGTTGTTAACATTCTTTTTACATTCGGTTTTTCTAGTTAAGAGTCCTTTTTTGAAGCTGATCGTTTTGTGTTCATTTTGTTTAGTTCTTTTTTCGTAACAGGTTTAATGTTTAGTATAGAGCTTAGAAAAAATTCGCAGTGTGAGATAGGCAAGAAGTAAGGCATGTAGCAACATCAGCACGGCAAAGGCCACTCCTTTAAAGGCAAGGAAGGGCAAAAATATTTTAAGTCAAGTGATAGCGATTGCTGTATGAGTCCTACGATTTTTGAATCAAGCACGGGCAACGCTGCTAGTTTTAAATAATTTAAATGTCTTCTATCAAGTAAAATTTTAGTTTTAAATTGAATGATATTATTCAAAATCACATCTATAAAATAATAAACTTATGTACATAAATAAAGTTTTTAGACTTGCTTAAAGACGTGACAACGTCACACTTGATACAGCGCATTTTTTCGTCTTCAACGAAACAGGTATTATCTCTGAACGACTCTCCTCTCAATCATTGAATAAATAAAGAAACTACGATAGTGCAGAAATAATATCTTCTGGGAATTTTCTTAACGATAAAAAACAATCGCGAACAGCACCGGCCCTAATTTTAAAAGTACACATGAGATATCAAAAAGTGGTTGTGAAAGTCATCCTTCAAAAATATTTCCACAAAGTTTTCTAATAAAAATAACCTATTATAGAAGTCATTAATAAGTGCTGAAAATTTCCTTTAAATTGGATAATTCCTTGATTTTGGGGGGAAAAAAGTTCAGATAAAGAAATATAGAATCAGTAATCGATATAGTCCTGGGTAAGACGATAAACTACATCCGCGTCCTGGGTAAGACGATAAACTACATCCGCGTCCTGGGTAAGACGATAAACTACATCCGCGTCCTGGGTAAGACGATAAACTACATCCGACAGCAAGGCCTCTGATCAGGAGGTTTTGAGGTGCGTGGACCCACATCTTAATTATTGTTGTTCCCAGGTTCACGCTGACCCGGGGTTCTAACACCTCTTAGTGTCCCAGCTATGGGCAAATAGTGACCCCCATCCCAACCAAAAAAAACAAAAAACTATGAAAGTATAAAAATACATTTTTATAGTAAAAATACTTGCAATATATTTTTAACGATGCAATTAACTTTATTGTTTCGTGTCAGAAAAATTCTGCTTTTTAAATTTATTATTGTGTTTTATATAATATAATATATAAAATATATTCATTTTATACAGATGTATTTGTGTGTGTGCGTGTGTGTGTGCACGTGAGAGAGAAAGAGAGAGAGAGAGGATCAATAACTACCACAAACATTCACCTGCATGCACTATTGTAACAGGGCGCTGGCTCTAGTTCAACGTTTATTTGCATGAGAATGCAAAATGGTGATTTTAAGGTGACTATGAATTAGGAATAAATTGCGAAAATTTCTGTATGGAATCTTAAATAATGAGGAGGAAAATAGGAAAAGAAACGTAGAATTAAAATGACATCAGATATCTAAGAGTGAATTGATGCTGGAAGCCTAGAGAGAGTTGAAACCCGAACGAATTTGGTGAAAAGTTATTAATTTTGGAATCTATCAAAGGTAGTCTCCTTTCCCTGACAAGGAAAAATATTTGCTTGGGTTTCCGAACTGAAATCTAATCAAGAGGGACAGATTTTTAATACTACGATGCTAAGCCATCAGATGTTTCTAACTAAAAGTTTGAGAAATGTTGTTTTGCTGGAGCCATGTGCGTTTTATGGAACAATGGAATTAATCCAGATGAAGGTAGAAATTTCAATGTCATCAATGTTAAAACAAATGGGAAAGAGATACCCGGGGGGGGCGCGGGACCACTTATATAAACCGGTTTAACATTTGTCACCGCAAAGATCTCACAACGACGTGCTAGGAAAATCGCCTGTCGTTTGAAAGACAAGAATACACACGAAGTCTGTGGACGGAACAAACACACAGACACAAAGTAATATAACTGTTGCAAATTCGTTACGGGGATGGAATGGCTACTATTACTGCATTATCAATAGCAGCGAATAGGGGGGGGTTGAAACAATGTGAAAACAAAGATTTCAGAAATTCTCAAATCGCCATTTTGCTACCAAGAAGCGTAAACAACGCAGGTTTGTATAACAATAAATTAATGTTAGATTTTCTGAAGTAGTCCATCGTCATTGAAGAGATGTTCCCCTTATTTTCGACATTGGGGGGCTGGCTTTTAGGATTACACAAGAACCAAATTACAAACGCTTCCCGGAGGGACACAACGAACCCTTAGGCGATTGCTGACGAAAAACGGACTCATTTCAGAGACACGTGAGACGAACCGAAATTGCTGACGGAGACACGTACCCATATTTGACTTGCCGGGGACGTGGACGAGAAAACCATTCTGTACCCCCACGGACGGTTCACAACTAGATTGTTTGGTCGGTATGTGTTTACGCAAATTTCGGTGGCTAGAAGCGACCTCTGGTCACAGTCGACTCCGTGAACAGGCTTTGGGTCCGCTTATTGCTTGTATTTTATCTTTTTGTATTTGGGTGGCGCTAAAAAATTTTTAAAACGAAAGTTGAAGTTGTACGAGGGTGTATTGAAAAGTTTTCGGCCTGATTAAGAAGCCCTTTCAACTTTATTCCGATGTTTATTGTTTGGTCATTTTTAGTCAGGTGGGTCGGGCCAAGAACTCTTCAGCGGCCCTTCATACAATATTTCCCTCCTTTTCTACTAATAATGGACTCTTGGTAAAATTTGTGTTGAAATTAAAGGAAACTATAGCGTTTGGGGTACTATAGGATTGTAATGAATGTGGTTACTGTTGGTCACCGGTTTTGTAGCGGTGGGTGGCGGTGTGTAGTTGTTGATGAGCATGAAGACTTAAAAAAATTAATTCAAAATTTTAAAAAGAAATTAATTCAACACACACACACACACACACATATATATATATATATATATATATATATATATATATATATATATATATATATATATATATTATACGAGCAGTACTTAGTGGAAAATGCTCAATATCCGTGATAGAGCTAACATATTCAGTTGCATGGATAGTAGTTTGTAACCACGGGTTTCGTGCTTTTGCGATCATCAGACAAACTGGTTTATTTTTTCAAAGGGGGATCTACTTATTCTTATTTGTGTTTGATTATTTGCGTGTGGTGGTGGGAGAATTTTCTTCTGTGTTTGCTTGCGATGAAACTCCCACCTACATACATACAGGTGTATGCATTTTAGTTCGTACAAACACACTCATATAAAAAAAATCTGAGGCTAGGTGCAGATGCACATCCATGCATTCAAGCATACATATATACGCAATTGTCATTCTGTTTGGGTTTCGAGACTGTAGCGTTACATATGTAGCGATGTTCTCTTAACAAGTGGCGTGGTCTTCTTAACAAGGAACAAGTAGGGGTGGTCTTCTTAACAAGGAACAAGTAGGGGTGGTCTTCTTAACAAGAAACAAGTAGGGGTGGTCTTCTTAGCAAGGAACAGTTAAGTATATATATAAATATAAATTTAATTAGAAAACAGGCAACCTTTATGTTGTCTGTTTTCTAATTAAATTAATATTTGCTCTGTTTTGAAATTGAGCTCTCTGGATTACATCCTCCTTGGGATTATCCATACGGATTACAAAACTTTTCATAACCTAACTATATATATATATATATATATATATATATATATATATATATATATATATATATTCCAGACCACCCAGATTAGCCCCTAGTAGACAATCAACAGTAAACACTCAACCTTCAAAAATACGGGATCAGACCCAACCAGGACACTTGCATGGAAGTATAGCATCCCTAATAGGAGACATGATGCAAGCTTTCGAGCTTTTACGAAAGAACTTCGTCATGCTTGTAAATACAAACATGACCCATACGGACGAGTTATAAATTTAAGTAACAATAAATTTTCACTCAACACATTCAGGTTATTAAATAAAGGACTAAGCTTTTGCCCTAGTCCCCCAAGGTTTGATAAAGACACCTTGACAAAGGACTTGAAATCCTTCTTCAGAAGAATATGGGTAAAAGCCTACTACGGGCACAATGCTCACACACCTTCCATACTTGATACATTAAAAGAGAAGGACTCTACATTCACCCCACAAAACACAGATATTACTATACAGACATTTGAAATGGCAGTAGCAAATGACATAAACTGACGTAAGCTGCCATGTAACAATATTACTCAAGGGGAACGTATAGCCCTTGACACGCTGACACATAGAGATGACCTAATCATAACACACGCTGACAAAGGGGGTGCCATTGTGATCTGGGGAATCAAAGAATACATGAAAGAGGCCAACAATCAGCTAGCCGACAAAGAAACCTATAAAAGCTTACCTACAGATCCTCTTCCCGAATACCAAAAAGAATTAACTAGCTCACTAAACATAATGCTTCGCAACAATCTAATCGACAAGGAAACAAACAACACTTACACCCACAGACATCACACCTGCTCGCTTTTATCTCCTTCCTAAAATACACAAAATCAACAACCCAGGAAGACCGATCATTTCACCATTCATTTCAACTACCACACGACCAAAATTTCCAAATACGTAGACCATTACATACAATCCCTAGCTAAGGAGGTAAAATCCTTCATCAGAGACACAACAGATCTACTTAACAAAATGAATCACATACAAACAGTGCGAGAGAAGGTTATTCTAGTGACTATGGACGTAAGATCACTCTATTCAAATATTAAATACATCGAAGGGCTAACCGCGCTTCAGGAATCACTTACTAAAAGAAGAAAACAAGAACCCCTCCATAGAAGTTATCATAAAACTCATGGAGTATATTCTTACATTGAATACTTTCAACTTCAATGGAGCACACTACCTGCAAGTAAGAGGCTGTGCCATGGGCACCATTGCAGCTCCATCATATGCTACAATATTCATGGGAAAATTTGAGGAGACCCATATCTATCCCCTCCTCAAAAGAGACTGGGTATTCTATGCAAGATATATCGATGATATATACTTTGTATACACGGGCGATGATGTATTCTTTGTATACATTGAATATGAAAAGTCCACAAGATCGGTAACATTTTTAGACACCCGCACTTACATAGATGAAAACAGGAAACTACAAACGATACTACACATTAAATTCACCGACACCCACAACTATTTATAATTTAAGTCTTCCCACCCTAAACACATCAAAGAGTACCTTTCCTATTCACAAGCACTTAGACTCAGAAGGATATGTTCCAACAATGAAGAACTAAATAAACACTCAAATTCTGAAATAAAATTAATAACACGCAGCTATAAACAACACCTAATCAAGGAACAAATAAATAAAGCAATTTCCACACCTAAAGAAGACACCTTAGTGTACAAGATTAAAAATAAACCCAGCCGCATCCCTCTAGTAACCACTTTCAACCCCACTCTGCCTCCACTATCCCAAATAATCAAAAGTCGCTGGGAAATACTACATCTCAAACCATACCTAGAAAAATTGTTTGAGGAACCCGGCCTTCTAGAATATCGTAGACCTAAGAACCTAAAAGAAATCATAGGTAGTAACCACATTTCTGGGGACAAGGTAATCCGTAATAAACCAAAAACAAAAACAAGATTTTCCCAACCATGTAACAACAAAAGGAGCTTATGCTGCAACCACACTAGACACACGAATTCATTCATAACTCAGTCATTAAATCTACTTTCAAAATCTACCACGACTCTAACTTTAGAAGTCATAACATAATTTACCTCCTAGAATGCACACTATGCCAGAAACAATATGTAGGAAAATCTGAATGACCCTTTCACTACAGAATTAATAATTATCGCAATCGAATTAAGTCGACTCCCCATGAAAGATTATTACCTGTAGAACATTTCCGCCTAGAAAATACAATTTTAAAATCCATGCCAAATACACCATAATTGAGGGAATAGAAAAGTTCAGAGCAGATAACATTAGAAAGATAAGTGGATTCGGCGTTTAAAAACGCTCTATCCAGACGGGCTTAATCACAAATTTAACAATATAGATAGTATAAATATATAACCCCACAAATCAGGACCTACCAACATTTCTGACCCACGCAAGACAGACATGCTTGCAGATGTGTTGAGGCCTCACACTTATACACACACCCACACGAATATACACACTTACACACATCATACTGACTCACTCCCTAAGAACCAAATAACACACACACTTAACAGAGACACACTCCCTTTCCAGGAACCAATAAAACTGTCAAAATGACCAAGGGAATTCAGAGCAGCATGAATCAGTCCAACTCTTATCTTAAATAACAACTCAAAAGAGACTGTTTGACCAACAGAAGGACTGACCAAAATTCATGTTAAAAAAATAAAAAATAAAAAACAAATGAAAACTACTGGCAAAAATTAATTTTCTCCATCGAAACATTCATTTCTGTAGTTCACTGCTACTAGCAAGCAGAATTTTTTTTTTCTCCTGATGATGGCCATGTTGGCCGAAACTAGTCTAGGAATCTAACTAAAATAATAAAAACGAAATAATATTAATATACAACCCAGTGTGTCTGAAGATTTAAATTTTTAATATTTTTTATTGTTCAAAACATATATATATATATGTATTCTATTCTGACGTTATTTTTATGGCTACAACTTATTTGAGTAAATGCTCTGTTTTTAATTAAACAGTATTAATTGCCTTTGCTGGCCTGAACATTCGAGAAATTTATCCCAAATGGACCACGTAATTTGGCCTGACGTGCTTTTAACTATTCAGCCGATTTAGAAAAGTTCAAATTACTGCTTATATATATATATATATATATATATATATATATATATATATATATATATATATAGTTCATAAAAGAAGATAAATTGAAAATTATATTTACGAATATAGCTAAAAAAGGGGGGAGAAACATTTTCTGTGTCTCTGTGTGTTCCACGTGGTTGGGGGTGAAATTAAGTAATTCGTTACACAAGGTGTGTCTCACCAGAGAGAAGAGTCCCATTGTTGTTGCTACGATATATGGCTACAAAGAGAGCTAGAGTGTTTATATTCCTTCCTTTTATAGTGCTTAATAGAATGCCACTTAGCAGGTATCCTAGCAGACAAGGTGGAGTAATCCCTACAAACCAGCTGAGTTAATAGGGATCTTAGAAGAAGATCTTGAGTGTGACTTGAAAACCTTGTCGATATGTAAACATGTGGACGTTTTTTAGTGTGTATTCGTAAACACATTCCTGCATTATCTGTTGATAATGTGAACAAATAACTTTTTGTTATTTTGTGTACGAGAAGAGACACTTGTTCTTTTGTGTTTTCGTGGTGATCTGTCACTGTTAAAGATGCCGCCGATTCTTTGGTTTGTTCACACCAACAAAATTCTATTCTCACTGAACTCGGATCCACACATACAGACATATACACTACAGTTCAAAACTTTGAAGTCAGATACAAAAAAAAATACTTTGGGGGCCGATTAATAAAACTACAAAGGGTGTCCTCAAACTTTTGAACTGTAGCGTATATATATATATATATATATATATATATATATATATATATATATATATTTTAAAGACATTTTTATGTCTAACTTTGTTTTTATAGATACAAATATTTAAGTAAATGCTTTGTTTATAATAAACAGTATTAAATAACATTTACCAGCCTGAATGTCCGTGAAATTTTCATAGAAAATATTCGTCCTCGACAGGATTCGAACCTGTATCCTATACGGAACCGTCATATAGCCGGACGTGCCTTAACCGTTTCGGCCACTAAACAGAGCATTTACTTAAATACTTGCATCTATAAAAACAATGTTAAACATAAAAATGTCTTTAAAATAATTGTCGGACTTTGTTCATTTCATAATATATATATATATATATATATATATATATATATATATATATATATATATATATATATATATATATATATATATATATATATATATACACACACACACACACACACAGTGGGGCGGGGAACAAATATTCATATACAAACAAATTTTTAATTTATTGTGTTTCTAAGTAATGAATAAACATACTTTTCATATAATAAACTGTACACGTATGTATAAGAACTAAATATACATAGAAAATAGGAAAATTTTGAATTAATAAAAATAAATATCATTTCTCCATTTTAATGGGTGAAAAAGTATTCGTTCATACATTTCAGATTTGAAAACTTTTAATTGCTTTAATGTGCTTCACACACACACACACACACACACACACACACACACACACACGCATGTAGACACGCACATTTTAAAAAATCAATCTGTTTATTTGATGATCGCAAAAGCGTGAAACCCAGGGTCACAACTTATTATATATATATATATATATATATATATATATATATATATATATATAGAGAGAGAGAGAGAGAGAGAGAGAGAGAGAGAGAGAGAGAATTAATACATAAATAAATAAAAAGATGAATGGTAATACCAGAATTAACAAGACATCCGCAGGAAATATTTAGCAAAGAAAAATTTGTTACGTATTAAAATTATATTTTTTGCAAAGTTTCTCATTCTTTTTACTTTCGCATTCAAAAGGAATTACCCTCCAAAAATATAACCCGGCAAAACATCAACATATGTTTTATCAGGGTTTATTTTTTTTTATTTTATTCATTGGAAATTTTTTAAATGTAAACATAACAGTGAAATAGGCAAACAAGTATCTGTTAATTGATAACAAAATATCAAAACATAATGTTGTGTTTGCACTGGAGACTAAAAAACACCAATGCTCACCAATACTCTGGCATTCTCTGGAATATTCAAGCAGATTACTGTTGCTGGTTGAGAGTGTTTCAATTTCCAATTCCGCCAAACTCATCTTCAAGGTCGGGTCTAAGTACACAAATAATGGGGGTCGATATTGCACTGATATTCTACAATAATTACCACTTCTCTCACAGCTCGAGAGCACCTCTTTGTGACTACTCGGTCTCACATTGACTGCTGACCTGAGATGGAACAAATACATTGAGTCAATAGCTTCGTCCACCGCAAGGAAAGTTGGCTCCCTGTGACGCGCCAGGAAACTTTTCTCGCTGGAGTCGATCCTTCAAATCTACAAATCAACCATTCGCCCTTGCATGGAGTATTGCTGCCATATATGGTCCGGTGCCCCTTCTGTTTGTCTCAAGGTTCTTGATAAGACCCAGAGACGGATATGCAATGTAATTGGCCCTGATCTGGCATCTCGTCTGCCGTCGCTCTCTCACAGACGTGCCGTCGCCTCCCTGTTTTTTTTACAAATACTTTCATGGTAACTGCTCCGATGAGCTGCTTTCGTTGGTTCACAGACTTCATGAACTAGGCTGGCACCTCGCTCTCACCTTTCACCGTCGAAACTGTTAAATGTAACCGTCTCTTCTACTCCAATAGCTTCATGTCTCGCACCTCTCGCATGTGAAACTCCCTCTCCTTTTCCTGTTTCCCTGATAGCTATAATCTCCAACTATTCAAATGTCAATCGACGTCTCCAGATTCCTTGATCTATCCCCTATCCTTCTCTTCATCCTTTCCTCTATCACTCCTATTTGGTCTCACTCCAATTCTCTGTAACCCTTTGCATGCTAGTGGCTTCCCGCCTTGCTTGGGGTGAAACGCATAAAAAAGTGTTGAAATTCTTTCAATTTGACTGCGTCCACTGCCTAAATAGTTGCAAATTTCCATCTGACTTTTTTAGTGGCTTAGATTTTGTGATCTGTTTAAACTTAAGCTAGTTACATTCCATCATCACTGATCGAACTACGAACTACCACTATCCAGGATGAACAGAGGCACTGTGCCTTGAAAGACTCTCAGGCCTTAAACTCTCACCTGAACTCAACTGGAACTCGTACATTGCTAAGGATGCAGGTAAAATGGTCGGCTTCTTGTATCCCTCCAGTAAATACCTGACTTCTCTTGCTATCCTCTGCCAGATCAGATCAAAAATAGAGTGCTGTTGTCATGTTTAGGCGGGAACTGCCCAGACCTCACTCCCCAGTCTTGATAGAGTCCAAAAGCGTCTCCGAGCCCTTGTGGGTGACAAATTATTCTCCGCCTTCCAACCTCTCTCTCACAGGCGGGATGTAGCAAATCTCTCACTGCTCTATCGTTACTTCCACAAAAGGTGTCTGGATGAACATTTCTTGGTCCCGCCAGTTCAAACCTTCATGGCAAGGCAGGCAATGCCACTTACATAGTAGCAAATCACCCCGTATTCCATCGGTGAGAAGTTCCACACTAGCAGCTTCTTCCCACGAACCACTGCCCTATGGAACCGACTCCCAATAGAATGTTTCCCTGATCACTACAATCTTAACCTGTCCAAGGGTTAAACGTTATCTTTCATTCCTTTACACACAAATGGCCTCCTAACGTAACCCTCTACCTCGAGTGGCCCCCAGGCCTTGAAAAAAATCTTGGAAAATTAGTTTTTCTCAACAGTTTGTTTTGTGTAAATGGCAGAAAGGATAGGAAGAGAGAAAAAATTAAATCCAAATTGAAGTGAATCCACAAAACTTTTAGTCAAAAGAAATGTTGTTTAGCTAAATATTTATCTACTTTGAGGAAAAGCTTTTCGAGATCTGTTGCTCAAATAAACTTTAAAAAAATTCTATTCATATTTATAAATAAGGATTTATATTTAAATAACTGTATAATGTCTGATTTTATTATATTATTATTAGTGTATATTATAAAATTAAATATAGTGTATGTTAATAATTGTATATATTATAGTATATATTATAAAATTAAATATTATAGTGTATATTATAATATAGAATTTAGTGTATATTATAACATTAAATATTATAATGTATATTATAATATAGAATTTAGTGTGCATTATAACATTAAATATTATAGTGTATAATATAGAATTTAGAGTGTATTATAACATTAAATATCATAGTGTATATTATAAAATTAAAGATAGTGTATGTTAATAATTATATATATTATAGTATATATTATAACATTAAATATTATAGTGTATATTATTAGATAAAATTTAGTATATAGTATAGCATTTCGAGAAATATAATTTTGCTAATAGTTCAATGTTTCTTATCATCAACTTAATGCAAAAGAAACTAAAATATTAAAATCAATTAATCATACTTTATTAAACAAATATTGATTATTTATGAATATATTCTGCTGTTAATTTAGATATGGGAAAATAAATACAATCAATTGTTTATAATCAAAATATCTACATCAAAATCAAGTGAAGACAAGCAATAAAGTATTAACCAGCGAATATTCACAAAATTAACATTATACAATTATATGATAAACATGAATTTCAACTTTAATATCTGCTTTTATTAGAAATATTTACAATATATACAGTCACCTGCAAAAGTATTAGAATGCCAAAGCCAATTCTTTTGTTTTTGTTGTTTACTGGAGAATTTGGGTTTAAGTTCAAAAGATCAAATATGAGACAAGAGTTCAGAATTTCAGCTTTTATTTTCTGGCATTTACACTTAGATGTTTTTAACAACTAGATTGTCATGTACACAGTGTTTTAATCTTCCTAATAATCTTTTGATTCACGTTACCCAAATTTCCACCACTGGCCGGATGTGAACGCTCTGAAACCCAAGACTGAAATAAAATTTCCGTCAACTGCACATCGGCTCCGCACATAACTTCCATTTTACTTACACACACAAAGAAAAATACAATCCAGAATTTCTACCCAATAGCACCCACTCCTGCCTAAAGAAACGAAATAAAAATTGGAGCCGACCTGAACCTAAGAAAAGGACATAAAAGCTCATCAAAGGGACATCTTCGGTAGTTGGACGGCACAACAGCCAGGATACACAACGCTCGTGGGAACGCGGCTTCCTATCTCCAAAGGCAACTCGCCAAAGGCCGTCGCCGCAGTAAGTCACAACTCACCCTCCCTCTCCTGCCGTACGCCTCTACGGACAACTTTTACGATTCTATTTTTCTCTTTCTTTCAACGAGACACATTTACACCAATTTAACATTTGTTATATTTTTTATGTTAATACAATTGTTTATTTCTTAAACTTCTGTTGTTTCTTCTTTGTTTTGCCACCAGACGCGTAATTACAACATAACTAATTAAAAAAATTCAAGAGAACTACAACTAAACAATGCCGGATTTACCTATAAGCTTAGCAGACTGAAGCCTAGGGCCTTAAAATTACCAGCCTAAGTGTATAATATTTTGATAATGTCATAGGCCTTTCTTACATACGCTGTCATAACGTATTGTAGACTCTAAACAACCCTTCAGTAATTTTAAATACTCGTCACCATCCTCGTCTCTACCCAAATTGTTTAATTTCAGCCCAATAGCACCCTCTCCCGCCTAAAGAAACAAAATAAAAATTGGAGCCGATCTGAGCCTAAGAAAAGGACATAAAAGCTCATCAAAGGGACATCTTCAGCAGTTGGACGGCACAACACCTGATCGGAACGCGGCCTCCTATCTCCTAAGACAACTCACCAAAGGCCGTCACCGTAGTAAGTCACAACTCACCCTGCCTCTCCTACCGTACGCCTCTGCAGAAGATTTTTACGATTCTACTTGTGTCTTCCTTTCAACGAGACACATTTACACCGATTTACCTTTTGTTATATTTTTTATGTTAATACAATTGTTTATTTCTTAAACCTCCGTCGTTTCTTCTTTGTTTTGCCACCAGACGCTTAATACAACAACAGGAAATATATTCAATGACTGCAGAACATTTGGAAGTCAGTAAAGTTGTGTCTTTTTATCTGTTCTTTTTCTGTAGCAAAGGGAGATTACCTGATAGATCCTGTGCCGCCATGTTGTCTCCTTCCAATTCTCGTTGTTGGTGGTTAAAGAAATAAAGGTCCTTGTATATCTTTAATACTTCTCTGTTGACCACTGGCTAGTTTTTCGGAAATTTTCTTTTCTTCCAGAAAATAAAACCTGCTGCAACAGTGTTTCCACTATTGCCCAAATTAATAACGAAAAAGAAAGAAAGAAAAATGCAAATCAGATTCAATTACAAAGAAAAAATATTTATTTCTAACCAGCTAAATAAGGATTCTTGCAAAAATTCGTCCCTTTTTGCTGAGAATAAGATAACCTATTCTCTGAGTAACACAATGGAAAAAAAAAAACAGCAGAAAACACACTTAAAATTACAATGCACAAAAAGACAAAAAAAAAAGAATTGCGCTCACCTGCTGTGTCAATGATAGCAATAAAAAAGGGGGAGCCTTAACTCTACAGTACACTTTCACTCCTTTCAAGGTTCAAAAGTTTTTATCTTTTTTTTTCTTTTCTCTCTTGTGTAGACAAATTTCTCTTCTTGGTGACCAAACTCCCTTCGTTCTTCACTTATTTTCCTCCCGTCCGCCTGGATATTGCCTTTCTTTTACTCGTTTCCAACTGCTGCTAAGGTCCAGTCCCGTTCTCCCTTCCCTTTCAAAGGGTGGGGGGAAATTCGCCTTTTGTACCGTCCAATCACAGTTCATTAAAAAATAAAATATCAGCAGGTTCTTAGGGCCAGTATCACAGAGAGCGTATTTTGTTCTCCCTGACCTAAAAATTTTCAAAAGTTCTCTGAATAGAATGACCATTTGAAGAGGATAAGTCCTCCACCCTTGGCCTTTAGCCAGTTCACCATAGTTGTCTTGCTTTAATATTATACAATGATAAGCTTGTTGCCAGAATATTTTCAGGGGGTGCCTTTTAAGTCAGAGGTCTGTGAGTAAAGGTGCATTATGCTAATGCATTTATATAAATTCTAACACCCAATTTAGAGTTGCAATGACTAATTTCCAGATTTGAAAAAGTCATAAATAATAAAGAACAAATTTTTATGATTTACAACAAAAAATATATAAGTTAGAAAATTAAATTAGTATGAAGTGCTGAGAATGTTTCCTTAACACACACTGAAATTAGTTATCATTTTCATATGGGGGTAAATATAATTTTCATGGGGGCATTTCTGATTAGCAACAAGCCTGTACAATGAGTGCATTTGTTCCGTTAAAAATCCCTTTGACTTTTCTCCTCCACTTCTAACTTTAGTGGCCTGTTGCTTAAATTACTGAACTGGAGGAACGGTGGAGTAATGGATAGCGGCTTGGATTGAGGAATCAGAGAGCCAAGTTCAAATTCCAGTCAAATCCATTACATTCACTAATGTGCTAATACCCTTGGGAATGGTATGAATCGTTGTCCGCTCAGGTTCTATAGCCTTGGATGGCAACTGGTTTACTGCAGAAAGAAATGGCAACATACTGCGGGAAAAATAAAATCTGCCTCGTCAGTCATGTATCTTTTGATACATGATTGCCTAAGCATGTATTACGCATGGCACATAAACTGACCGACTGAGTCACAGTTGCCAAATCTTATTCCTGATTTTCCTCTAAAATCTTTGATTCACTTCTAGTTAGTTAAATTAGTTTGAACACCAATTTATACCTGCAACTTAAGTGGTTTTTATATTTTCTGTTGATGACTTTCCTTTTGTTTGCATTATTTTGCTTTATTTATGCTATTTTTTTTCTATGTTAATAAATTTCTTGACCATATGTTTCCATTTTGGTGCAAGTTATGTACTTTTTGTCATGGCTTGACACATTAACTAAAAACACTATTCAATTTATTATATTACAACCATTTATAACAGTCAAACACTAAAGTACACTATTATCCTTTGAAATACTCAATATAAATATAATGTATTCGATACATTAGAGAGAATTTATGATATATTATAACATTAAATATTATAGTGTATATCATAATATAGAATTTAGTGTATATTATATCATTAAATATTATAGTGTATATTATAACATTAAATATTATAGTGTATATCATAATATAAAATTGAGTATATATTATAAAATATTATAGTGTACATTATAATATAGAATTTAGTGTATATTATAACATTAAATATTATAGTGTATATCATAATATAAAATTTAGTGTATATTATAACATTAAATATTATAGTGCATATCATAATATAAAATTGAGTATATATTATAAAATATTATAGTGTACATTATAATATAGAATTTAGGGTATATTATAACATTAAATATTATAGTATATATCACAATATAAAATTTTGTGTATATTATAAAATTAAATATTATAGTGTATATCATAATATAAAATTGAGTATATATTATAAAATATTATAGTGTACATTATAATATAGAATTTAGTGTATATTATAACATTAAATATTATAGTGTATATCATAATATAAAATTTAGTGTATATTATAACATTAAATATTATAGTGCATATCATAATATAAAATTGAGTATATATTATAAAATATTATACTGTACATTATAATATAGAATTTAGTGTATATTATAACATTAAATATTATAGTATATATCATAATATAAAATTTTGTGTATATTATAACATTAAATATTACAGTGTATATCATAATATAAAATTTAGTGTATATTATAACATTAAATATTATAGAGCATATCATAATATAAAATTGAGTGTACATTATAATATATAATTTAGTGTATATTATAACATTAAATATTATAGTATATATCATAATATAAAATTTTTTGTATGTTATAACATTAAATATTATAGTGTATATCATAATATAAAATTTAGTGTATATTATAAAATTAAATATTATAGTGTATATCATAATATAAAATTGAGTGTACATTATAATATAGAATTTAGTGTATATTATAACATTAAATATTATAGTATATATCATAATATAAAATTTAGTGTATATTATAAAATTAAATATTATAGTGTATATCATAATATAAAATATAGTGTATATTATAAAATTAAATATTATAGTGTATATCATAATATAAAATTGAGTGTACATTATAATATAAAATTTAGTGTATATTATAACATTAAATATTATAGTGTATATCATAATATAAAATTGAGTGTACATTATAATATAAAATTTAGTGTATATTATAACATTAAATATTATAGTGTATATCATAATATAAAATTTAGTGTATATTATAAAATTAAATATTATAGTGTATATCATAATATAAAATTTAGTGTATATTATAAAATTAAATATTATAGTGTATATCATAATATAAAATTGAGTGTACATTATAATATAAAATTTAGTGTATATTATAACATTAAATATTATAGTGTATATCATAATATAAAATTTAGTGTATATTATAAAATTAAATATTATAGTGTATATCATAATATAAAATTGAGTGTACATTATAATATAAAATTTAGTGTATATTATAACATTAAATATTATAGTGTATATCATAATATAAAATTTAGTGTATATTATAACATTAAATATTATAGTGTATATCATAATATAAAATTTAGTGTATATTATAAAATTACATATAGTGTATATCATAATATAAAATTTAGTGTATATTATAAAATTAAATATAGTGTATATCATAATATAAAATTTAGTGTATATTATAACATTAAATATTATAGTGTATATCATAATATAGAATTTAGTGTATATTATAAAATTAAATATTATAGTGTATATCATAATATAAAATTTAGTGTATATTATAACATTAAATATTATAGTGTATATCATAATATAAAATTTAGTGTACATTATAATATAAAATTTAGTGTATATTATAACATTAAATATTATAGTGTATATCATAATATAAAATTTAGTGTATATTATAAAATTAAATATTATAGTGTATATCATAAAATAAAATTGAGTGTACATTATAATATAGAATTTAGTGTATATTATAACATTAAATATTATAGTATATATCATAATATAAAAATTTAGTGTATATTATAACATTAAATATTATAGTGTATATCATAATATAAAATTTAGTGTATATTATAAAATTAAATATTATAGTGTATATCATAATATAAAATTTAGTGTATATTTTAATATAGAATTTAGTGTATATTATAACATTAAATATTATAGTATATATCATAATATAAAATTTAGTGTATATTATAAAATTAAATATTATAGTGTATATCATAATATAAAATTTTGTGTATATTATAACATTAAATATTATAGTGTATATCATAATATAAAATTTAGTGTATATTATAAAATTAAATATTATAGTGTATATCATAATATAAAATTTAGTGTATATTATAACATTAAATATTATAGTGTATATCATAATATAGAATTTAGTGTATATTATAAAATTAAATATTATAGTGTATATCATAATATAAAATTTAGTGTATATTATAACATTAAATATTATAGTGTATATCATAATATAAAATTTAGTGTACATTATAATATAAAATTTAGTGTATATTATAAAATTAAATATTATAGTGTATATCATAATATAAAATTGAGTGTACATTATAATATAGAATTTAGTGTATATTATAACATTAAATATTATAGTATATATCATAATATAAAATTTAGTGTATATTATAAAATTAAATATTATAGTGTATATCATAATATAAAATTTAGTGTATATTATAAAATTAAATATTATAGTGTATATCAGAATATAAAATTTAGTGTATATTATAAAATTAAATGTTATAGTGTATATCATAATATAAAATTGAGTGTACATTATAATATAGAATTTAGTGTATATTATAACATTAAATATTATAGTATATATCATAATATAAAATTGAGTGTATATTATAAAATTAAATATTATAGTGTATATCATAATATAAAATTTAGTGTATATTATAAAATTAAATATTATAGTGTATATCATAATATAAAATTGAGTGTACATTATAATATAGAATTTAGTGTATATTATAACATTAAATATTATAGTATATATCATAATATAAAATTTAGTGTATATTATAAAATTAAATATTATAGTGTATATCATAATATAAGATTTAGTGTATATTATAAAATTAAATATTATAGTGTATATCATAATATAAAATTTAGTGTATATTATAAAATTAAATATTATAGTGTATATCATAATATAAAATTGAGTGTACATTATAATATAAAATTTAGTGTATATTATAACATTAAATATTATAGTGTATATCATAATATAAAATTTAGTGTATATTATAAAATTAAATATTATAGTGTATATCATAATATAAAATTTAATGTATATTATAAAATTAAATATTATAATGTGTATCATAATATAAAATTGAGTGTACATTATAATATAAAATTTAGTGTATATTATAACATTAAATATTATAGTGTATATCATAATATAAAATTTAGTGTATATTATAAAATTAAATATTATAGTGTATATCATAATATAAAATTGAGTGTACATTATAATATAGAATTTAGTGTATATTATAACATTAAATATTATAGTATATATCATAATATAAAATTTAGTGTATATTATAAAATTAAATATTATAGTGTATATCATAATATAAAATTTAGTGTATATTATGAAATTAAATATTATAGTGTATATCATAATATAAAATTTAGTGTATATTATAAAATTAAATATTATAGTGTATATCATAATATAAAATTGAGTGTACATTATAATATAAAATTTAGTGTATATTATAACATTAAATATTATAGTGTATATCATAATATAAAATTTAGTGTATATTATAAAATTAAATATTATAGTGTATATCATAATATAAAATTTAGTGTATATTATAACATTAAATATTATAGTGTATATCATAATATAAAATTTAGTGTATATTATAAAATTAAATATTATAGTGCATATCATAATATAAAATTGAGTGTACATTATAATATATAATTTAGTGTATATTATAACATTAAATATTATAGTATATATCATAATATAAAATTTTTTGTATGTTATAACATTAAATATTATAGTGTATATCATAATATAAAATTTAGTGTATATTATAACATTAAATATTATAGTGTATATCATAATATAAAATTTAGTGTATATTATAACATTCAATATTATAGTGTATATCATAATATAAAATTTAGTGTATATTATAACATTAAATATTATAGTGTATATCATAATATAAAATTTAGTGTACATTATAACATTAAATATTATAGTGTATATCATATAAAATTTAGTGTATATTATAACATTAAATATTATAGTGTATATCATAATATAAAATTTAGTGTACATTATAATATAGAATTTAGTGTATATTATAACATTAAATATTATAGTATATATCATAATATAAACTTTTGTGTATATTATAACATTAAATATTATAGTGTATATCATAATATAAAATTTAGTGTATATTATAACATTAAATATTATAGTGTATATCATAATATAAAATTTAGTGTATATTATAACATTAAATATTATAGTGTATATCATAACATAAAATTTAGTGTATATTATAAAATTAAATATTATAGTGTATATCATAATATAAAATTGAGTGTACATTATAATATAGAATTTAGTGTATATTATAACATTAAATATTATAGTATATATCATAATATAAAATTTTGTGTATATTATAACATTAAATATTATAGTGTATATCATAATATAAAATTGAGTGTACATTATAATATAGAATTTAGTGTATATTATAACATTAAATATTATAGTATATATCATAATATAAAATTTAGTGTATATTATAAAATTAAATATTATAGTGTATATCATAATATAAAATTTAGGGAATATTATAAAATTAAATATTATAGTGTATATCATAATATAAAATTTAGTGTATATTATAAAATTAAATATTATAGTGTATATCATAATATAAAATTGAGTGTACATTATAATATAAAATTTAGTGTATATTATAACATTAAATATTATAGTGTATATCATAATATAAAATTTAGTGTATATTATAAAATTAAATATTATAGTGTATATCATAATATAAAATTTAGTGTAGATTATAAAATTAAATATTATAGTGTATATCATAATATAAAATTTAGTGTACATTATAATATAAAATTTAGTGTATATTATAACATTAAATATTATAGTGTATATCATAATATAAAATTTAGTGTATATTATAATATAGAATTTAGTGTATATTATAACATTAAATATTATAGTGTATATCATAATATAAAATTTCGTGTATATTATAAAATTAAATATTATAGTGTATATCATAATATAAAATTGAGTGTACATTATAATATAGAATTTAGTGTATATTATAACATTAAATATTATAGTATATATCATAATATAAAATTTAGTGTATATTATAAAATTAAATATTATAGTGTATATCATAATATAAAATTTAGTGTATATTATGAAATTAAATATTATAGTGTATATCATAATATAAAATTTAGTGTGTATTATAAAATTAAATATTATAGTGTATATCATAATATAAAATTGAGTGTACATTATAATATAAAATTTAGTGTATATTATAACATTAAATATTATAGTGTATATCATAATATAAAATTTAGTGTATATTATAAAATTAAATATTATAGTGTATATCATAATATAAAATTTAGTGTATATTATAACATTAAATATTATAGTGTATATCATAATATAAAATTTAGTGTATATTATAAAATTAAATATTATAGTGCATATCATAATATAAAATTGAGTGTACATTATAATATATAATTTAGTGTATATTATAACATTAAATATTATAGTATATATCATAATATAAAATTTTTTGTATGTTATAACATTAAATATTATAGTGTATATCATAATATAAAATTTAGTGTATATTATAACATTAAATATTATAGTGTATATCATAATATAAAATTTAGTGTATATTATAACATTCAATATTATAGTGTATATCATAATATAAAATTTAGTGTATATTATAACATTAAATATTATAGTGTATATCATAATATAAAATTTAGTGTACATTATAACATTAAATATTATAGTGTATATCATATAAAATTTAGTGTATATTATAACATTAAATATTATAGTGTATATCATAATATAAAATTTAGTGTACATTATAATATAGAATTTAGTGTATATTATAACATTAAATATTATAGTATATATCATAATATAAACTTTTGTGTATATTATAACATTAAATATTATAGTGTATATCATAATATAAAATTTAGTGTATATTATAACATTAAATATTATAGTGTATATCATAATATAAAATTTAGTGTATATTATAACATTAAATATTATAGTGTATATTATAATATAAAATTTAGTGTATATTATAAAATTAAATATTATAGTGTATATCATAATATAAAATTGAGTGTACATTATAATATAGAATTTAGTGTATATTATAACATTAAATATTATAGTATATATCATAATATAAAATTTAGTGTATATTATAAAATTAAATATTATAGTGTATATCATAATATAAAATTGAGTGTACATTATAATATAGAATTTAGTGTATATTATAACATTAAATATTATAGTATATATCATAATATAAAATTTAGTGTATATTATAAAATTAAATATTATAGTGTATATCATAATATAAAATTTAGGGAATATTATAAAATTAAATATTATAGTGTATATCATAATATAAAATTTAGTGTATATTATAAAATTAAATATTATAGTGTATATCATAATATAGAATTGAGTGTACATTATAATATAAAATTTAGTGTATATTATAACATTAAATATTATAGTGTATATCATAATATAAAATTTAGTGTATATTATAAAATTAAATATTATAGTGTATATCATAATATAAAATTTAGTGTATATTATAAAATTAAATATTATAGTGTATATCATAATATAAAATTTAGTGTACATTATAATATAAAATTTAGTGTATATTATAACATTAAATATTATAGTGTATATCATAATATAAAATTTAGTGTATATTATAATATAGAATTTAGTGTATATTATAACATTAAATATTATAGTATATATCATAATATAAAATTTAGTGTATATTATAAAATTAAATATTATAGTGTATATCATAATATAAAATTTAGTGTATATTATAAAATTAAATATTATAGTGTATATCATAATATAAAATTTAGTGTATATTATAAAATTAAATATTATATTGTATATCATAATATAAAATTGAGTGTACATTATAATATAAAATTTAGTGTATATTATAACATTAAATATTATAGTGTATATCATAATATAAAATTTAGTGTATATTATAAAATTAAATATTATAGTGTATATCATAATATAAAATTTAGTGTATATTATAACATTAAATATTATAGTGTATATCATAATATAAAATTTAGTGTATATTATAAAATTAAATATTATAGTGCATATCATAATATAAAATTGAGTGTACATTATAATATAGAATTTAGTGTATATTATAACATTAAATATTATAGTATATATCATAATATAAAATTTTGTGTATATTATAAAATTAAATATTATAGTGTATATCATAATATAAAATTTAGTGTATATTATAAAATTAAATATTATAGTGTATATCATAATATAAAGTTGAGTGTACATCATAATATAAAATTTAGTGTATATTATAACATTAAATATTATAGTGTATATCATAATATAAAATTTAGTGTATATTATAAAATTAAATATTATAGTGTATATCATATAAAATTGAGTGTACATTATAATATAGAATTTAGTGTATATTATAACATTAAATATTATAGTATATATCATAATATAAAATTTAGTGTATATTATAAATTTAAATATTATAGTGTATATCATAATATAAAATTTAGTGTATATTATGAAATTAAATATTATAGTGTATATCATAATATAAAATTTAGTGTATATTATAAAATTAAATATTATAGTGTATATCATAATATAAAATTGAGTGTACATTATAATATAAAATTTAGTGTATATTATAACATTAAATATTATAGTGTATATCATAATATAAAATTTAGTGTATATTATAAAATTAAATATTATAGTGTATATCATAATATAAAATTTAGTGTATATTATAACATTAAATATTATAGTGTATATCATAATATAAAATTTAGTGTATATTATAAAATTAAATATTATAGTGCATATCATAATATAAAATAAAGTGTACATTATAATATATAATTTAGTGTATATTATAACATTAAATATTATAGTATATATCATAATATAAAATTTTTTGTATGTTATAACATTAAATATTATAGTGTATATCATAATATAAAATTTAGTGTATATTATAACATTCAATATTATAGTGTATATCATAATATAAAATTTAGTGTATATTATAACATTAAATATTATAGTGTATATCATAATATAAAATTTACTGTACATTATAATATAGAATTTAGTGTATATTATAACATTAAATATTATAGTATATATCATAATATAAAATTTTGTGTATAATATAACATTAAATATTATAGTGTATATCATAATATAAAATTTAGTCTATATTATAACATTAAATATTATAGTGTATATCATAATATAAAATTTAGTGTATATTATAAAATTAAATATTATAGTGTATATCATAATATAAAATTTAGTGTATATTATAACATTAAATATTATAGTGTATATCATAATATAAAATTTTGTGTATATTATAACATTAAATATTATAGTGTATATCATAATATAAAATTTAGTGTATATTATAAAATTAAATATTATAGTGTATATCATAATATAAAATTGAGTGTACATTATAATATAGAATTTAGTGTATATTATAACATTAAATATTATAGTATATATCATAATATAAAATTTTGTGTATATTATAACATTAAATATTATAGTGTATATCATAATATAAAATTTAGTGTATATTATAACATTAAATATTATAGTGTATATTATAATATAAAATTTAGTGTATATTATAAAATTGAATATTATAGTGTATATCATAATATAAAATTTAGTGTATATTATAACATTAAATATTATAGTGTATATCATAATATAAAATTTAGTGTACATTATAATATAAAATTTAGTGTATATTATAACATTAAATATTATAGTGTGTATCATAATATAAAATTTAGTGTATATTATAAAATTAAATATTATAGTGTATATCATAATATAAAATTGAGTGTACATTATAATATAGAATTTAGTGTATATTATAACATTAAATATTATAGTATATATCATAATATAAAATTTAGTGTATATTATAAAATTAAATATTATAGTGTATATCATAATATAAAATTTAGTGTATATTATAAAATTAAATATTATAGTGTATATCATAATATAAAATTTAGTGTATATTATAAAATTAAATATTATAGTGTATATCATAATATAAAATTGAGTGTACATTATAATATAGAATTTAGTGTCTATTATAACATTAAATATTATAGTATATATCATAATATAAAATTTAGTGTATATTATAAAATTAAATATTATAGTGTATATCATAATATAAAATTTAGGGAATATTATAAAATTAAATATTATAGTGTATATCATAATATAAAATTTAGTGTATATTATAAAATTAAATATTATAGTGTATATCATAATATAAAATTGAGTGTACATTATAATATAAAATTTAGTGTATATTATAACATTAAATATTATAGTGTATATCATAATATAAAATTTAGTGTATATTATAAAATTAAATATTATAATGTATATCATAATATAAAATTTAGTGTATATTATAAAATTAAATATTATAGTGTATATCATAATATAAAATTTAGTGTACATTATAATATAAAATTTAGTGTATATTATAACATTAAATATTATAGTGTATATCATAATATAAAATTTAGTGTATATTATAATATAGAATTTAGTGTATATTATAACATTAAATATTATAGTATATATCATAATATAAAATTTAGTGTATATTATAAAATTAAATATTATAGTGTATATCATAATATAAAATTTAGTGTATATTATAAAATTAAATATTATAGTGTATATCATAATATAAAATTTAGTGTATATTATAAAATTAAATATTATAGTGTATATCATAATATAAAATTGAGTGTACATTATAATATAAAATTTAGTGTATATTATAACATTAAATATTATAGTGTATATCATAATATAAAATTTAGTGTATATTATAAAATTAAATATTATAGTGTATATCATAATATAAAATTTAGTGTATATTATAACATTAAATATTATAGTGTATATCATAATATAAAACTTAGTGTATATTATAAAATTAAATATTATAGTGCATATCATAATATAAAATTGAGTGTACATTATAATATAGAATTTAGTGTATATTATAACATTAAATATTATAGTATATATCATAATATAAAATTTTGTGTATATTATAAAATTAAATATTATAGTGTATATCATAATATAAAATTTAGTGTATATTATAAAATTAAATATTATAGTGTATATCATAATATAAAGTTGAGTGTACATCATAATATAAAATTTAGTGTATATTATAACATTAAATATTATAGTGTATATCATAATATAAAATTTAGTGTATATTATAAAATTAAATATTATAGTGTATATCATAATATAAAATTTAGTGTATATTATAACATTAAATATTATAGTGTATATCATAATATAAAATTTAGTGTATATTATAAAATTAAATATTATAGTGCATATCATAATATAAAATTGAGTGTACATTATAATATAGAATTTAGTATATATTATAACATTAAATATTATAGTATATATCATAATATAAAATTTTTTGTATATTATAACATTAAATATTATAGTGTATATCATAATATAAAATTTAGTGTATATTATAACATTAAATATTATAGTGTATATCATAATATAAAATTTAGTGTATATTATAACATTAAATATTATAGTATATATCATAATATAAAATTTTGTGTATATTATAACATTAAATATTATAGTGTATATCATAATATAAAATTTAGTGTATATTATAAAATTAAATATTATAGTGTATATCATAATATAAAATTTAGTGTATATTATAAAATTAAATATTATAGTGTATATCATAATATAGAATTTAGTGTATATTATAACATTAAATATTATAGGGTATATCATAATATAAAATTTTGTGTATATTATAACATTAAATATTATAGTGTATATCATAATATAAAATTTAGTGTATATTATAACATTAAATATTATAGTGTATATCATAATATAAAATTTAGTGTACATTATAATATAGAATTTAGTGTATATTATAACATTAAATATTATAGTATATATCATAATATAAAATTTTGTGTATATTATAAAATTAAATATTATAGTGTATATCATAATATAAAATTTAGTGTATATTATAACATTAAATATTATAGTGTATATCATAATATAAAATTTAGTGTACATTATAATATAGAATTTAGTGTATATTATAACATTAAATATTATAGTATATATCATAATATAAAATTTTGTGTATATTATAACATTAAATATTATAGTGTATATCATAATATAAAATTTAGTGTATATTATAACATTAAATATAGTGTATATCATAATATAAAATTTAGTGTATATTATAAAATTAAATATTATAGTGTATATCATAATATAAAATTTAGTGTACATAATAATATAGAATTTAGTGTATATTATAACATTAAATATTATAGTATATATCATAATATAAAATTGAGTGTATATTATAAAATTAAATATTATAGCGTATATCATAATATAAAATTTAGTGTATATTATAACATTAAATATTATATTATATATCATAATATAAAATTTTGTGTATATTATAAAATTAAATATTATAGCGTATATCATAATATAAAATTTAGTGTATATTATAACATTAAATATTATAGTGTATATCATAATATAAAATTTAGTGTATATTATAACATTAAATATTATAGTGTATATCATAATATAGAATTTAGTGTATATTATAACATTAAATATTATAGTGTATATCATAATATAGAATTTAGTGTATATTATAACATTAAATATTATAGTGTATATCATAATATAAAATTTAGTGTATATTATAACATTAAATATTATAGTGCATATCATAATATAAAATTGAGTATATATTATAAAATATTATAGTGTACATTATAATATAGAATTTAGTGTATATTATAACATTAAATATTATAGTGTATATCATAATATAGAATTTAGTGTATATTATAAAATTAAATATTATAGTGCATATCATAATATAAAATTGAGTATATATTATAAAATATTATAGTGTACATTATAATATAGAATATAGTGTATATTATAACATTAAATATTATAGTATATATCATAATATAAAATTTAGTGTACATTATAATATAGAATTTAGTGTATATTATAACATTAAATATTATAGTATATATCATAATATAAAATTTTGTGTATATTATAAAATTAAATATTATAGTGTATATCATAATATAAAATTTAGTGTACATTATAATATAGAATTTAGTGTATATTATAACATTAAATATTATAGTATATATCATAATATAAAATTTTGTGTATATTATAAAATTAAATATTATAGTGTATATCATAATATAAAATTTAGTGTACATTATAATATAGAATTTAGTGTATATTATAACATTAAATATTATAGTATATATCATAATATAAAATTTTGTGTATATTATAAAATTAAATATTATAGTGTATATCATAATATAAAATTTAGTGTACATTATAATATAGAATTTAGTGTATATTATAACATTAAATATTATAGTATATATCATAATATAAAATTTTGTGTATATTATAACATTAAATATTATAGTGTATATCATAATATAAAATTTAGTGTATATTATAACATTAAATATTATAGTGTATATCATAATATAAAATTTAGTGTATATTATAAAATTAAATATAGTGTATATCATAATATAAAATTTAGTGTACATTATAATATAGAATTTAGTGTATATTATAACATTAAATATTATAGTATATATCATAATATAAAATTTTGTGTATATTATAAAATTAAATATTATAGTGTATATCATAATATAAAATTTAGTGTACATTATAATATAGAATTTAGTGTATATTATAACATTAAATATTATAGTATATATCATAATATAAAATTTTGTGTATATTATAAAATTAAATATTATAGCGTATATCATAATATAAAATTTAGTGTATATTATAACATTAAATATTATAGTGTATATCAAAATATAAAATTTAGTGTATATTATAAAATTAAATATTATAGTGTATATCATAATATAAAATTGATTGTACATTATAATATAGAATTTAGTGTATATTATAACATTAAATATTATAGTGTATATCATAATATAAAATTTTGTGTATATTATAAAATTAAATATTATAGCGTATATCATAATATAAAATTTAGTGTATATTATAACATTAAATATTATAGTGTATATCATAATATAAAATTTAGTGTATATTATAACATTAAATATTATAGTGTATATCATAATATAGAATTTAGTGTATATTATAACATTAAATATTATAGTGTATATCATAATATAGAATTTAGTGTATATTATAACATTAAATATTATAGTGTATATCATAATATAAAATTTAGTGTATATTATAACATTAAATATTATAGTGCATATCATAATATAAAATTGAGTATATATTATAAAATATTATAGTGTACATTATAATATAGAATTTAGTGTATATTATAACATTAAATATTATAGTGTATATCATAATATAGAATTTAGTGTATATTATAAAATTAAATATTATAGTGCATATCATAATATAAAATTGAGTATATATTATAAAATATTATAGTGTACATTATAATATAGAATATAGTGTATATTATAACATTAAATATTATAGTATATATCATAATATAAAATTTTGTGTATATTATAAAATTAAATATTATAGTGTATATCATAATATAAAATTTAGTGTACATTATAATATAGAATTTAGTGTATATTATAACATTAAATATTATAGTATATATCATAATATAAAATTTTGTGTATATTATAAAATTAAATATTATAGTGTATATCATAATATAAAATTTAGTGTACATTATAATATAGAATTTAGTGTATATTATAACATTAAATATTATAGTATATATCATAATATAAAATTTTGTGTATATTATAAAATTAAATATTATAGTGTATATCATAATATAAAATTTAGTGTACATTATAATATAGAATTTAGTGTATATTATAACATTAAATATTATAGTATATATCATAATATAAAATTTTGTGTATATTATAAAATTAAATATTATAGTGTATATCATAATATAAAATTTAGTGTACATTATAATATAGAATTTAGTGTATATTATAACATTAAATATTATAGTATATATCATAATATAAAATTTAGTGTATATTATAACATTAAATATTATAGTGTATATCATAATATAAAATTTAGTGTATATTATAACATTAAATATTATAGTGTATATCATAATATAAAATTTAGTGTATATTATAAAATTAAATATTATAGTGTATATCATAATATAAAATTTAGTGTACATTATAATATAGAATTTAGTGTATATTATAACATTAAATATTATAGTATATATCATAATATAAAATTTTGTGTATATTATAAAATTAAATATTATAGTGTATATCATAATATAAAATTTAGTGTACATTATAATATAGAATTTAGTGTATATTATAACATTAAATATTATAGTATATATCATAATATAAAATTTTGTGTATATTATAAAATTAAATATTATAGCGTATATCATAATATAAAATTTAGTGTATATTATAACATTAAATATTATAGTGTATATCAAAATATAAAATTTAGTGTATATTATAAAATTAAATATTATAGTGTATATCATAATATAAAATTGAGTGTACATTATAATATAGAATTTAGTGTATATTATAACATTAAATATTATAGTATATATCATAATATAAAATTTTGTGTATATTACAAAATTAAATATTATAACGTATATCATAATATAAAATTTAGTGTATATTATAACATTAAATATTATAGTGTATATCATAATATAAAATTTAGTGTATATTATAACATTAAATATTATAGTGTATATCATAATATAAAATTTAGTGTATATTATAAAATTAAATATTATAGTGTATATCATAATATAAAATTTAGTGTATATTATAAAATTAAATATTATAGTGTATATCATAATATAAAATTTAGTGTACATTATAATATAGAATTTAATGTATATTATAACATTAAATATTATAGTATATATCATAATATAAAATTTTGTGTATATTATAAAAATAAATATTATAGTGTATATCATAATATAAAAATTAGTGTACATTATAATATAGAATTTAGTGTATATTATAACATTAAATATTATAGTATATATCATAATATAAAATTTTGTGTATATTATAAAATTAAATATTATAGTGTATATCATAATATAAAATTTAGTGTACATTATAATATAGAATTTAGTGTATATTATAACATTAAATATTATAGTATATATCATAATATAAAATTTTGTGTATATTATAAAATTAAATATTATAGCGTATATCATAATATAAAATTTAGTGTATATTATAACATTAAATATTATAGTGTATATCATAATATAAAATTTAGTGTATATTATAAAATTAAATATTATAGTGTATATCATAATATAAAATTTAGTGTACATTATAATATAGAATTTAGTGTATATTATAACATTAAATGTTATAGTATATATCATAATATAAAATTTTGTGTATATTATAAAATTAAATATTATAGTGTATATCATAATATAAAATTTAGTGTACATTATAATATAGAATTTAGTGTATATTATAACATTAAATATTATAGTATATATCATAATATAAAATTTTGTGTATATTATAAAATTAAATATTATAGCGTATATCATAATATAAAATTTAGTGTATATTATAACATTAAATATTATAGTGTATATCATAATATAAAATTTAGTGTATATTATAAAATTAAATATTGTAGTGTATATCATAATATAAAATTTAGTGTACATTATAATATAGAATTTAGTGTATATTATAACATTAAATATTATAGTGTATATCATAATATAAAATTTTGTGTATATTATAAAATTAAATATTATAGTGTATATCATAATATAAAATTTTGTGTATATTATAAAATTAAATATTATAGTGTATATCATAATATAAAATTTAGTGTACATTATAATATAGAATTTAGTGTATATTATAACATTAAATATTATAGTGTATATCATAATATAAAATTTTGTGTATGTTATAAAATTAAATATTATAGTATATATATCATAATATAAAATTTAGTGTATATTATAAAATTAAATATTATAGTGTATATCATAATATAAAATTTAGTGTACATAATAATATAGAATTTAGTGTATATTATAACATTAAATATTATAGTATATATCATAATATAAAATTTAGTGTATATTATAAAATTAAATATTATAGCGTATATCATAATATAAAATTTAGTGTATATTATAACATTAAATATTATAGTATATATCATAATATAAAATTTTGTGTATATTATAAAATTAAATATTATAGCGTATATCATAATATAAAATTTAGTGTATATTATAACATTAAATATTATAGTGTATATCATAATATAAAATTTAGTGTATATTATAACATTAAATATTATAGTGTATATCATAATATAGAATTTAGTGTATATTATAACATTAAATATTATAGTGTATATCATAATATAGAATTTAGTGTATATTATAACATTAAATATTATAGTGTATATCATAATATAAAATTTAGTGTATATTATAACATTAAATATTATAGTGCATATCATAATATAAAATTGAGTATATATTATAAAATATTATAGTGTACATTATAATATAGAATTTAGTGTATATTATAACATTAAATATTATAGTGTATATCATAATATAGAATTTAGTGTATATTATAAAATTAAATATTATAGTGCATATCATAATATAAAATTGAGTATATATTATAAAATATTATAGTGTACATTATAATATAGAATATAGTGTATATTATAACATTAAATATTATAGTATATATCATAATATAAAATTTTGTGTATATTATAAAATTAAATATTATAGCGTATATCATAATATAAAATTTAGTGTATATTATTACATTAAATATTATAGTGTATATCATAATATAAAATTTAGTGTATATTATAAAATTAAATATTATAGTGTATATCATAATATAAAATTTAGTGTACATTATAATATAGAATTTAGTGTATATTATAACATTAAATGTTATAGTATATATCATAATATAAAATTTTGTGTATATTATAAAATTAAATATTATAGTGTATATCATAATATAAAATTTAGTGTACATTATAATATAGAATTTAGTGTATATTATAACATTAAATATTATAGTATATATCATAATATAAAATTTTGTGTATATTATAAAATTAAATATTATAGCGTATATCATAATATAAAATTTAGTGTATATTATAACATTAAATATTATAGTGTATATCATAATATAAAATTTATTGTATATTATAAAATTAAATATTGTAGTGTATATCATAATATAAAATTTAGTGTACATTATAATATAGAATTTAGTGTATATTATAACATTAAATATTATAGTGTATATCATAATATAAAATTTTGTGTATATTATAAAATTAAATATTATAGTGTATATCATAATATAAAATTTTGTGTATATTATAAAATTAAATATTATAGTGTATATCATAATATAAAATTTAGTGTACATTATAATATAGAATTTAGTGTATATTATAACATTAAATATTATAGTGTATATCATAATATAAAATTTTGTGTATGTTATAAAATTAAATATTATAGTATATATATCATAATATAAAATTTAGTGTATATTATAAAATTAAATATTATAGTGTATATCATAATATAAAATTTAGTGTACATAATAATATAGAATTTAGTGTATATTATAACATTAAATATTATAGTATATATCATAATATAAAATTTAGTGTATATTATAAAATTAAATATTATAGCATATATCATAATATAAAATTTAGTGTATATTATAACATTAAATATTATAGTATATATCATAATATAAAATTTTGTGTATATTATAAAATTAAATATTATAGCGTATATCATAATATAAAATTTAGTGTATATTATAACATTAAATATTATAGTGTATATCATAATATAAAATTTAGTGTATATTATAACATTAAATATTATAGTGTATATCATAATATAGAATTTAGTGTATATTATAACATTAAATATTATAGTGTATATCATAATATAGAATTTAGTGTATATTATAACATTAAATATTATAGTGTATATCATAATATAAAATTTAGTGTATATTATAACATTAAATATTATAGTGCATATCATAATATAAAATTGAGTATATATTATAAAATATTATAGTGTACATTATAATATAGAATTTAGTGTATATTATAACATTAAATATTATAGTGTATATCATAATATAGAATTTAGTGTATATTATAAAATTAAATATTATAGTGCATATCATAATATAAAATTGAGTATATATTATAAAATATTATAGTGTACATTATAATATAGAATATAGTGTATATTATAACATTAAATATTATAGTATATATCATAATATAAAATTTTGTGTATATTATAAAATTAAATATTATAGTGTATATCATAATATAAAATTTAGTGTACATTATAATATAGAATTTAGTGTATATTATAACATTAAATATTATAGTATATATCATAATATAAAATTTTGTGTATATTATAAAATTAAATATTATAGTGTATATCATAATATAAAATTTAGTGTACATTATAATATAGAATTTAGTGTATATTATAACATTAAATATTATAGTATATATCATAATATAAAATTTTGTGTATATTATAAAATTAAATATTATAGCGTATATCATAATATAAAATTTAGTGTATATTATAACATTAAATATTATAGTATATATCATAATATAAAATTTTGTGTATATTATAAAATTAAATATTATAGCGTATATCATAATATAAAATTTAGTGTATATTATAACATTAAATATTATAGTGTATATCATAATATAAAATTTAGTGTATATTATAACATTAAATATTATAGTGTATATCATAATATAGAATTTAGTGTATATTATAACATTAAATATTATAGTGTATATCATAATATAGAATTTAGTGTATATTATAACATTAAATATTATAGTGTATATCATAATATAAAATTTAGTGTATATTATAACATTAAATATTATAGTGCATATCATAATATAAAATTGAGTATATATTATAAAATATTATAGTGTACATTATAATATAGAATTTAGTGTATATTATAACATTAAATATTATAGTGTATATCATAATATAGAATTTAGTGTATATTATAAAATTAAATATTATAGTGCATATCATAATATAAAATTGAGTATATATTATAAAATATTATAGTGTACATTATAATATAGAATATAGTGTATATTATAACATTAAATATTATAGTATATATCATAATATAAAATTTTGTGTATATTATAAAATTAAATATTATAGCGTATATCATAATATAAAATTTAGTGTATATTATTACATTAAATATTATAGTGTATATCATAATATAAAATTTAGTGTATATTATAAAATTAAATATTATAGTGTATATCATAATATAAAATTTAGTGTACATTATAATATAGAATTTAGTGTATATTATAACATTAAATGTTATAGTATATATCATAATATAAAATTTTGTGTATATTATAAAATTAAATATTATAGTGTATATCATAATATAAAATTTAGTGTACATTATAATATAGAATTTAGTGTATATTATAACATTAAATATTATAGTATATATCATAATATAAAATTTTGTGTATATTATAAAATTAAATATTAT
This sequence comes from Acanthosepion esculentum, assembly GCA_964036315.1. Classification (NCBI taxonomy): domain Eukaryota; kingdom Metazoa; phylum Mollusca; class Cephalopoda; order Sepiida; family Sepiidae; genus Acanthosepion; species Acanthosepion esculentum. Next base: position 10,306,602 of record OZ038498.1, on the reverse strand, counting down.
AGCGTATATCATAATATAAAATTTAGTGTATATTATAACATTAAATATTATAGTGTATATCATAATATAAAATTTAGTGTATATTATAAAATTAAATATTGTAGTGTATATCATAATATAAAATTTAGTGTACATTATAATATAGAATTTAGTGTATATTATAACATTAAATATTATAGTGTATATCATAATATAAAATTTTGTGTATATTATAAAATTAAATATTATAGTGTATATCATAATATAAAATTTTGTGTATATTATAAAATTAAATATTATAGTGTATATCATAATATAAAATTTAGTGTACATTATAATATAGAATTTAGTGTATATTATAACATTAAATATTATAGTGTATATCATAATATAAAATTTTGTGTATGTTATAAAATTAAATATTATAGTATATATATCATAATATAAAATTTAGTGTATATTATAAAATTAAATATTATAGTGTATATCATAATATAAAATTTAGTGTACATAATAATATAGAATTTAGTGTATATTATAACATTAAATATTATAGTATATATCATAATATAAAATTTAGTGTATATTATAAAATTAAATATTATAGCATATATCATAATATAAAATTTAGTGTATATTATAACATTAAATATTATAGTATATATCATAATATAAAATTTTGTGTATATTATAAAATTAAATATTATAGCGTATATCATAATATAAAATTTAGTGTATATTATAACATTAAATATTATAGTGTATATCATAATATAAAATTTAGTGTATATTATAACATTAAATATTATAGTGTATATCATAATATAGAATTTAGTGTATATTATAACATTAAATATTATAGTGTATATCATAATATAGAATTTAGTGTATATTATAACATTAAATATTATAGTGTATATCATAATATAAAATTTAGTGTATATTATAACATTAAATATTATAGTGCATATCATAATATAAAATTGAGTATATATTATAAAATATTATAGTGTACATTATAATATAGAATTTAGTGTATATTATAACATTAAATATTATAGTGTATATCATAATATAGAATTTAGTGTATATTATAAAATTAAATATTATAGTGCATATCATAATATAAAATTGAGTATATATTATAAAATATTATAGTGTACATTATAATATAGAATATAGTGTATATTATAACATTAAATATTATAGTATATATCATAATATAAAATTTTGTGTATATTATAAAATTAAATATTATAGTGTATATCATAATATAAAATTTAGTGTACATTATAATATAGAATTTAGTGTATATTATAACATTAAATATTATAGTATATATCATAATATAAAATTTTGTGTATATTATAAAATTAAATATTATAGTGTATATCATAATATAAAATTTAGTGTACATTATAATATAGAATTTAGTGTATATTATAACATTAAATATTATAGTATATATCATAATATAAAATTTTGTGTATATTATAAAATTAAATATTATAGTGTATATCATAATATAAAATTTAGTGTACATTATAATATAGAATTTAGTGTATATTATAACATTAAATATTATAGTATATATCATAATATAAAATTTTGTGTATATTATAAAATTAAATATTATAGTGTATATCATAATATAAAATTTAGTGTACATTATAATATAGAATTTAGTGTATATTATAACATTAAATATTATAGTATATATCATAATATAAAATTTTGTGTATATTATAACATTAAATATTATAGTGTATATCATAATATAAAATTTAGTGTATATTATAACATTAAATATTATAGTGTATATCATAATATAAAATTTAGTGTATATTATAAAATTAAATATTATAGTGTATATCATAATATAAAATTTAGTGTATATTATAAAATTAAATATTATAGTGTATATCATAATATAAAATTTAGTGTACATTATAATATAGAATTTAGTGTATATTATAACATTAAATATTATAGTGTATATCATAATATAAAATTTAGTGTACATTATAATATAGAATTTAGTGTATATTATAACATTAAATATTATAGTATATATCATAATATAAAATTTTGTGTATATTATAAAATTAAATATTATAGCGTATATCATAATATAAAATTTAGTGTATATTATAACATTAAATATTATAGTGTATATCATAATATAAAATTTAGTGTATATTATAAAATTAAATATTATAGTGTATATCATAATATAAAATTGAGTGTACATTATAATATAGAATTTAGTGTATATTATAACATTAAATATTATAGTATATATCATAATATAAAATTTAGTGTATATTATAAAATTAAATATTATAGCGTATATCATAATATAAAATTTAGTGTATATTATAACATTAAATATTATAGTATATATCATAATATAAAATTTTGTGTATATTATAAAATTAAATATTATAGCGTATATCATAATATAAAATTTAGTGTATATTATAACATTAAATATTATAGTGTATATCATAATATAAAATTTAGTGTATATTATAACATTAAATATTATAGTGTATATCATAATATAGAATTTAGTGTATATTATAACATTAAATATTATAGTGTATATCATAATATAGAATTTAGTGTATATTATAACATTAAATATTATAGTGTATATCATAATATAAAATTTAGTGTATATTATAACATTAAATATTATAGTGCATATCATAATATAAAATTGAGTATATATTATAAAATATTATAGTGTACATTATAATATAGAATTTAGTGTATATTATAACATTAAATATTATAGTGTATATCATAATATAGAATTTAGTGTATATTATAAAATTAAATATTATAGTGCATATCATAATATAAAATTGAGTATATATTATAAAATATTATAGTGTACATTATAATATAGAATATAGTGTATATTATAACATTAAATATTATAGTATATATCATAATATAAAATTTTGTGTATATTATAAAATTAAATATTATAGTGTATATCATAATATAAAATTTAGTGTACATTATAATATAGAATTTAGTGTATATTATAACATTAAATATTATAGTATATATCATAATATAAAATTTTGTGTATATTATAAAATTAAATATTATAGTGTATATCATAATATAAAATTTAGTGTACATTATAATATAGAATTTAGTGTATATTATAACATTAAATATTATAGTATATATCATAATATAAAATTTTGTGTATATTATAAAATTAAATATTATAGTGTATATCATAATATAAAATTTAGTGTACATTATAATATAGAATTTAGTGTATATTATAACATTAAATATTATAGTATATATCATAATATAAAATTTTGTGTATATTATAAAATTAAATATTATAGTGTATATCATAATATAAAATTTAGTGTACATTATAATATAGAATTTAGTGTATATTATAACATTAAATATTATAGTATATATCATAATATAAAATTTTGTGTATATTATAACATTAAATATTATAGTGTATATCATAATATAAAATTTAGTGTATATTATAACATTAAATATTATAGTGTATATCATAATATAAAATTTAGTGTATATTATAAAATTAAATATTATAGTGTATATCATAATATAAAATTTAGTGTACATTATAATATAGAATTTAGTGTATATTATAACATTAAATATTATAGTATATATCATAATATAAAATTTTGTGTATATTATAAAATTAAATATTATAGTGTATATCATAATATAAAATTTAGTGTACATTATAATATAGAATTTAGTGTATATTATAACATTAAATATTATAGTATATATCATAATATAAAATTTTGTGTATATTATAAAATTGAATATTATAGCGTATATCATAATATAAAATTTAGTGTATATTATAACATTAAATATTATAGTGTATATCATAATATAAAATTTAGTGTATATTATAAAATTAAATATTATAGTGTATATCATAATATAAAATTGAGTGTACATTATAATATAGAATTTAGTGTATATTATAACATTAAATATTATAGTATATATCATAATATAAAATTTTGTGTATATTACAAAATTAAATATTATAGCGTATATCATAATATAAAATTTAGTGTATATTATAACATTAAATATTATAGTGTATATCATAATATAAAATTTAGTGTATATTATAAAATTATATATTATAGTGTATATCATAATATAAAATTTAGTGTATATTATAAAATTAAATATTGTAGTGTATATCATAATATAAAATTTAGTGTACATTATAATATAGAATTTAGTGTATATTATAACATTAAATATTATAGTGTATATCATAATATAAAATTTTGTGTATATTATAAAATTAAATATTATAGTGTATATCATAATATAAAATTTTGTGTATATTATAAAATTAAATATTATAGTGTATATCATAATATAAAATTTAGTGTACATTATAATATAGAATTTAGTGTATATTATAACATTAAATATTATAGTGTATATCATAATATAAAATTTTGTGTATGTTATAAAATTAAATATTATAGTATATATATCATAATATAAAATTTAGTGTATATTATAAAATTAAATATTATAGTGTATATCATAATATAAAATTTAGTGTACATAATAATATAGAATTTAGTGTATATTATAACATTAAATATTATAGTATATATCATAATATAAAATTTAGTGTATATTATAAAATTAAATATTATAGCGTATATCATAATATAAAATTTAGTGTATATTATAACATTAAATATTATAGTGTATATCATAATATAAAATTTAGTGTATATTATAAAATTAAATATTATAGTGTATATCATAATATAAAATTTAGTGTACATTATAATATAGAATTTAGTGTATATTATAACATTAAATGTTATAGTATATATCATAATATAAAATTTTGTGTATATTATAAAATTAAATATTATAGTGTATATCATAATATAAAATTTAGTGTACATTATAATATAGAATTTAGTGTATATTATAACATTAAATATTATAGTATATATCATAATATAAAATTTTGTGTATATTATAAAATTAAATATTATAGCGTATATCATAATATAAAATTTAGTGTATATTATAACATTAAATATTATAGTGTATATCATAATATAAAATTTAGTGTATATTATAACATTAAATATTATAGTGTATATCATAATATAGAATTTAGTGTATATTATAACATTAAATATTATAGTATATATCATAATATAAAATTTTGTGTATATTATAAAATTAAATATTATAGTGTATATCATAATATAAAATTTAGTGTACATTATAATATAGAATTTAGTGTATATTATAACATTAAATATTATAGTGTATATCATAATATAAAATTTTGTGTATATTATAAAATTAAATATTATAGTGTATATCATAATATAAAATTTTGTGTATATTATAAAATTAAATATTATAGTGTATATCATAATATAAAATTTAGTGTACATTATAATATAGAATTTAGTGTATATTATAACATTAAATATTATAGTGTATATCATAATATAAAATTTTGTGTATATTATAAAATTAAATATTATAGTATATATATCATAATATAAAATTTTGTGTATATTATAAAATTAAATATTATAGTGTATATCATAATATAAAATTTTGTGTATATTATAAAATTAAATATTATAGTATATATCATAATATAAAATTTTGTGTATATTATAAAATTAAATATTATAGTGTATATCATAATATAAAATTTAGTGTACATTATAATATAGAATTTAGTGTATATTATAACATTAAATATTATAGTATATATCATAATATAAAATTTTGTGTATATTATAAAATTAAATATTATAGTGTATATCATAATATAAAATTTAGTGTACATTATAATATAGAATTTAGTGTATATTATAAAATTAAATATTATAGTGTATATCATAATATAAAATTTAGTGTATATTATAACATTAAATATTATAGTGTATATCATAATATAAAATTTAGTGTATATTATAACATTAAATATTATAGTGTATATCATAATATAGAATTTAGTGTATATTATAACATTAAATATTATAGTGTATATCATAATATAGAATTTAGTGTATATTATAACATTAAATATTATAGTGTATATCATAATATAAAATTTAGTGTATATTATAACATTAAATATTATAGTGTATATCATAATATAGACTTTAGTGTATAACATTAAATATTATAGTGTATAACATAATATAAAATTTAGTGTGTATTATAACATTAAATATCATAGTATGTTAATAATTGTATATATTATAGTATATATTATAACATTAAATATTATAGTGTATATTATTAGATAGAATTTAGTATATAGTATAGCATTTCAAGAAACATAATTTTGCTAATCGTTCAATGTTTCTTATCAACTTAATGCAATAAATACTAAAATATTAAAATCAATTAATTTACATTTTATTAAACTAATATTGATTTATGAATATATTCTGCTGTCGATTTAGATATGGGAAAATAATTACAATCAATTTTGTATAATAAATATATATACATCAAAAGGCAAGTCCTTTTTTTGCAATATTTATGTACAAATACAATAATCTGACTTCATTTCTTCACAAAGAAGAGTTCCATATAGCAGAGAAATGTGAATAACTATTTCCTAAATGTATACATCACAAGAGAACAAAATGTGTACATTTTATTCAGTATAAAATTACTATCCTCATAATAAATGTACTATTTATAAGACTAGCAATTGAGACTAGCTTATAAAGTTCTCAGATTCAGTACTATTGTACTAAAGCTGTGATTTCAATATCATACAATTTCCCTGTCATGGTGGAAAAAATGTTGATTGAAATGTTTACAGTTATTAATTATTTAAATTTGTTTCACTGACTTTCACAGCAAGTTTTAAGATAAAAGTTTGCAGCATTTGTAAAATCAAATTGCTTTCCTAATTTTAATTAGAGATTTAAGGCACATTAAGACATCTAAACATGCAACTCATTCCCTTGGGAGGGTGTTATGAGACACCCCTTCAAAACAAAAGCTGAAAAGAACAGGAAAGATATTACAAGATTTCATTTTTTCATGTACACCATAATCTCACTTTAAATAGCTTGAAATAACAAGTCTATTAACAATACTAGCACAAGTGTCTATCATTGTAAACGTTGCTACAGCTGACAAAGATAATAAAGAAATGAAGGTTGATCATCATATATTTACTGAAAGAAGGATTCGACCATTTTGATTGTCAGGTATGAACTGGTTGCACAATCAAAATTCTAGCATCTCTTAAACCCCCTAAAGAAACTTTTGCACATGCAGACTATAATAAAAGAATGAACATGCAAGACAAAAAAAAACATACAATATTTTTCAGTGTCCGAGGCAAAATGGTTTCCATGATGAATCTGTTAATTCCAACAGACATACGTTTAAACAAAAGTCTCAAACTCTTTTATCTTGTTTGGTGTCAACTTGTAATTAATGTAACATTTATCCTTAAAACATTGGCAGTCTGACCTGGCTAGCAATTTTTGGTTGGTTGCTTGGAGGGGGGCACATTTAGATAAATTACTATCATTAAGTAGCATATGAAATTAATTGTGTCATTTTAACCTTAATTCATGGTTAATACACTTGGCATTTACTTTGAGAGTTACACTTGGAATCAGTCACCATTGTTAGGGGATGGGTTTTTTTCTTATGGCTTGTATTACTTATATAATCACATTTTATCGAAAAACAGTTATTTGCTAAAGAAGTCTTTTTTCTAATTATTTTTAAATATGTTTTTCCATCTTATTATTTTTATTCATGTTCATCACTGTCTCTTTTTTTATAGTAGGAGGGAAACTAGTACATTAACAATTAAGACTTTTGATATTTGTTTTCATTGGTACAAGCAACACTATTGCAATATTCTTCTCAACTACAAACATTTGGCTTTAAAAGGCGGTCATTAATCTTGCGCTCAAAAGTGCATCACAGAAGTAACCCCAAACGTTGTATTTATGCCATACACAATTCACTTGCTGAATTTGGTAGATGGCCATGCAGCCTAAGGGGCTGTTGATTCTGCAACACTTTAGGGAACATCAGACCATCTGCGTTCATTCTTTTCTGCCTCGGTTCTTCATTGAGATATCCTGAGTGCAACAATTGGTCAGACTATTAAACAGGTCGTGGAAACAAGATGGAGTAGTTGAGCAGATGCTGTGAATGTTGTACAGAAAATAATTTTCAATGATTGCTCTGGAATGACTAACAGAAGATAGAGAAAATACAGCTACCAAGTCAGATGTACAGATTGTTTTTAATGTGATGATATAATTTCCTTTAGTGTCTGTCTATATTTCTGAGATAAGGCATTATTTACATTATTCGGACTATTGTCCTCATCTTTGACGCAATATTTATTACAATGTTTCAGCCTTTCAGTATCTGTCTATATTTCTGAGATGAGGTATTATGTACATTATTTACATTATTCGGACTATTGTCCTCATCTTTGACGCCATATTTATTACAACGTTTCGGCCTTTCAGTATCTGTCTATATTTCTAAGATAAGGTATTATGTACACTATTTACATTATTCGTACTATTGTCCTCATCTTTGTTACCATATTTATCACAACATTTCAGCCGTTGTACGCTCCAGCCATCTTCAGGTGGTTGGAATATCGAACTGAACCCTTTATTTTGCTCTCTGGGGTAGACTGTTCTACTTCCACGTGCCATGTCTAATGGATGTCAGTTAGAAGTTATCTCCTGTTAATTCACCTCTCCCAGTTCTCCACTGCCTTAACCAGGTGTTGAACTCACTACTCTTTGGGTCCTGTCACTGAATCTAACCAACACCTTTATCCACTGTGCACAGTGGATAAAATCTACCCCAGCAATCAAAATAAAGGGTTCAGTTCAATATTCCAACCACCTGAAGAAGGCTGGAGCATACAACGGCCGAAACGTTGTTATAAATATGGCGACAAAGATGAGGACAATAGTCTGAATAATGTAAATAATTTCCTTTTTAGACTTTCCTTGGTCTTTGTAAGTCTATACTTCCTGAAATCAATGATGCTCAAATGTCTCCCCAAACAAAAAGAATGGACTTACAACGTTGTACCCTTAAACTCTTCGCCTTAAGAGGTGCTCTTCTTCAAAATTAAGACAAGATAGTGGAGGATGCAATAACCTATTGCAAAGGAAATTGTTAGTGTTGAATTCACAAGAAGAAACGAATAGATGGTGAAGGGTCTGACAATGCAGCACAAGGTTATGAAGCTGAGCTAAGAAGAGAAAATCTCTGTGCTAGACAGGCTAACTGAAGTAATATTTTCTAGATTTGAACAACTTCATGGCCTTTCAGAGAAATACAACTTCCTTACGCATTCAAATCTATTAGAGGAAGTATATGGTTGCCAGTTAAGATATAGAAAAAAAGAAGCGTTCCTCATGGAAAGGAAGAGACTGCAGCATTTTATGGTGGTTGCTGAAACTAGAGATGGGAAGGCCTTTGCAACTTCTGCAGCTTGTTGAAAACTATAATTTTGTTAATTCTTTACCATATTTGTTCTGCTACATATGTTCCTGGCTTATAAAATTGGTATTGTGTATCAATCTCTAAACTGTAGTTAATAAAGAACTACCTTAGAGCAGTAATAAGTCAAGTCTTACCTCTCTGCCAGTACTTTCTACTGCCAAAGAAATAAATTTTGATACCATGATTCAAAATTTTGTGAAGAGGAAAACCAGAAAAATTAACTTAAAATAATTGTTTTCTTTTTTTTTTGTCTGCAGTCAAAACAAAATAAATGGTAGTAATGCTAATTTTTCTTTATATTTTGTAAATGATGTTCATTTGGGAATGTTGTTTAAAGGGGCAGTAAATTCTACAACCACCCCAGGCAGCACAAATAATATCAGTTATGTGCCATATGTGTATCTTTCGATACATGACTGAAGAGGCAGATTTTTTCCTGCAATAGGTTGCCATTTCTTTCTGCAGCAGACCAGTTGCCATCCGAGGCTATAGAACGCAGTCTGTCCTGCTATTTACCCATAGCTAGGAGGAGGGGGGAGAAGAAGAGGATTCATATCTTTCCCAAGGGTATTAGCACATAAGTGAATGTAATAGACTTGACTGGAATTTGAACTCGGCTCTCCGATTCTTCAATCTGAGCCACTATCCATTACTCCACCATGCTGCTTGTAAATATTAATTATTGCAAGAAACAGATTTTTTTTTGTATATTTATATTTAAAGTTTCCCGACCAAGCACTCTCAGGGTGACCATCTCAAAAGTAGCAGAGTGTATGATGCAGTCATAGTGTGATGACTTACCCCGGAACTCGAAACGCGTACGAACGTGTCTTGCCTGCGTGGCGAATCCTGCAAGAAACATGGCTGCGTGTGAAGACGCGTTTTATGCGCGCCGGTCTCGTTCAGAACGAGATTGCGCAACAACACATGCAAATTTTGCAGTGTCGGAGTGCCATAAAAAGGAGACGTTAGCGGCACAGACAGATTCAGTCTTTCGGCGGACTTCGTGAAACAGAGTCGGACGTGCGAACTGACTGACTGGCGTACTAAGAGGCAGTTATAGCCGGTACGTTTGATTTTGGTGTCCGTTTCACGACTTTGTTATGGCCGAGGAAAGGAGTCTTGCAATCTCTTTCTTTGTAGTGACGGCAGAGAAGAACAGCTTTCGTCACATTGACGTGAAAGTTGCAGAATAGAATTTTTTCGTACTTGTTTTTACCGCCTACACGTAGACTAGATATCAGTAGGTTTGTTACTTCAGTGACTGATAACTTTATGTCACCACAGGCATTTGAGTATTCTGAAAAGAATAAGTCAGTATTTAGTACAGGGCCCCTCCCCTAAACTAGTGTCTGTACAAGAGACATAAAAAGTTTAATTGTTTTTTTCTTGAAAGATATATTTGCTTTTTTTACATCCCATGACCCATAGGGTCTTAGGGGCACCATGTGTGCTGCAGACGCAGCAGAAGTAGTTTTTCTCGAGTTAGATACACTGACAGAGAACAACCCTCTCCAGGCCAGTTTTGAATTCAAAATTTTTCCTTCTCCTAGACTGGTTGCCACCCAAGGTTATAGAATCCAGTCTGTCCTGCTATTTACCCATAGCTGGGGGGATAAGAAGAGAATTCATACCTTTTCCAAGGGTATTAGCACGTATGTGAATGTAATGGATCTGACTGGAATTTGAACTCTGCTCTCCGATTCCTCAATCCGAGCTGCTATCCATTACTCCACCATGCTAAACAATATATAGCTATCTTAAAGACACAGGGTAAACTTTCAAGGTTTATTTTATGAATAAAATTAACATATTCAGTGTTAATAATGTAATTATTAAATTACCTATCTCTCTGAAAAATTGAGAGTTATTGTACATAATAATTATGAAAAACTGTAAAACTTATGGGTGAGGATGACAATTAATGTCATTTCTATATAACATCAGTAATATTATCAGGGATCTTTTAACCCTCACAAAGACAAAGAAATGACGTTTTCAGATTATATTAGAATTTCTGACTGAAATGAATTTGGAAGCTAATTTTGACTTGATCATCAATCAAGCGATTAAAATCCTCAATTATTAATAATAATGGTCAAATTACATAGCAAATTTGTTCTTGGTACTGATTTTCAGTCACGTTCATTTAAAGCTTCTCAAAATATTTGGGAGAATTGTTTGGTTGACACTTTATTATTAAATACTTTTGTTGTGTTCTGTGTCACCTCTGGATCACCACATGACTACATAAAAAGGTATCAATGAAAAGGACCATTTCTTTTTGTTATTTGTTTTATTAAAAGTGGCAGCTTAAATTAAGAGGTAGAAGGGGGAAATGACGTCAGAGGGATGCATGTTGCACATTGGTTCAGCATCCCTCTGTAGGTAGTCTTAGCTGGTTGCTAACCTGGGTGTTGGAGGTGTATCGACAGTTCAGACTTCTGGAGACCCTCTGTTGAAGTGATGCCATTTTAGACTTATATAAACCCAGAAAAAGGCAATCCATCACTGTCAGAATATCCTGCCCACGAAACACTCTGTCCAATTGCTGACCATTCTGACCCTGGTCTTTGCATTCTGTAATATTTTACTGACTGCTAACAATACCTGTTATTTAATTTGTAAGCACCAAGCAATATTGCTTTAAATTTGCTAACAGTGCATCAAACTTGTAACATTTTTATTTGCTGGTTCCATGTCCAGAATTGGTGAAAGTTAAATAATTAAAGACTTTTTGGTTTCTCATTTATTTGGAAGTCAACATTGTAGCCAGTGGCATCAAGACAATGGACACAGCATCTATTTTGTAGCCAGTGGCATCAAGACAATGGACACAGCATCTATTTTGTAGCCAGTGGCATCAAGACAATGGACACAGCATCTATTTTGTAGCCAGTGGCATCAAGACAATGGACACAGCATCTATTTTGTAGCCAGTGGCATCAAGACAATGGACACAGCATCTATTTTGTAGCCAGTGGCATCAAGACAATGGACACAGCATCTATTTTGTAGCCAGTGGCATCAAGACAATGGACACAGCATCTATTTTGTAGCCAGTGGCATCAAGACAATGGACACAGCATCTATTTTGTAGCCAGTGGCATCAAGACAATGGACACAGCATCTATTTTGTAGCCAGTGGCATCAAGACAATGGACACAGCATCTATTTTGTAGCCAGTGGCATCAAGACAATGGACACAGCATCTATTTTGTAGCCAGTGTCATCATGACAATGTTTTCTGCAAAATAGATGCTGCATCCAAAGTTTAAAAAAACTTTAAAGAAAAAAGAAAAAACTTTTATTTTTGTATTTTTTATTTTATTTTTTCTTATTTTAATAGAAAGAAAAATTATTTTCCAATCAATAAGATTCAATTGCATTGTCTTTTGATGTTTTTAAAATTTTAACAAAAACAAATGATTCACTTTTCCCGCTTATTTTCAGTTTTTTTTTTCAGTTTTTCCTGTTTCTTTCTTTCTATTTTTTTGTTTGATTTTCTTTTTTCTTGCACACATTTCTGGCTCCATATTTTTATGGCACTATGATCTTGCATTTACATAAGTTCTTTAATTAGTATCAGATTAGTTGTAGTAGTAGTAGTAGTAATAATAATAATAATAGTACTACTGGTAGGATTACTAGCAATATTGATAGAACTTGTTGCCACTGTTGTTTCTTTTTTTCATCACTACTTTTGTTATACGCGTGTTTTCTTTTCTTTTTATAATAATGCACCCCCCCCTTCATGTAGGTACATACTTTAAGAAGAGATACATTATCAAGGCACTGAGCAGTCCTGAAGCAGGCAAAGTCCCTAGCCATGCCAACACAATATTTCGGAAGAGTGACCAGTCAACATTCTCCTTTGAACGTACTCGACCAACAAACACAACAGAACCGACCTTACAGTGCGTTGTGCTGATGGGGATGCCAATGTTGGAAGCAATGAGAACAGTCAGTGCAGAACCAATTTCAATGCAGAAACCGCTAAAAAAAACAGAAAAAAAAACAGTGAATTCATGGCATTAATGCCAACAGAAATGCAGAGCAATGAAAACAATTTTCTTATAATACAAGAATTCAAATTTTAAGTTTTCAAAACTAATGCTATGAGACATAAAAATAGTGAGAAAAGAAATTCACCTCATAAAAATGTGAAATTTATGCTACACTACATTCTTTAAAAGTGGGTTGCATAAGAGTTATTGGTAGAATCAGCCAACTGAGTTCGAATTCTGGTTTAGTCTGTTACATTCACTTTTACACTAATGCTCTTAGGAAAGGTTTGAATTAATTTATTTCACTTCCAGTTATGGGTTAATTAGTTGAGTATATAGAGCTCTTTAGCTTTGGATGGTAGCAAGTCTAGGTGAAGGCCTGCTCTGGATTAAAAACTGTGGATAAAGCAAAGGAAATTTCACGATCTCTCCCAAAAAGTCATGATAGGTATTTATCAGTGCATTCACATCACAACCGAATGTGACACAAGGTCAGAAGTTGTAGTAATTCACAAACAAAATAAGAAAAAGGAATCATGATTGGCTATGTTCTGAAAGGACGTGGCAGTAAAAACGAAAATGGAAAAATTTCCATTCAATTTAGTGAAGAAAATTTTGTTTGACTGTTGAAGAAGATATTTGTTTGTTTTTTTTTCATTTTTTATTCATCTTCAAAGATCAGAAAAATTACCATTTAAAAAGGTCATGAGTTTAAAAGTTCATCCAATTTGTATAAGTGTACTGTCAGAATGGATTAATAAATTACTATTTAAAAAAAAGAAATTATTGAATAATTGCATGTTGATTCAAATTGAAAAATTATTTCTTTTATTAGAAACATCTGAATAGACAATACATTTGTGAATAGAAGCAGTTCTATTGTCCATTTTACTAATTAGGTAAAATATTCGGACAATAAATTGGAGAATGTCATTGAAATAACCTTAATAAGGAACGTGTGTGTGTGTGTGTGCGCATTTATATAAATACAAAGACATGATAGAATTAAACAGACTAAGATGTAAAATTTTAATAAAGATATAATTATTGATAATTGCTCAATTTATTATAAAATATAAAAGAAATAACACAAACACTTTACAATGACTCATAGTCCAAGAAAACGGTAAAACCTTTTGAAATGGATCAATCTGAAGATGGAATAAATTGCACTGAAAATAGGATTTTCATTTTCAACTGTGAAGTGTATAACTGTAGAATTCACTAAAGGAAACCACAACCATTTCTTGCTCAGATCAACTTGAACCATCAGAGTAGTGTCTTTGTGTAGTCATACAATAAATGGAAAATTGCCTAACCAAAAATATTTTTTGAAATTTCCATTAGCATACTGTCAAACATGGTCAATTTTGGCTTATTACTTGGGGAACAATTTTTTTAGCAATTTTAAGCAAATCCTTACAGTGAAAAATATGATTTTTGCAGAAGGAAGAAATTTCCTAATATTAACAAAATTGAAATAAAAATTAAAATGATTTTGCTTTAAGCAACAAAAACCATTTCTTTTCTTTTCTTTTTAGATGAGGAACAATCAATAGTGAAAGTCTTGTTTAAAACAAGTTCATCAACTATCATTAGTTAGGATATTTTAGTCAGAGAATATCACTCTAGAACAAGGGTGGGCAAACTATGGCCTGCGGGCCACATGTGGCCCACCAAACGATTTTGTGCGGCCTGCTTTAAAATGTTATTTATTAAAACTATATTTTTCCTTTAAAAGCCCTTTATTTTGCCAATTTTAAATATCAATTATTTTGGTTTATATATACTATGCGGCCCAGTAAAACTATACATTTTTAGAATGCGGCCCTTGTACTAAAAGGTTTGCCCACGCCTGCTCTAGAACAAAGAAATACAAATTAAATATTTGCCTACCCAAGTCAAATCCACATCTTACACCAAGTTTATTATTTATAAGTTAAAAAAAAAATTATAAATTCAAATTCATAATTTTATTTTCAATTTGTGTATAAAGGATCTGCAGTTTCTAATGTCTTCAAAATCATTTGTTTTCTAAAACATGCCTGAAACTTGTACGTAAAGAGTAATTTTAACCGACCCATTTTTTTTCCTTTTTCTGTGACAGGTAAACACTTATGTGGCACAAGTTAACCCTACCCTTATCAGTAGAGTATAGTTAGATCTAAAAGTACCCATCAATCCTCAGCATCTCCCACCTGCTGGGGAAAGGCTGAGGATTGAGGGATGAATTTGATGAATGGGTCAGCACTCTTAAAGTTGACCAGGTGTTTTGTTATCTACAGAAAGTTGCCCGATTTGGGGAAAAGCTCAGAAGACATAAAGAAAGCAGAATTATTATTTTGATTAAATGGTTTCTGTTCTCACAGAAATAGTAAAAGATTGAAAAAAAGGTTACTTGCATTATTTACATTATTCAGACTGTTATCCTCATTTTCATTGCCATATTCACATTTCGACCTCTATATCTCTGAGATGAGGTATTATGATTACTTGCATTATTTACATTACTCAGACTGTTATCCTCATCTTCATTGCCATATTCACATTTTGGCCTCTATATCTCTGAGATGAGGTATTATGATTACTTGCATTATTTACATTATTCAGACTGTTATCCTCATCTTCATTGCCATATTCACATTTTGGCCTCTATATCTCTGAGATGAGGTATTATGATTACTTGCATTATTTACATTACTCAGACTGTTATCCTCATCTTCATTGCCATATTCACATTTTGGCCTCTATATCTCTGAGATGAGGTATTATGATTACTTGCATTATTTACATTACTCAGACTGTTATCCTCATCTTCATTGCCATTTTCACAACGTTTTGGCCATTGTACACTCCAGCCTTCTTCAAGTAATTGGTATTTCGAACCAAACCCTTTATTTCGCCCACCGGAGTAGATTGTTCTAGTTCCACGTGCCATGCCTCTTCTGGATGTCTCAGTTATTTCCCTTTAACTGAACTCCCCAAGTATTTTGGTTCACTGCTGTGGCCTGGTATTGAACTCACAACTCTTTGGGTCTAGTCACTGAATCTAAGCAACACCTTTATCCACTGGGCATGTGGGACTAGAACAATCTACCCTGGTGGACAAAATAAAGAGTTCGGTTTCAAATTCTAATCACTTGAAGAAAGCTGGAGTGTACAATAGCCAAAATGTTGTGAATATGGCAATGAAGATGAGGATAACAGTCCAAATAATGTAAATAATACAAGTAATCATAATACCTCATCTCAGAGATATAGACAGATATTGGAAAAAAGGTAATGTTTTGGGGTTAAGTTGATAAAAAACTAATTGATTATATATATATATATATATATATATATATATATGTTTGTTTGTCAATTCTGAAGTTGGGAGAGGGATGTCTCATAAAAATATAGTATTTATTGCCAGTTACATACCTTGATGGAGTAATTTTAGTCAAATCTTCACCCATAGTTTTAATGACACGTCGTCCCCAGATCCATAATCCTAGGGAGATACCACATCCACCATAAAAGAGGATCCAAATAGGTGTGGGAGCTGCTTGCAATACACTCTTATCACGGGCAATTACCCATAAGGCAACAATTGGACCAATGGCATTACTGAAATATACAAAATTAAAAAGGCTTTTAGTTATTTTTTTTCTTTTTAGGACAAATCTTGTTTTTGCTAGAAGTTAATGAGTTTATCAGAACTTCTCTTTATCTTTCAAAATAAAATCAAAGAGCACCACAATTCTGTATCCTTGTAAGTAAGTCATCTATATGAAATGATATAAGTTGTAGTACATACACCCTTGTACAAATTAATTGAAACAAAATGAATAATTCTCTTATTTACTTTTTTTTCATATTTTTTCATTGAAGCATGACCCAGTGCGCATGTTAATACTTCGTATTTCCATTCCATGAAGTCGTTCCTTGGAGATTGACCTCAGATTCTCAATTGGATTTAAATCAGGAGAATTTCCGGGCCAGTCTATAGTACTTTGATTTGCTCACTGGTAAGTCTTTCCAGTGTGTTCGTGCAGCGTTACAATTTTTGTACACTTGGAGTAATGTCTATCGTAGACAATAGCTGTAGGACAACTAATTGACAGTCAAGACAATAGTGTCTGGGCGTGATAAAAATCTGATGCAGTCATGGATGACGTAATATTTTTCAAGGCCAAACAAATTTCATCATACACCCTGAAATTAGATTCATATTATTGCACACCATTGCAAATGACCTAATCTGAGGAAAAAATATAACTAGATTACACCCTGTCACTCTAGTGAGTCTAAAACTTACCAAATGTGAAAGAAAGGAAACTAAAGTGATTGTTTCAATTAATTTGCACAAGGGTATATATTCAACTATATTAAGTGATATATGGATATTAAATAAATTTTAAATAATATTTGGACATTAATTAATATGAAATATATGTATATTAAATACTAAAAATATGGATATCAAATAAATGTTAAATAAATATCAAATCAATGAACTCATTCAATAGCTTAGTGAAAATGATTAGATTGTTTTGTTAGGTTTTAGTATAATATATATCTTGATAACAGTAATATTGCAATATGATGATGATGATGATAAACTTAAGAGATGCTTGTAGTAAGGTATGGCTTTTGTTTAATTCACCTGTAAAAATATTTTATTATTACAATTAGAATAATCATTTTATGTATGGTATTTATTTGTGCTAAGTGAAGATAAAATTTTCTTAAATGAAGATGAAAATTTCTTTGTTTAATATTATTACATTTTTGATTTTTTTATCAAAATAATGTAAAAAAATAATGTAAAATAATGTAAAAATATAATGTAAAAATATAATGTAAAAAAATAATGTAAAATAATGTAAAAATATAATGTAAAAAATAATGTAAAAATATAATGTAAAAAAATAATGTAAAATATAATGTAAAAAAATAATGTAAAATATAATGTAAAAAAATAATTTAAAATAATGTAAAAATATTATGTAATAAAATAATGTAATAAAATAATGTAAAATAATGTAAAAAATAATGTAAAAATATTATGTAAAAAAATAATGTAAAATAATGTAAAAAAAGTAAAATTTATTATTGACAATCTTGGATAAAATTTGGAAAGCAAAGCAGAAAAGTTTTACCTGACATCATTTCCACCATGTGCAAATGAACCAAAAACAGCAGTGAGTATTTGCAGAAATGAAAACAATTGGTAAGTCTCAGGGGCATCTTGGACATTTTCACGAGCTTTTTTTTTCTGAAAAAATAAATAAATAAATAAAATGGCCACAGAGTTATGTTATGTGGTACAATTAAATATTGCTTGAATTTTACTTTACAGAAAATAATATGAATTGTTTCATACCTCAGCTTCAGATAATGATATGCGTTTCCCATCTGAAAATTAAATAAAAATGATTTCATCAGTAACACAAAGATGATCAAAACTAAAAGTCATGGAATTTACAAGTCTGTCAATGATCATCATTTTGATTCAAAGTTTGTTTCTTTCACACAAATTATACAGAAACATCTCTCACCTAACCAAAACATCAAAGAATAATTCTCAAGATATATTCTTCATATATATCAAAGATCCATCAGTGACAGCATAAACTTGATAGTTTTTCAATAAATTAGATGTAGCTTTAATGTTAGGAATTAAGTCACTGAAATATTCTTGTTCAGCCACATCAATGAATATAAGAAACTATTAACATTGAAATAATTGGAATAATATTGATTAACAAGAAATGAATATAGTTTTAGATAAATAATTATAAACAAACATTTAAACTTATTCTAAAAATAGAAAAATCTTGACAATATTTAGTATTTAGTGTTGTGAAAAGATTAGCAGTTAAAGATTTTTGCTAGTAAAACTAAAATGCAACACTAGATTTAATATAAAAATGAATGAAGAAAATACTTTCAGGATAATTCACTTGACTGACTTGAACGTTTTCATCTAGTTTGAAATTAACATTTTTTTTAATAAATTTCTAAGTTGATTTTTTTTTTCCTTCTAAAGTTAAGCTTTTTTTCTATTTAGTTTGTTTTACTTCTATTTGGTAAGTTTTGTGTAAATATGGTAAACGTCAAAGTCATCTGTCAACCAGACCTCGGCAGGGATGTTATCAAATCCACAAGCCTTTCCATGCTTTATGTGCATCTTTGCAGCTGTCAGTCCGTTCGTATTGAAAATTCTTGATGTCGAGTTCTTGTTCGATTAATCTTTGTGTGGGGTTTCTTTGTAATTGTGGAAGGCTTGCCAAGCAGGTCTTCAAAGTGCATTTTCCATTTGCCAATCCTCGCATTTTCATCGACAGCCTTTAGCTTGGCTTTGCTACGGCTTTTTTGGCCACTGATTTCATTGACTGTTTTCCGTGCAGTCGCTGCTTGCTTGTTTACAGATGCATTCGCGATAGTATCGATAATCCAAAAAGAATTCTTGACCTGATGATGAGGTAAACGTATGTTTAGGTTTACACTCTGCTGTTTTAAGTGCTATTCCCAATATAAGAAATTTGAGTTTTGTATATCTTGCGAATAAGTTGATTAAAAAAAAAAAAAAAAAAAGACCCGCATTTGGAAGAAGACCATTATATTTGAAATTAAATGCTTCTTTCTCGTAGATCAATTTATAGACGTACTGGTAGCAAATTAGCCGAACAGATCTCTCAGTATGAATATTTATACCATGAAGATATAACAAATTCTTAAAGAACAAACATAACTGCTAAGAGGAAAAGAATTGTGTACTTTTCTTGATGTCATATTTCTGCTTAGTGTTGTGGAGATTTTTATAAGTAATATTATTTTAAAACAAATCATCTACCATTTTAGAAATGTGGCAAAAAGTTTATGCCTCAGATAAAATTGTTGAAAATGCAAATGTAATTTATAAGAAGGTAATAAACTACCTGGTCCCATTTCCATTTGTGAGCAACTCTCAGCACTGCCTCCGAGTTTCAGCAGGGGAGAGGCAGAGCTGCTCAAACTGAGGACCTGTGAATTGATGGCGTCATTTGTCCCTGGAGGCTGTAAAATATCATTAATATCATTTCATCAATGGCAATAAATCAATGATAAAAAATGAAACCTGAAAAAAATCAAACAATAGCATTTGGCAGAAATATCAGAAAATATAAATTTATTTGAAGAAAACTGCTTGCTTTGGTTTGGTTTGTTTTATGGCAACCTCAATGGGTTATTTAATGCTGTCAAGATTTTTATTGCTGGTAATATTTTTTATCTATCTATCTCAGTATATATTGGTTTCGCTTGGTTTGTTTTACGGCATATCAACCTCAATGGGTTATTTAATGCTGTCAAGATTTTTATTGCTGGTAATATTTTTTATCTATCTATCTCAGTATATATTGGTTTCGCTTGGTTTGTTTTACGGCATATCAACCTCAATGGGTTATTTAATGCTGTCAAGATTTTTATTGCTGGTAATATTTTTTATCTATCTATCTCAGTATATATTGGTTTCGCTTGGTTTGTTTTACGGCATATCAACCTCAATGGGTTATTTAATGCTGTCAAGATTTTTATTGCTGGTAATATTTTTTATCTATCTATCTCAGTATATATTGGTTTCGCTTGGTTTGTTTTACGGCATATCAACCTCAATGGGTTATTTAATGCTGTCAAGATTTTTATTGCTGGTAATATTTTTTATCTATCTATCTCAGTATATATTGGTTTCGCTTGGTTTGTTTTACGGCATATCAACCTCAATGGGTTATTTAATGCTGTCAAGATTTTTATTGCTGGTAATATTTTTTATCTATCTATCTCAGTATATATTGGTTTCGCTTGGTTTGTTTTACGGCATATCAACCTCAATGGGTTATTTAATGCTGTCAAGATTTTTATTGCTGGTAATATTTTTTATCTATCTATCTCAGTATATATTGGTTTCGCTTGGTTTGTTTTACGGCATATCAACCTCAATGGGTTATTTAATGCTGTCAAGATTTTTATTGCTGGTAATATTTTTTATCTATCTATCTCAGTATATATTGGTTTCGCTTGGTTTGTTTTACGGCATATCAACCTCAATGGGTTATTTAATGCTGTCAAGATTTTTATTGCTGGTAATATTTTTTATCTATCTATCTCAGTATATATTGGTTTCGCTTGGTTTGTTTTACGGCATATCAACCTCAATGGGTTATTTAATGCTGTCAAGATTTTTATTGCTGGTAATATTTTTTATCTATCTCAGTATATATTGGTTTCACTTGGTTTGTTTTACGGCATATCAACCTCAATGGGTTATTTAATGCTGACAAGATTTTTATTGCTGGTAATATTTTTCTTTTTTAAAAATGTATTGCTGTTAATTTTTTTTTCCAAAAATGTATCGCTGGTAATAATTTTTTTTCTCCAAAAATTGCATTGCTGGTAATATTTTTCTTTTGCAAAATTATATTGCTACTAATAATTTTTCCCCCAAAGTATTGCTGGTATTAGAACTTATTTTTATACTTTCATAGTGTTTTGATCCCACTTTTGGTCTGTTAAGTATTTTCCCATAGCTGGAACCCTAACAGGTGCTACCACTCCAGGTCAGGGTGGACCCGGAAACACCAGCAATTAAGAGGTGGTTCTATGCTCCTCAAAACCTCCTGATCAGAGGCCTTGCTGTCGGACGTAGTTTATCATCTTACCCAGGATGGAAAGAAAATTGCCACAAACTTTCTAAAACAGTGAGTTTATATTAAAACATTTATACTTGATATTATTTAATAAATGCAAAATACAAGAACGGCTGATTTTAGAGTAGGTCTTGGTGTATTAATTATCTAAAACAAAATATCTAGTTACAGGGGCAGATCCGGGCGTGGGGGTTGCATAGAGGGTGCAGCCCCCCCCACCCCAATTTCTGAGAAAATGTTTTTGGTTTCAATGTAAATAACTTAATATATCATGCAATAAAATGTTTGAAAATGTGGAGCTTATGACAAACAGTGAATATTTTAAGCGTGCAATCTATATTCAATTTCTCGGCTCTCTTTTGCAAGAGTTCATCTGCTGATTTTCAACCATGTCACTACAATCTGTCTTATGTATCGATCTTCTATACCTGTGAACCTTTCAAAGTTGCTGGATGAAACTGTTAAAAAGCTTCATGAGCAGTTCACAGTTGATTTGGATGTGAGCAAAGAGCTTCTGAATCAAGAAGTTACCATCTGGAAAACCATGTGGAAAAAAGCTGCTTTTAAGCCAGAAACAAACTCTGTAACACTCAATGTCTTGTGCCAAAATGTTTCCAAGCATTATGAAAGTTCTTCAACATCTCACACTTAGCGATGTGTTTGCTAGTCGTGTTGAGCAATGAAACTCATCCTTGAAATTTATAAAAAATCAAATGAGGTGTTCAATGAATGGAGATAAAATGTGCTGCTTCTTTTGTATGTTCACAAAGACATTGAGTTAAACTGTGATAAAACTGCGAACCTCTATGCAAATAAGAATCCACGAAAACTGGCTTTAGTAAATTCGCTTTCATAAACGTTATATAATCATACTTTGAATCTAAAAGTTTAAATTTACAATTTTACATATCAAATAAATAAAAGAAAACCCAAATCCCTTCTACAAACATTTTCACAGAAACTGCTTCGATGAGCTACTTTTGCTGGTTCCATAAATTGCATGAATTTAAGCATGCTACTAGGTTGGCATCTCAGTCCCACCCTTTCACTGTCGAAACAGTTAGATGTAGCCATCTCTTCTACTCCAAAAAATGAAAATATATATATATATATATATATATATATATATATATATATATATGAATGAACACTCTTTATTCATTTCTATAACCTAATATATATGATCACAGAATTTAAAATTTTGAACTGAGATTTTTATTGAAGAACACACCCACTCTAACTGAAAATACTGAGTCCACCTTGAGTTATCTAAAAGAAAAACAAATAAAATAAATTGTTTCTATATCAGGTATAACAAATTCTATAACAAATTCTAGAATATTTTAGACGTAAGTAATAATGACTATAACAAAAAAATCAAACAATTATTTGAAAAATACTCACTGAAATTTCAAATTAGCAAAAAATAATTATTTAATGCAAAGTGATTTCTCTAATAATTTTAAGTAACATGTCTGTGACAAAGTCTTTTCTCTACTTTGTTTATGATCAAAAGGATGTACCTATATTTATATCTATCTCATAAGGATTTACTTGCATATACACTTATCTCATAAGGATGTACTAATGAGGAATATATTATTTTGAATTTCAACTTAGCAACATATCTCATTTTATTAAAAATATTGTCAATAATTTATTTCATAATATGAGAATTTATAATGCAATTCAAGGGTTGATCAATATATGGTAAATAAATGGATAATGTGCCATAGTTATCGTTCTTTATGCCATTTATATAAGTACGGCCATTTGAGAGATGCGACCTCAAAAGAAAGGATGCTGAATATTAAGGAAATTAGCTAATGACAAGTAAACATCACAATGGGTCACTGATGTGAAAAAGGAGGGGAAAACGGATTTCTCAACAGTAATTTTAATGACAAATGTACAGCTCAGTTGGATGGACCTGGTGGCTGGGTCAGAGGTCAGGTCATGGGAATTGGAGAGGGGGGGGAACAAATATTTTATGTTGGTATCAAAGGTAGTAAAAGAGTTAAAGAACTTCACATTCTACAAATATGATGATTGCCCACCTTGATGAGAAGGTTTCAGGGACCAAATTAATGGAATAACCTATCAACCCAAATTTTATATGAGACACAATGCAAACAAAGAATCCATGTTCTGGAGGTTGTTGTAAACAAAGAAAATCCTCCGATATTACGTAAATTTTTTTTCTTTTTATAAAAAATATTTATTGAACAAAGTAACTAATAATAACAAAACAAAAGTCATTGAAACAAAGCAAGTTCAGTCGACCAATGATGACAATTCCAGAACAACGTAACTATAAACAATTTTTTCTATCCTCTGCCAGCCGCTATGATGGTGAGAGCATTACCTCGAACCGTCGCCAGTGAGACACACTGTAAGAGACACTCCGTTTCGCGAGGCTCGTTCCTTAATCGAGACACAATCGCGTCAATCCTCCGAAGGAACGCCATCGAACGAGGGCCAATAACGCCTGAAACTCTTCAGATATTAATCCAATTGAAAGGATTTTACCCATCATTAAAAGAGCCATGTATAAGAATTGAAAACAATATTCAAGTAAAGATCTCCAAGAAACAATGAAACTGTGGTGGACCAGCCGTGTGAGAATGGAAGAAGTAGAGAAGATGAATTATCTCTGGGTTAAGACTTCGATGGCCGGTCCAGCTACATAAAAATGTTGGACTTTAATGGAGTCCAAAGAAACAAACAAGACAGATATATATGTATGCGAACAAATATATATTATTAACAAACAGTCTAAAAACACGAATTACAAATACATCATTTAAAACATGAATAGAACGTTTAGTGTCTGTGTGGAAAGTTATTGTGTGTGTGTTTGAGTTGGAATGTCCGTACGGTTGTGAAATTTTGTTTTAGCGTATTCCCTGAACATGGGAAACGCTGGTTGTGTGTGAGAGTTCACATACTGGAGATGTTAAGAAAAGGTTTTTGTACCTCGCACCACGTGCGACGGTTGCCGGCCTCAAGCGAGGCAAGTTGGCCGCCCGTGGGCGCAGCTGTGGAGAGACAGAGGCGAAAGGTCAGCCCGTATTTATACTACCGGGAGAGAGAGACCCCTGGTGAAGTGTTAAGAAAATGAAGGGGAGCTAACTGCGACAAAACTACAGTAAGTAATGTTAAATTTGACCAATAGATGAAAGTTATCCACGAAGGACTCCATGTTCACATAATGAAATAATCTATTAGATATTGTGTTAACTGTTAATCATTTTATCTTTCTTTAGATTTATTTATAAACAGTTTTATGTTGCACTTACTTTGTTTGCATACACCACCAAAACACGTTATTATCACTTATAAATTGTTTTACAGGCAGAAATCGAGTTATTTTGGTTCAACCAACAAAAGGGAGATAACAAAATATCGCACAGTATCCAAAGTTATTCCCCTTGCATTAAGTTGTTAACGTTGATATTCAGAGACTAGCCCTGCGTTCCTGAACAATTTTAACCCTTCTGCCAGAGCTCCGGAGTCAAAATTCCCAAATAATTCTTTGGGTCCTGTCACTGGATCTAACTAACGCCTTTATCCACTGTGCCATGTATCCTTGAGTGGATAAAGATGTTAGTTAGATCCAGTGACAGGACCCAAAGAATGTGAGTTCAATACCTTGTTATGGCGGTAGAGAATTTGAGAGGGGAATTAATAGGAGATAACTGATAACTGACATCTATTAGACATGCCACGTGGAACTAGAACAGTCTACCCCAGTGAGCGAAATAAAGGGTTCAGTTCGAAGTTCCAACCACCTGAAGAAGGCTGGAGCGTACAACAGCCGAAACATTGTGATAAACATGGCAACAAAGATGAGGACAATAGTCCAAATAATGTAAATAGTATAAATGAATTTTAATGATTATTTAATATGAAAAGCAAGATCAGAATGCCAAACATCAAGAATGGTCTTATTTTGAGAGAAAATAAAATAAAGATCAACCAAATTCTAATCAAATTAAAAAGAGAAACAATCGCAATAAATGGGCGGAAAATTAATTCATTCTGCTGATGGAAATCAGAAGGAAAACTGAAAAATGTCATTTTGTATAATTTCATGTAAATCTTGTTTTCACTCTCTGTAACCCCTTGCGTCCTAGTGGCACTGCCTCCCTGAGATTAATTGCAAATACAGACAAGATTTAACAGGACTGTCGAGAAAATCTCAACTCCCAAAAATCTAGAGACGGTTCAGGCTGCGGAAAAGAAGCAAAAGCACTTACCTTAAGTTTTGAAATAAGATTCCTTTCCGCAACATAACGTGACTGTCTAACAACTTGCATTAAGTAAATATAAAAATAAAAATAAAAAGGAAAAAAACATTTCTCTTCCCTTATAACTACTTCAGGGATCACTTGGTAATAAAGTCATGTGACCCTTGTAACTATAAAAAGTTAGTAAAAATGTGACCACTTTTAGTTAGTAAGAAACAACAACTCAGGTAAGTACATTGCTTTTTCTCCTGCCTGAACAGTCAAATTCTCCACAGGACATATAGTAATATGAATCATTCCTTTGATAAGGTTGTGAGAATGAAATCTGAAGCCATTTCAAGACCTCCACTACTAAGATTATTTGTTCTAAATGATCCATTCATCACATATACAACAGTTTAATTGTTGAAATGAAAATAACACATTATTTATCAGATTTACATTGTGTCATCTTGTACATTAGGTGACTTTATATTACTTTTATTTATTAATGTAACAAGAATCGAGTCAGTTGTGATATATTTTATGTAAAAAATGTATTGCGGGTATAAAATTACCAACAATACATTTGTGTTCATCTTGTCTGGTTTTTGCATGTCCGTGCGTTGAGAGTGCTTCTATTGACTGAGAAAAAAAAACTGGTGTTATATAGCTCTCCCAGTGTGGAAAAAAAATGGTGATGAGAGAGGGGTCAAAAAGTGCAATGTGGTGCTTGCCGGCAGGCCAGCTACTTTTTCTTCTTCTTCGGTCGCCTCAAGGAAATGGATTGCGTGACTCCCTTTCTCAGCCGTTACACTGGTCAGTTGTGAAACAGACACCAACTCAGCCGTGCCTACTTCGACTTCCTCTTTGTCAGTCTGTCAATCCGTACGTCCAGCTCTATTGCACGCTGTCCACTGAATGACTTTGGTCCTGTCGTGCTGCTGGCACCCCGCTTTTTATGCTATTCCAATACAGCCAAAATTTGCATGTGTGCAAATATCATCTTGTTTTGGATGAAATGTGTGCGAATAAATTGTCTTCAATAGCGGCCATATTTCTTTTTGTCATCACTTTGCAGGCAAGATACGTTTGTGCTCACTTCGAATTCTGAGATAAGTCATGTCTTTCGTCATACCAGTCCCAGACTATAGCTGACTATTGGCTAATATGTGCCCAGTATCGTTCATATGCAAATAGTGAGTCAGTGCCACCTACCCTATGTAGAAGGCCTTCTCTCAACAGCCCATTGTGGAAAGGGACGCAACTCTCAGTGCTTACAGCTCCACATACAACTAACTTGGAGTCTTTTATCAGACTGACCCGATTCTCTGTTACAATTGAGTAAAAGCTTGACATTTCAAATGAAACACAATGTAGTAAAAGTAGAAAAGAAATAATCGAAAGGACTTACCAAAAAATCATTTAAATTTCCATTTGCGTTTCCATTTCCTAAATAGAAAAGAAATCAATCAAAAATTTAAAAAAGCAAAATCAGAAATTAATGAAATTTAAAGAACCACAGATTTAATGAACTCAATAAATGTACGGAATGATTATAGTTCAACTTTTATCTTTAGCAAAAGTCCTCAGTGAGGAATGCTCAAAGACATTAAAGGAATAAGGAACTTAGTAGATAAAGGGGTAACGAACCCAAGAAGCAACAGTCTATTACTTTGGCCCAACCACAGCAATCGACAGAGGGAGAAAGAGAATACACTATCTTAAAGGTTCAAGAGATTAAAAAATTGCAACAGACTGTGGGTTGCGATCTAGGGTAGGATTTCACGTCAAGGTCAGTTAAATTTTTCCAGTTAAAAAAACCACTGTATAGGTAGAAATAATAACTCCAATAGAAAAAACACAAAAAAAAGACAGTAAAATGGCTGCTTTTAATAAGATAGCAAAATGTGTCATGTGACACTCATAAGTCATATGACACCCCAAATTTGCATGATCAGTAAAATAAAAACAATCACAAGGAAGGCAGGTGTTTTTTCTTTTCTTCTCCTCCTCCATCTTCTAACAGTAGCCGTGAAGGTAAGTTCATTACTCTTTTTCTGATATATCATTGGTTAATTTATTAAAGTGGCTCTCTTTATCATTTAGAGAGATACATACCAGTAACTAATTGTAAGCAAAACTATTGACTTGAATACATTTTCCTAAAGAAAGAATGCAATTCATTTTTTTTTATTTCAAATAATATTTTTAATTCTTAGATATAATAAGGGAAAAAGAAAGTTTAACAAGAATGAGAGAGAGAGAGAACAATTTGTGTTAAGTTTTCAGAAGATGATAAAATCTGATGAGAAAAGACAAAAGATGATAAAATCTTATTACAAAAGATTATAAAATCTGATGAGAAAAGTTGATAAAATCTGATGACAAAAGATGATAAAATCTTATTACAAAAGATTATAAAATCTGATGAGAAAAGTTGATAAAATCTGATGACAAAAGATGATAAAATCTGATGAGAAAAGTTGATAAAATCTGATGAGAAAAGTTGATAAAATCTGATGAGAAAAGTTGATAAAATCTGATGACAAAAGATGATAAAATCTGATGACAAAAGATAACAATGTTCTAACCATTCAGACACAAGTTATCTGACCCTGAGAATCTCACCAAAGTCAATTTGTTCATCAAGTCAACTTCTTGATGTTATCAACTTGGCAATTCTCCGTGCATGTTACCCTTTAGAATGTGCCTGAAAACTATAACATACGTTAACACAAACATTGTCAGTAAAACTAAGTAGATGGGACTGTTAGGAAGACGTTGATCATTGTGACACAGGGTTTAAGCGTACCGGCTTTGTTCAAGAAATTGATCACACCAGATTATGCGTTCTCTCTCAGAAACTGTAACTAAGGTCCATTCAGTATAGTTGCAATACAAACCCTCAAAAATCTGTAATACATTTTCGTTAGTCAACCTTTTAGACTTGTTTACTTAGAAAACAAGTAGTAGGTGACCACTGTTGGGATTTCAAGTCCGACTGTTTGGGGAAAGGGAAGATAGGAAAACTATAATGGCAACAATTAGCATTTAAAGTGAAACTCAGCGAAGAAAGAAAGAAATGATAACGAATTCTTACTTATTACTGGTGTAATCTCGTGGTGGTAATCATTTGTGTCAAATTGCAACAAAAAAACACTATATGTTGCCTACAAGTAATTCTCCTTGTAGAAGCAATGATAGAAAATAAAGAGTTAGGATTCATATTAACAGTTTCGATAACACGTCCAGTCAGGTTCAAAAGAGAGAGTAAAGTCGTAATAAAGAAAGGAAAAATAATACTACTACTTCCTTTGGCTGACTATTTTTTGCATTGTATATCTCTCTTCGAACACATACGAAAATTTCGACTCCCCTTCAATCAGATGCGGTCGACTGGAACTCATTTCAATAAATTTTCTGTGAAGACAAAATATGCTTCATTATAGTTTCGTCACAAGATTACAGTTGAATTCCCTCATTTCTCCCCTTCCACTGAGTTTTGCTAAGATAAGTGCACAAAGTTTCTACACCATTTTATTTTGAGATGACAATGAAACAATAGAACCTAAAGTACCATTCCCAGTATTCAAATTGATTTTGAGTGACGAGATCGCAATCCATTAATTTAAATCCAATCAGATAGGATCTACTACAACAGCAAACATAAAATCTGGTTGACAAAGAAAAAACATATTCCCTGCTTTTTTACCTTGACCGAACGCCACACAGTTTGAATTCCATCACTTCCTCCCTCCACATCGAGCCTCTTGGTGAGTACAAGTTGGTGGACTCTCCCGTCGTATTCAACGTATGAGGGGCAAGCAGCTCAGACACCAGCAGATATGATTTGATTCTCTAGTGGTGAAGGCTTTGTGCAGAACCATCCACACCTTTTTGAAGGGCTGAATACAGAGACCTGGTGCACTAACATGCCACAAGGTCCCCAAACGACCCTTCACAGGTTTCGAATTCAGAGTTGTCCTTCTCCTAGACCAGTTGCCATCCAAGGCTATAGAACCCAATCTGTCCTGCTATTTACTCATAGCTGGGGGGAGAAAAAGAGGATTAATACCTTTCCCGAAGGTATTAGCACGTAAGTGAATGTAATGGATTCGACTGGAATTCGAACTCGGCTCTCCAATTCCTCAATCTGAGCCACTATCCACTACTACACCATGCCTCAAGTACAAGATACAGCCAATATCATTAATTATAATTAGGATGGGCAAGCTAGTGAATTGGCATAAAATACAGAATTAGCATACTAAGTTCAAATTTGAGTTGAGGCAGTTCATTTTAACATAGTATTTAGTCTCAGTACGAAAGGCAAGAATCTACCCCTCCCTGTTCTTTGTCTGGGGCACTTTCTGAGTCTTTTACTGACTGAACTAATCACCCCAAATTGTGTTTTGATTCTCGTTTACATTGGTGTGGACATAAACTGAAAAAAGCCTGGTGTATATTCACAAGGAAACGAAAGGTGAAATAACACCATGGTGAGAAATGAAGGAAAAAAATCCTGTTTTCAATGTATTTGATTATTTACAGATTTTGCCGAGCTCACGCTGGGAGTAGGTAAGGTGACACTTGGAACAACTTCACTGCTACTTTCTGTCACACAGACAGATAGGCAGACACACAGATATCCTCTGTTTTATATATATATATATATATTTTAAGACATCTTTTATGTTTATACATTCTTTTTTATAGATACAAATATTTAAGTAAATGCTCTGTTTATAATAAACAGTATTAACAACATTTACCAGCCTGAATATCCGAGAAATTTTCATAGAAAATATTTGTCCTCTGACAGGAATTGAACCTGTATCCTATATGGAACCATCATATAGCCTGACGTGCCTTTACCGATTGAGCCACAGAGGAGTGTACGGTTAGCAAGGTCGATTTTACTGTATTTAAACACAATTCTCCATGATTTTCTCTCATACATTCATATCTGCTCAATGCGGACATTCAGGCCAGTAAATTTTGTTTAATACTGTTTATTATAAAACAGAGCATTTACTTAAATATTTGTATCTATAAAAAGAATGTATAATGATAAAAAAATGTCTTTAAAAATAATTGTCGAACTTTGTCCATTTCATAATATATATATATATATATATATATATATATATATAGAGAGAGAGATAACTCTCTGGAGGGTGAAAGGCATTTCCTTTATAGCTTTCCAGATGGTCTCATTTAAATGTATTGTAGTCTTGTCCATCCAATCAGATAGGATCTACTACAACAGCAAACATAAAAAACTGCTCAACAAAGAAAAAACAGATTCCCTGCATTTTTACCTCCAATATCCATCAAGTCCCACAAATGCTAGATAAGGGTTGGTCAATCTAAAATGTTTTCAATTTCCATTTTAAAACTTCAAGTTAATAATCTTACCTGTAGTAATGGCAACCCTGTTTTCTTCCAAATTTGACCCATTAGGATTATATGAGACGTTGCTATTGAGCTCTTCAGCTGAATGAACTGAAAGGCAAGAAAAGAGAAGATCAGTATAAGAATCAACTGAAATCAATAGGAAAATTAAAAATTGAAGAAAATAAGGTTAAAACATTTGATAATTTTTCCACATAAACAAAAAAGATACTTGATTAAGTGATTGTTTGAATAAAGCTTATAAATAATGATTATTTTGAATAGCGTCTCAAAATGTGACCGAAGTTCACTATGTGTTAGTAATCTGAAGATTGCAGAAACATATTACTTTTAGAAAGCTGTGTCTAAACACCAAAGATATTAGTCATCAGCAAATACCAAAATGTAAAAATTACCAATCTTTTATGAAGCTCATAAACTTTAGAATAAATGCAGTTTAAATCTATTATATAAAGTAATACATTTTGTACAACATTGCAACATAAAAAATGGTTAAGTCTGTTGAAAGAAAAAATGTTTGATACATTTCTACCCTGTTAAGTAAATTCAGTTTTTTTTTTAACATTGCAAAACAAAGAAAAGAAAATAAGCTGTCGTGTACATGCAGATAAGCATGCAAAGCTAATAAAAGAAAATTATTTTACAGTACGATAATACTGTGTTATGAACTAATAAAAAGATAGATTGATCAAGCAAGTTGATCAGCATTTCAAGACACTTCAAATGTATAATGCATAAAGAAGCAAATAAAAGAGAAGAGATTCTTAGGATTAATTTTGTTTTCAATATATAATGACCAAATCTAAAACAAATACGCTACAAAGTTAACTAAGATGTTATCTATCATAATTAATGCCTAGTACCACAAAAGCAGGCGCAGGTGAAGATTTAAATCAATTAACTCCTTTCATTGCAGAGAAGAGATGCTTTCTGAAAGTAGTGAACTCTTTTGCATTAAACTTATACTTTTTTAAAATGGCTGGTATCTTTTTGCTTCAAAAATATATTCTTTTGAATTTAGTACAAGTTTCACAGCTCTCTGATACACATTTAATTTCATGTTCAAGTTTATGCTTATTTATATTTGCATTGTGAATCAATGAGTTTTTGGGGATTAAGGTGACCCAACTGCTTATGCAATTTGTTGACTATCCTTTATTTTTGAGAAGATGATCAAATTACAGGTAACATTATCTAGTTGCCTATAGAGACATAAAGAATAATGGCCTAAAGTGTTTGGGTTGCAGTTTATTTATTCTCTTTCCAACAGTCAGAGAGTCATTTTGGAAATTCAAAATCATGTTTCCTTTCTTCATTGAATAAAGGTATTTCACATTTGACAATATAAGTCGTTATTTCTGACCTCATATTTCCAAACAAACAGGGAATAGTCAATATATTTGCAGATTCAACCGAAGCACTATCACCAAAAGAAAATGTAGAAGCAAAGGTTTGTTCCACAATCAAAGACCCCTCGTAATCACTTAACAAATTCAAATATTCTTGAAGCCAACCTTTAGCACAGACAGTGGTTGAACACTGTGTCCAAAATAGCACAACCCTTTACAGCATTCACTAGGGATTGTAACCTTGTACTATTAGTACGACCCACAAATAAGGGCATCAGAACATTTTCTGATGTATTCCTTTGCATACCTTGATCATTGTTCTCATATGCATGAAGACATTCATGTGCCCAATAAAATATTGTGTTGCATATGACACATCTTGAAACATGCCAGCCGTGACCCACAGGATTTAATTTACAGCTATATGACTGTATAGGAAGTTGCCTAGTTGAAGTGGAACTACCCTGGGTGGCATGAGTATCTGGTCAAAACTGTCCATGTCTGAATCTATCTGTAAAAAGGGTGACCTGACTTTCCATTTTTATCTCAGGCTGAGGAGTACATTTATCAATATTTGAAGGAGTAACTGAATGGCCAAAAATACATTTAATGGTATTCTTCATATTTTTGAAAGACACTTCCTTCAATGTGGACATTATTAAGTGTGCATCCTTCTCAGGAAGGTTTACAGATGAAAGGAGCATAAATGCCATTGCTGGGTCTGGAAGAGCCAGGTTTTCCTGTGTAAATTTAAAGTAGGTGTGGTCAAAATCAATCAGAAAATCCTTTATTTCTGTTTCTGCTGCTCTAGTCAAATTGTAAAAATTATTAAAGGCAACAAATTGCCGTCTCTCTTCATCTGGCAGAAATAATTCATCCAGTTTTGGGATGATAATATCCACACCTGTCTCTGTTTCCAAATCTTCACTGTCTATCTCAGAAGAGGCAGCTCTGGCCTTTCCACTTAAAGATAGGTAAAATGGCCAAAGCCTGTTTTGATTTTGGAAGGTCTGTCAACCTACTCCGAATACGTAGGCTTTTCTTCCATTGTTCATAGGCAGATTCATTGTCTAGCCTTGGAGTCCATTTGAAAGAACATGTATCGGAATTATCCATTCTTACATAAATTATAAGACTTAAAGTCACAAAACTTTAAAAGTAACAGAAAAATAGAAAAGGAAATTCATTTAATTTTCGTTGCAGATCAACTGCCAGCTGTGCTACCATCTGTTAATCTTCCTGTTAATCTGAATATTGACAACTGAACAATTGAAGCATTTTCAATATGGCTGCCAGCATTTTCTAGAAGCCACCACCTGGTGGTACTAAACAACAACCAAAAGGCAAGGGTAATAACTACAACATTAACAAGACATGGGAATTTCCCAATGAATCAGTTAAGTGCCGTACATGATACACACTTGGGTGGTCATGTCTCTTAATTCATGACTGAAGATTTTCCCACAAGTTACTGTTTCTTTCTGCAGTAGACTGGTTGCCACCCAAGTCTATAGAACCTAGTCTGGCCTACTATTCAACCCATAGCTGGAGGAGAGAGGCATTTATAGCTTTTTGAAAGGTAATTGTGTGTAAGTGAATGTAACGAACCTGACTGTAATTTGAACACGGCTCTCCAATTTCCCATTCTGAGCCAATATCCATTACACCACCCACACATCCTTTTCCCAACACATCTAAGAAATTCAGAAAAAAAAATCATATGTTTAAACCAATGGTTCCCATCTGATTTTGGGCCATGCCCTACTTTGGTATTTCTAAAATTCTGGTGATTCTTACATACTCAAAATTTGACTGCAATTCTCATGAACGAAGCTTAAAAGGCCATTAATTTGGTCTCTAAACAAGCCTCCAAAGACAATGGTGTCCATGAAAGAGAAAAAATTAAAAAACAAAAAGACAGTTAAACGTATATAGTTTCCAAACATATAATAGAAAACTGAAAGGCAGAAATATAAACTATTTGAATGGAAGATTATTCTCTAATATAACTTGATTATTTTAATCATGAAATAATAATGCAAAATGAAATTTGAGCTCACTAGAAAAAAATTCACTGTTAATAAATCATTCTCAAATTGCCCCCCTTATTCTGTTTGTATAGTAGGTTGAAGGGTGCACATCCTATGCATGCCCCACCAAAATACAGGGTGACCCAAAAAACGGGATTTTTTGAAGTGCGTATTGCCAGACATGAGCAAGTGGCAACACTGCAAGATAGTGACCTTGAGCAAGTAAACATTTCGCCATTTTAGTAACGAGAATGAAATTCACAGTTTCCCAGCTGAGATGTTGCAGCAGTCAATGAGGAATCTCAACAGCAATGCATTCGTACAGGAGGACGCCATCTACAGGACGTAATTTAAAAAAATGAAAATTCCATCATTGTTTCCATCATTGTTTCTTAAATAGCATGTTTTAAGGTTTCAATTACTATGAATTAAATATTTTTCTTCCATCACTCTTGGTTTTATTGGATTGTTAAAAAGTTCCCATTTTTTTGGGGTCACCCTGTATTGGCATGCGCCCCACATTGGGAATCATTGGTTTAAACATTTAGAAATTTATAGAAGATATCAGCTTTAATTTTCTATAACTTAATGAAATATAAGAAAATTCCTTTTCTACAATTCTTCTTCCCTTCTTCTTGTTATTATTTTTTAACAACTATATTTTTCCAGCATCACATCTGCTGGAAAAAAAATTAAGTGGTTTTTGGCTAAAAACTAATGATGAAGCTTTTAATTATTTTATTTTTGATTTTTTGATTTTGAACAAGAACCAGTCAGAATAAAATAGACTTAGAAAAAGAAAATGTATTTAGGCATCAAATATGAAAAACATTCTGTTGAAGCATACTCAGATATTTCATACCCACCTGAAAACAATATAAAATATTATGGAATCTGTCATTTTTCTTTTAACTAAGGTTCACCCAATACAAAGTGCAAGAGCCACTCAAAGGAGTGTAAATGTTTTGAACGCTGTCAAGGATAAAAAGCTTTAACCCAAATATTGCAACAATTTTTTTTTAAGAAAGACAATAAAATTATGTTTAGCAGAAAAATATTGTAAGAAATCTTTTTTTTCTTTTTTTGTAATCATAATAAAATTTCAGCTTATAAAAAATAATTCAATGTTTGAAAAGGAAATTAAGACAAGAAAAGAAAAACCAGATATTAACACTTAACAACACAGACAGTAAAAAGAAAGAAAAACATTGAAAAAATAAAATCATAATTTAAAAAGCATTTTTAGAAAACATCAGTTTAGCAAACAAGGTACATAATAATGGCAGTTAAACAAAATTTGGTGAAGCAAGTTTATTTCTGTAATAGAAAAAAAATCAATCATTGATAAGACAAATAAGAAAATATAGCATCAATGGCTAACAAAAATGGAGAAACAGACAGGCAGTCGGATATTAACAATAGCATGCTGTAGAGAATATAAAAAAGGGGGAAGAAAACAGAATAATTTAGTCAAGGCAGAATGTGAAGAAGATGATCTCAGAATAAAGACCAGATAAATATAAGGAACAAATATTGGTATTTTTTTGCTTATTTGGACATAATCCATATTTAGCCAACAGAATTTTAAAACACAAATCAATTGAAACAAAACGAACAATTCCATTATTATTTACATTTGTTTTGTATTTTTCCAATGAAACATGACCCAGTGCACATGTTAGTACCTCGTATGTCCATCCCACGGAGTTGTTCCTTGTAGATTAACTACAGATTCTCAATTGGATTTAAATCAAGAGAGTTTTCAGGCCAGTTCTATAGTACTGTAGTGAACAAAACAAGACCTAGATTTAAAA
Organism: Acanthosepion esculentum; assembly: GCA_964036315.1. Taxonomy (NCBI): domain Eukaryota; kingdom Metazoa; phylum Mollusca; class Cephalopoda; order Sepiida; family Sepiidae; genus Acanthosepion; species Acanthosepion esculentum. The sequence continues at coordinate 10,269,531 of OZ038498.1, read as the reverse complement.
TTCAAATGCTAAGCACTGACTCATTGATTTTGCTAGAAATTAAAAAGACTCGAATTTACAAACTTTGCTTAACACACATGCAAAAGCAAATTCAAAAACAAAACTCGTGAAATTTCACACCTTGAAACGAAATGGTTTTCGGCCAATAGAAAACTAGGAAATATTTAAAAACAAAATTCAAATAATCTTCAATTCTCAGAAACAAATTCTTTTACAGACCTTTTCACGAGCTGACACGAAGTTTGTTCATCGTCCAATGGAAAGGCCCGAATCATATCCGGGAGTGAATTCCCAAATGACCTTTTCATGCCCCACAAACAAAATAAAAGACAGGCAAGTTTGCCTGTCACCAGAGAGAAGGAGACGAGCGTATGAACACATCCCTTGACAAACGTCAAGCGATCGTTATTATTATCTCTACCTTTCTCCCTCACCTCTTTTATACTTGATAAACGAACGGAACATTTTAAGACTGAGTGATTACTTCAAAGACATTCCTACCATTCGATAACGTTCATACATACATGAATACATCCACACGTACGTTCCTGCCTACGTACACATAAACTCATTGTTGCAAGGACTACTACGAATATTTTGACGAACTTGTATCAACCAAAATACATTAATTTTATTTGTAGAGACCTTAATTGATTTATATGTATATAAATTTGTTGTTTCATCTTACAATTTGATTTTCTTGTTTTATACTCCTCTTATGGTGGGCTAACTAACAAGGCCAAATCAAACTAATCTGTTTTACCAGTCATACCATTCACTATAACTGATAACCCACTATAGTACTTTGATTTGCTTACTGGTATGGCTTGCCAGTGTTCGTGCAGTGTTACAATTTCCATATGCTTCCTTGGAGTAACGTCCATTGCAGACAATGGCTGTAGGAAAACTAATCAACAGTTGAGACAATAGTTCCTGGGCGTGATAAAAATCTGATGTAAAAATCTGATAATTTTCAAGGCCAAACAAATTCAATCATACACCCCAAAAATAGATTCATATTACTGCACACCACTGCAAATGACTTCATCTGAGGAAGAAAATAGAAATCGATTACACCCTGTCACTTCAGTGGGTCTAAAATTGACTATATGGTGAAAGAAAGGAAACTAAAGCAGTTGTTTCAATTAATTTGCACAAGTGCATATTCATCATCTAATATTTTATTTCTCAATAAATGCAGAATAAATGGAAATAGAATGAAATAATGGTCTTAAAACACTTGGAATATTTATTTTGGTCCAGAATGGGTTAATGTATTTTATACTCCCAACAGCTGAAGTGATTCAAACCCCAAAAAGTTATCATTAACAACACAAGCCTACCTTGCATATCACAATTTTGTCTAATTAGAAATTATACAGTTATTTGAATATCTTCTTTTATGGACAGTATCCCTTCAGGACATGGGTGATCATAGCTCTTCACAACTTCCCTTCCTTTGTAGCTCTAAGCAATATTTTTTCCTCTTCTATACCTCCTCTTCCCTGTTCTGTCACTCATTTATACAAGCTAGAAAGGTTGATTACTTGAAGTTTCTCTCCTGCTTTCAGTAGGTTGTGTGAGTGCCAAATTCTCCAAGTCCTCTTTTCTCATTATGTCTCCCAGGATTTTCAACTGTCTCTTTCTGATTCTAACTACAAGTGCTTTTTTTGTTCCCATTTTCTCATTACTTACATGTTCTGCCGATTCTATTTTAAGCATCCTTCTGTAAAACCACACATGCCTCAAGTCTCCTCCTCCGTAAGGAAATCATCTGGTATTCACTGTCATACAGGAGGACAGATATCACATAGCATTCTTTTCTTTATCCCTAACAAAATGTTTTTCTTTCTTAATATCTTTTATCTTTCACTATTCCAATGTGCCCTTGTATTTTTGTCACATATTTTACATTATTTATTTATATGTCATCTCGTCTGCAGTCGCTCTCTCACAGACGCGATGTTGCATCGCTCTGCCTTTTCTACAAGTACTTCCACGGTAATTGCTCTGAGGAGTTGCTTTCGCTTGTCCCTAAGCCTCGTGAATTTAAGCGTCCTACGAGGCTGGCATCCCGTTCCCACCCCTTCACCGTTGAAACTGTTAGATGTAGACGTCTTTTCTACTCCAATAGCTTCATGTCTCGCAGATCTCGCCTATGGAACTCCCTTCCCTATTACTGTTTCCCTGACAAATACAATCTCCAACGGTTTAAGTGTAGCGTCAATCTACATCTCCAGTTGCCTTGATCTATCCACTTCCCTTCTCCACATCCTTTCATTTTTCATTCCTATCTGCTCTCGCTCCAAATCTTCTGTAACCCCCTTGCCTTGATCGATCCACTGTCTTTCTCTTTCACCACATCACCTCCTTTACCACTCCTATCTGCTCTTCCTCCAACCCTTCTGTAACCCCATGCGTGATAGTGGCCACCGGCCTTGCTTGGTGTGATACGCTTAAAAAAAAAAAAAAAAAAAAAAAAATTATTATTATTATATTATATTATATTATTATTATATTATATTATTATATATTATAATTATTATTATATAATATTATATTATTATTATATTATATTATTATATAATACTATATTATTATATATTATAATAATTATTATATATTATAATTATTATTATTATATATTATATAATATTATATTATTATAACATATTTTACATTATTATAACACTTCCTAGATTGGTAGTTAGTCCTTCCTTCTTGCTTTCCTTTACTTGGTCTCTTCCTCTTGCTGACACACATACATCCTGTCTTTTTAGAAATGATGCTTAGTCCTTTCTTCTTGCTTTCCTTGACTACCATGTTTATGAAATTTGCAGTTTTCTTTCTGTGTCTGCAATCAACAATAGCATCATGCATAACTTATGTTAAGATTATGCCCACCAACGATAGATCTTGGTAACACTTCTCTCATAAGATCGCCATGTTGTACAGGTTAAATAAATCCAGTGAGAAGGCGCATCCTACTCTTATGCCCTTTTCTATTATGTGTCATTTATTTTCTATCCATGTGCAGGTGGTTTGTTTCCAGGAAATGCTATGGATTATTCCCATATCTTTCCCAAAGAAATCAAGTTTCCCTAGCAGTTCAAATAGGTCTTCGTGCTGTACCTTATCAAATGCTTTTGTAGAGTCTATGTAACATAGATATATCTCTGCATTTGTACTGCTTTGCTCTGATAACAATCTAAACATAATGATCGCCTTTCTCTTTCCAGTTCCTTTAACATAGCCACACTATTCTTGTCTTATTTTTCGTCTATTTCTGATATACACACTATTCATCATAATGGATGATAATTTTAGTTATGTGGCTCATCAAGTCGATTCTCAGATGCACCAAGCTTCTTACTGCTATGATGATACGTCTATTAAGATTTCCTGGTATGTTACCACCATTGTATATTTAAATATTTCTGTAATTTTGTCAATCTTAAAATTGTCTAAAGCTGATAAGATCTCAATTACAATCCCAGGAATGGGATGTTTCTGTGTAGCCCATTTGGCGTCACTGATTCAGCATGGCTGATTCGGTATAGCTGATTTGACATAGGAATTTTTTGACAGAGAGACAATTAGACGTCAGATTACTACTTTGTCATTATAGTCAAATTTGCTCTCTCTCTCTCATTTAGTAGTCAAATTAGTACTTTGTCATTATACTCAAATTTGCTTGAATAGTCCAATTTAAGAAAAAGAGTAGTTGGAGTCCCTTTTATTCGAAATGGAATCAAATAATTTATCAAAACATGGAAGAAACAAAATGATACATGATGGATATCTTTTTATTTTTGACGCAACGAGCAAGAGGGATCCTGAATTAAAGTTTTGGCGATGTGAACAGAAAGATCGGTTAAAAGTGATTCACCAGTTAACTCGACACCCATTAGTGTTTTAATAGGATCCTTAATTCCCTAAGTGAATAAAAAGTCATATTGAAAGTTGAATGTTTTCAATGCTTTTATCCTTTTTGGGGGGGGTCGCCTGCGATCAAAGACAGTGACGTCAAAACAGTCTGACACCTCAATGGCTATGTCAAATAGTCCAATTATTTTTCTGACACCAAATCAACCATACCAAATGGGCTACGCTAAAACATACCAAACCCTACATCCCATCTGGTCCTACTGCTTTGTTCCTGTTCTTGCTCCAGATTATTTCTATCTCAGGACCTTCCATATTCTTTCGTATCGTAGGTTTCCATTCTTCCATCATGGAAGAGTTTTCCAATGTATTCATTCCATTTTTTTAAAGTATTTTAAAAGTTTTTAAGTATTTTTCTTAATATATTCATAAAGTGATACTCATAAATTTCAGCCGAGATATTTTGAGATGCTAGCATGCAAAAAATAAATAAATAAAAAGCAACAGTGTAACAATTTTAATAACATTCAAAATAAATGTCAAGCAGAAAGTACCATAATTCCCCATGTAAAATACGCCCTCATCCATAACTCGCACCCCTAAAATTGTGCTGAAAGTGTAGGCAAAATGCTTCTACTCACGCATAAAATGCACCCCTTGTTTGGTAATCAAACCCTATAAATTGTACCTCTCCAATTTCATTACGGCCAGCATTTCTTACTCTTATTTTTTTTTAAATGGTTTTAAACATAGAATAATATTATTCTAATTTAGTTTTATGATATTTTTTATTTTATTTTACATTTGTAAGTATTGTTAGGTATATATGATTGTATCTGACATTTTTATGGGGTGGTAATCGCCAAATGTTAGTGCCAAATTGTCGTATGTTTGTGGTGAGTAGTCATTTCACAACTGAAATCAACCTATGAAACAGAATTTTTTTTTGTAGCTGTGCATAATATGCACCCCAAATTTTGCCTATTATTTTTTAAAATAAAATGTGTATTATATATGGGGAATTACAGTGAATGTATTGGGAATAAATTTTGGCTTATATCCCCATTTCAATAATTCAGATACTTTTTATTTTGTTTTCGGTTTGTCCTAGAAGCTCATTTAATTCCATAATTTAACAAAATCATTTCTTCATTGGTTTTCAACTACCAATAGGAAATAGATTTTATATTGTATTTTTTAAAATGATGAAAAATTATTTTACAAGTATTACTTTGCAAACAGTGAAGAAGGACAAAAATGATGTTTATTATGAAAATTAAGTTTGCTTCATGAATAATAAATGAATATTCACAGGAAAAGATAAAAATTCATTCAATGACTGGGTTTACAAAGGAAAAGTTACACACTGAATAAGCCAAATAAATTCTTCTGAGTCTCCATCTTTTAACATTACGGAAAACTTAGCCAATAAGTTTTTATGTTTTATACTTTAAAATAGTTTTGTGGGCACATTACAAACATAAAATATGAATTTAATTTTATCAAATATATTTGAGAAAATTCCTAATGTTGTTTTAAAGAACACTGCAATTTCTTTAATATCAGCACTCACTAATTTAGATTTAGAAATTGATAAATCACAAAGTAAACATAGTTGATGAAATAAGTCTAAGATTCCATCGACTTTGTATTTCTTCTATAAGAAAAATGAGGAATTAAACACACCCCAGTTTCAATGTGCAAAATCCAGCTCTGAGCAAATATACACCCTTGTGCAAATTAATTGAAACAAAAAAAAAATCTGTGATTATTGACATTATTTTTTGTAATTTTCCAATGAAGCATGACCCAGTGCATGTTAATACTTTGTATGTCCATTTCACAAAGTTGTCGCTTGCAGATTGGCCACGGATTCTTGATTGGATTTAAATCAGGAGAGTTTCCGGGACAATCTATAGTACTTTGATTTGCTCACTGGTAAGGCTTGCCAGTGTGTTCATGCAGCGTTACAATTTTCGTACATTTCCTTGGAGTAATGTCCTTCACAGACAATGGCTGTAGAACAACTAATCGACAGTCAAGACAATAGTGTCTGAGTGTGGTAAAAATCTGATGCAATCACAGATGATGCAATATTTTTCAAGGCTAAACAAATTTCATCGTACACCCCGAAAATAGATTCATATTACTGCACACCACTGCAAATGACCTAATCTGAGGAAAAAATAGAAATTGATTACACCCTGTCACTCCAGTAAATCTAAAACTTCCTGTATGGTGAAAGAAAGGAAACTAAAGCAATTGTTTCAATTTGCACACGGGTGTAAGTATTAAGGAGAATCATTAAAGTCAATGTTTCATCACTTCAGAGCATTTTGTTATGAAAGACTTCTGCTCTTTCTAACAAAAGCATAAATAAATTTATGCATGACACTTTAGGAATTAAAACTTAACTAAATCAGCATTTTAACATTCACTATTTTCACAATTGTATGGTTCTAGTGGAATTAATAGATACAATAAAACTGCCATGCAACAATCACAAAATTAACGTACATTTTGAACAGGTTTATCTAAAACAATTAAATAAAAGCTTGAACAAATTGACATATACCAGTATTTAAAATAAAAGCATAGAAATATAGATATTTGTTTTGACATTGGTGATATTGGAGTACAAACAATATCTGTCAAAACAAAATCAGAAATAAATAAGAATATGAATTAAAAAAATATAACAAAAATATATTTAACCCTTTGAGCCCTGACCACTGCTTTACCAGGGGTAGAGAAAAATGATGTAATGCCCAGCCACTGGTTGAACAGTGATAGAGAAAAATGAATGGTGGGCAAACACTTGTAACTATTTTTATATTTACCGTGAAATATTACATAACAATTATTTGTGAATTTTAACTCAGGAGCTCAGGCAGAAGGGTTAAGATTGTTCAAGAACACAGGGGGCTCAAAGAGTCAAAGCTATTATAATTAAATATACAATATATGAAATTAAATATAATAATGAAACCAATTGATGAGAGATCAATGAGAATCAATGTGCTTTACAACTGACAAAATCAACTTCAATTGATTAGATAAAGTTATATGTGCTACAAGAGATCAATTTTTTTTATTTTACATATGAGACTTAAAAAGTAATAGTTATCAGTTTTTATACAGTAAATATTTCGGGCACATAGTGTCAAATGCATTAAAAATGATGAATTAAAATTATAATTTTAGATTTGATTCAAAATTTAAATAAAGCTAAATGACAAATCAAAGAACACATTTCGATGTCTTTTTTGCATGTTTGGAATATATCAAAGATTTTAGCAGGAACTACAAAATATTAATCAAGCTTATATTTTAGGTACATTTGAGCAAACCGTTTAGGTACTTCAACATAACTTGGTAGAATGAGAATTTAAATTAGTTTACCATCAGTATCTGTCTATATTTCTGAGATGAGGTATTATGTACACTATTTACATTATTCAGACTATTGTCATCTGTGTTGCCATATTTATTACAACGTTTTGGCTGTTGTACGCTCCAACCACCAGAAGAAGGCCAGAGTGTACAACAGCCAAAACGTTGTAATAAATATGGCAACAAAGATGAAGACAATAGTCTGAATAATGTAAATAGTGTAGTTTACCATCGTTAAGAGAAAAATAGATTTCACATTTTATTCAGTTTACATATTTTATTGATTTCAACTGAAAAAAAATGTCATGGCTCTTTGTGAGGAGAGGGTAAAACTCAAAAGTAAATTGCAGATGGTTGGTGATATGTGGGGTCAACTTCTTCATTGTATGCTCCTAAGACTCAAGTAGAGGGGCCTACTCTGTTCTCACTTATCAAAAAACAGATCCATATTCAGACCAGCTTGTGGAACTGTTGGGTGATTATACAACAAAGTTCACAGAGACAATTACAAATTTCAAAAACTAAATTTTTATTTCACTCTTTGATTGGATGTCCTGATATAGATGCCTAGGGCCATCACAACCTCACCATCACCTTCCACATGCTACTGTCTCTACCCTGGGAATATTCCGCTGTATTTATAAACAAATTTATAAATGGTATTTTCAAGGGAAAGGTTTATCAGATTGACCAAAATCTGATTTAAAATGTAAATTATTTCAATGAGGGAAAAGAAAAATTGTTATTGAATCAAAGAAGCATCCAGGAATAAATGCTAATCAAATTGGAAAGGATAATAATATGAATTAAAACTCTTTGATTTGTCATTTATCTTTAGTTAAATTTTGGATTAAATCTAAAATCACAATTTTAACTTATATGATTTTAATGTACTTGATGCTATATAGCAAAAACAAATTTACTCAAGGCTAAAATTAATGGATGAAGTCATTTACAATACATGTAAGTATAATAACAAATGATAGTTAAAATGCTTAACTTGTTAATTAATAAACTTAACTTGGATAAAACTGGAAAACTTAAAAATGAAAATATAAGATAATTAGGAATGACTCATCCATTAATTTTTCATATCAAAAGTCTAAAATGTATATAAAAAAGATTATTTTTTAAGTATCAATTAGTAGACATTTATATATTATAACATACTAGATTAATAGTTGCCAGCAAGCTTATAGAATAATAGTTGTAAATAATATTAGTCATAATAGAAGCATTAGTAGCTTTTTATTTTTAGAATACAAGAAACAAAATAGGGAGAAAGTGTTATTAGAGAAGACAATTGTTTCAAACTATGCAACCAAACCGAAGTCAAATGTTTTATAAAGATAACAGACATTCATAATCGTGGTATAATTATGAAAATTTCTTTTTGCTTCAACTAAAACTTAATAAAGAATTTTTTCGATATTTATTTTTTTAAGTATCAAAAAATGATTAATGATCTTGAAAGAATAAAAATATGTCTACCTAGAATATGAAACTAGGCGTACTGTAAATTTTTATCTTATTCAAAGTATACCATTATTTACCTCCCTTACCCTTTGATATACATTCCTTTATAATTTTAACATATCTGTCAAATGACTACACTAGTCTTTATGATAACTGGAAGTGAGAATTATATTTACAAGTTTTAAAAATAAACAATTATTTTTTTTAAATTTTATTTTAGTAGTCAAGATAACATGAATATAACAACTAAAATACATCAATAAGCAACGTTATCATTTGAACAAAATTTGAATAAAATAAAACACAATATAAAGAATGTTAAACTAGTACAGTGTAACCCGGATATAAGAGAAACCCGGATATAAGATAGATTGTCTCTGGTCCCAAATTAGAGCCTGTGTTAATGTATATATAATAGACCAAACCCGGATATAAGAGAAACCCGGATTTAAGAGAAACCCGGGTATAAGAGAGATTGTCTCTGGTCCCAAATTAGAGCCTGTGTTAATGTATATATAATAGACCAAACCCGGATATAAGAGACCCGGATATAAGAGAAACCCGGATATAAGATAGATTTTCTCTGGTCCCAAATTAGAGCCTGTGTTAATGTATATATAATAGACCAAACCCAGATATAAGAGACATATTCTCCGGTCGCGACAACTCTCTTATATCCGGGTTACACTGTATTTGATTAAGGAAAATAAGATATTTATATAAAAACAACGAACATTTTTTCAGCTTTTTTCCAAATTAAAAAGAAATAATCAGTGAAAATTCACAATTACTAACTTACTTTCCTATTATATTATATCTTTTATAGCTCTGAAAAACAGAAATACTGCACCATATATTCGACATGTAATGGAAAGTCAGAGAGGGGGGGTGAACAAGAAAATTCTTAAACTCTAATAATTTGTTCATAATCTTATTTACTTTCCCGTTTTCATGTTTACATGAAAAAAATTAAATTATTTAGAAGAAAAGAATTGTTACAAATAGGAATACGATAATCAAGAATAAATGAATAAGTAAAAAAAAAAGAAAAGAAAAAAAAAGGAATTCTTTAGAAGATCAAGAACTACATAGAGAGAGAGAGCGAGCGAGAAAGAGGAGTTATCTATTGAGTAGCATTTTGTGCTCACTTTCTATGGCAGGAATGTTGTCCGGAACTTTGTGGTATGGTTCCCTCTCATTTTCTTCCTGGAGAGGAAAACTTCGAAATTGTTTGCACTGGGCTAAAAAAAGGTAAAGGCAGGGAAAAAAAAAAAAAAAGATAATGATGGAATTTAAATGAAGGTTAATAAAAAAAAAAAAAAGTCATTTGTTGTATAAATCTGAGCCTGACCAAGATATCATATACAACAATGTACTCGCACTTAAAATATAAATGTACTCTTCACACATACACATATACGGATAAGTATACATATAAATGTTGATAGTCATTCAACTAAGTTTAGTTTCACAATAGTACCAAATGCTGGGTGTGTTTATAGTGCCAGTCTTCCAAATAGGGAAAGCTTGATTGCTTTGTAAATCAACATTTGAAATCCTGGTTTTTAACACTGACCAAAGAAATATGCAACTATTTCAACTACTTATCAGTTTTCCTATATACCACTTATAATGATATATAAAATACAATTTACATATTAACTATATCTTATCTACAAAAACTGTCAATATGAACAAAAATGATAAATGACTTGTGTAAGATTTCAAATTCATTAGAGATATGGACAGGGTTTTATACACATTAACAAAAAAAAATCTGTATATTTATTACAACGATTCGGCCTTTGAGTATCTGTCTATACTTCTGAGATGAGGTATTATGTACATTATTTACATTATTCGGACTAATATCCTCATTATTGTTACCATATTTATTACAACGTTTCAGCCTTTCAGTATCTGTCTATATTTCTGAGATGAGGTATTATGTACATTATTTACATTATTCGGACTATTGTCCTCATCTTTGTCATCATATTTATTACAACTATTCGGCTTTTCAGTATCTGTCTATATTTCTGAGATGAGGTATTATGTACACTATTTACATTATTCGGACTATTGTCCTCATCTTTGTCGCCATATTTATTACAACGTTTCGGCCATTCAGTATCTGTCTATATTTCTGAGATGAGGTATTATGTACACTATTTACATTATTCGGAATATTGTCCTCATCTTTGTCGCCATATTTATTACAACGTTTCGGCCATTCAGTATCTGTCTATATTTCTGAGATGAGGTATTATGTACACTATTTACATTATTTGGACTATTGTCCTCATCTTTGTTGCCATATTTATTACAATGTTTCGGCCTCAAGGACACATGGCACAGTGGATAAACACGTTAATTAGATCCAATGACAGGACCCAAAGACTGTGAATTCAATACCTGGTTAAGGCAGTGGAGAATTTGAAGAGGGGAATTAACAGGAGATAACTGATAACTGACATCCATTAGACATGGCACGTCTACCCAAGTGAGCGAAATAAAGGGTTCAGTTCAACATTCCAATCACCTGAAGTAGGCCTGAGTGTACAAACGGTCGAAACATTGTAATAAATATGGCAACAAAGATGAGGACAATAGTCTGAATAATGTAAATAGAAAAAAGATTTCTGCATAACTACTTAATGCATTCTGCACTTAGCTTTTAACAAAAAAAAAACATTTTATATAATTTTATAATATTAGATAAGTCTTTTAATAAAAAATATAAGGCAATATTTTTTCACACATGTCCATAAATATAACTAATTACCTACATTGACAAAATCTAACTTTCATATTAGTGATTTTTCATTCTTAGTTGATTCACGAGATAAAAATGTACCTATCCCTGCATGCAAGCCACCAATCTGCCACTAGTTGGCATGCCATTGTGCCTATATGAAGAAATTTCACTCTAAGCATAAGTGTGGCACTAAAAGACTGAATACATAACATTATATATATATATATATATATATATATATATATATATATATATATTACATTTTTATTATAAGAGATTATAATAAAAACATTTTAACTTGCTACACAAAAGTTTTCATGTTTCAATACTATGATTACCAACCATCACCTGAGGAAGTACAATCATAGTATTGAAACATGAAAGTTTTTGTGCAGCGATTTAAAATGTTTTTATTATAATCCCTTGTAATAAAAATATTATAATATTTTGCTCTACTTTGCATTGAGCACTTTTTTAAAAAGTAAATCCTATGAACTGTGGATTTTTACTCTATTTGTTCTTTCTCTTATTTGTATATATATATATATATATATATATATACTAGCTTAAAAGCTGCCCGATAGAGTAGCATTTAAGCTAGCTGCAGCGGAGGGCTCTTGATTGGGCCTCTATCACATTAGGTAAAGAGGAGTAGATGTGATAGGCAACAATGAACTACAGAAGTACTTAAAATTGATTGCTGAATTTAAGTCATATTTAAGCTTACCATTTAAAAGTTCAACAATAATTCTTCTGCCGCCACTTAATTTAAAGACAATTTGATATACATAGATCCTTACTTTCCGCACAAACAATTATTTTTATTTCATGGGTGACTTTCGCTGGATTTTGCAATTAATTTTGATTATTCCCAAATTTATTTCCAAGTTATAAAACATTCTTATTGTACAAAAAGATCTGTTGCAAAAAATCATGTAAAAAAAAAACCCAAAAAAAAACCGCTGAAGACAATCGCAGTAATGAAAACTTGGGAATCCAAAATTTCAGGATTGCAGGTCCAGATCCGACTCAGAATGTTTTTAATTTGCTCATGGAATTGGCCTGATTCCAAAATGGTATGATATGTTGGGCTATGGCCTCTAGGAGTAAAGTTGAAAATGTGTGACACACTGACATTCGCATTTATTATATATATATATATATATATGTATAAAAAGTGTATGTATATATATATATATATATATATATATATATATGTGTGTGCAATATATTATTTATATGTTATATGTGCAGTACTTATTGGAAAGCGCTCAATATCAGAGATAGAGCTAACATAAACTCACATCAATCCAACTAAAGATATATATATATATATATATATATATATATATATAAATATAGTTCTAAGCTATGCTATGTAAGTGACAACAGTGTTTAATAATTGAACTCAATCTTCAGATGGCATTTAAGCTTGAAACAGACTTACTTTCATATTCATAAATAATGAAAACTTCATCATTCATCTACAGTTCACAATATACATTTTAATTTCTAAACTCAGTTTCACAACCAAATACTCAGACTCCTTTTTCAGTTCTAATGAGGTCCAACTTCCTTTCCCAAAAAGTAAAATGTAAAAATAAAAAAATATTTAAAAAAAATATAACAATAAAAATTACTTTTTAATGGTGCAATTTTAATGGTGTAAATTTTAATGGTACAAAAATTGTTTTTTAATGGTGCAATTTCCTGTAATTTTGTAGAATATTTTCCTTTTGAGCACTGAGACTAACAAGATTTCATGTTGAAATTCAATAAGCTTTTAAAATTAGCAAATTTCTAAGGTGGATTGTTTTATTCATTTGCATATTTACTCAATAGACAATTAAAATAAGAACAATTTGATTTTTTTTTCTTATTTACTTTTTATGCTTTTGTTTTATATTTTTTTTGTACTATTTGACTTTTCAGTTTTTTCTTTTACTCTAAGCATAAAATCTAATTATATGACTTTATATAAAAATTAATTTAATACAAAATTAAAATTAAATTATACTCATTTTGCTAAAAAGATTTTTAATTAAATTCAGTTTTTAGTTAAAAAATTTTTCTTAGCATTTATTTTTCCATATCTGTCTATATCTCTGAGATGAGGTATTATGATAACTTGCATTATTTATATTACTCAGACTGTTATCCTCATCTTCATTGTCATATTTACAACGTTTCGGCCATTATACACTCTGGTCTTCTTCAGGTGATTGGATCTCTGAGATGAGGTATTATGATTACTTGCATTATTTACATTACTCGGACTGTTATCCTCATCTTCATTGCCATATTCACAACATTTTGGCCATTGTACACTCCGCCCTTCTCCTCAAGGACACATTGCCCCAGTTGGTAAAGACATTGGTTAGATCCAGTGACTAGACCCAAAGGGTTGTGAATTCAATACCAGGCCACAGCAGTGGTGATTCAAAAACTTGAAGAGTTGAGTTAAGTGGAAATAACTGAGACATCCAATAGAGGCATGGCACAGGGAACTAGAACAATCTACCACGGTGGATGAAATAAACGGTTTGGTTAGAAATTCCAATCACCTGAATAAGGCCAGAGCGTACAACAGCCAAAACGTTGTGAATATCACAATCAAGATGAGAATATCAGTCCAAGTAATGTAAATAATGCAAGTAATCATAATACCTCATCTCAGAGATCCAATCACCTGAAGAAGGCCAAAGTGCACAATGGCTGAAATGTTGTGAATATAGCAATCAAGATGGGGATAACAGTTTTAAAAATGTAAATAATGATAATAATAATTTATTTTTCCTTTAACCAAAACTTATTTAGAATATCTACTTTAATATTTATTTCTTTTTCGTTATTAAAAGTTTAATATTTATTAAAACATTATTTTAAAATTACAAACAAGGTAAAAATGTTATGCATGCAACAGCAATTGACACACACGCAATTGGCACATATGTATAAATACATAGATACACATAAAACTGAAGCATAAAAAAAACAACAGATTTTTATAAAACATAACAACAAGTCATTCAAAAACATTATTTGATTTCATATCAGATTCATCTGCATTTAGAAATGTTCCGCTTCACTTCACAGATTGGTCTCTTTCCACCCACCCTTAGGTCTTTAAGAAATTCTTTGGGCAAAGTTGATTGAAATGTCCACTGAACCAAATGGAATCTGGCCACAAGAAAAAGAAAGTGATTTTCACGATAGACACTAAAAGCCTGTCTATATCAACAAAAACAATTCATTTGTTTAGTTAGTGTTACAAGTTATGATATTTTGTTTGGTAGCATGATGATTTTCTTAACTATAGTTATTCGGTCAGTTCTTATAAGGTTAACCTTCACTCATACGTTAGATTGCTAGTTGACCGAATACAGATAGGGGACTACTGTATTAGGTCTGCAACTTAAGTTAGTTTTCAATCTCTGTTAATTAGACTGTTCTGGAAGTGGAAGTTGGAAAATCTCATATTGAGCCATTTTGATGATATGTTTGTATTGCAACTGTGATTCAGGAAGGGAGTTACTCTATTAATCATGACTCTCAGCTGCTTCTCTTAGTTTCTCCTGGTGATGACTGTTGAAGGACCAAAATTAAATGTCTTATATTGAAGATCCCTCTGGGTTATTGCGGCTTGGGATAACAGATTAATGCTCCATAAGTCCCAGTTAATCACCTTCTCTTCTCAAAGTTGGAGTGGTCAATCTCCTGTCCCGTTTCAGCATTGCTATTTTATTAACCCAGAATCTTCTCACTACCCACCCCCCTCAAAGGATGACCAAGCCTCGTTAGATAATTTCTTCATCATTAGATAATTTATTAATTCATTCATCATTAATTTACCTTCATCATTAGATAATTTACCTTCAGATAATTAAAGTTCCTAGTGAAAATCATGATTTTTTAAGCATCAGCCTTCTATTAAATAACATACTTGTAATGCATACAGCTTTATCAATTGTCCCCTTTAAATTCAAAACATTTTCCCTTCAAGTCAGAGAAATTCAATATTGCTGTATCCTTAAAGAGACTACAAACAGACAAAAAAGTGGCACTCATGTGAAGGAACAGCAAGATGAAAGAAGAAAGGTTTATTTTAAAAGAGAATACACTATTGAAAGACAGGGAGTCGGGTGGCAGGCTCGTAATTCCCAAAGCAAGTTTATTTATCTTACATTCCCACAAGGCAGGATGTGGCACAAGGCCGTTTTTAATGTGGGGCAAAACTGGGCCCGTAGGCTTGGGCAAAAATTCCCCATAGACCCTATATACATGGGTAGCTGTGTACCACCCCAGACGAGACTTTGCCCTTCGGCATAGCCTCTGGGTTCCTCTCTGCCCGAAAGCAGAGAGTTCGACCAGCACAGCTGGAGACGAATCTCCAACTAGTTGCCGAAGCAAGGATATCTACCAACTGTCCCACGTGGTCAGATGTGGCATAAGGCCAAATTTAATATGGGGTATCCGAGTCTATGGCTCAGCCAAAAATTCCCCATATAAAACGGGGTCGGGTAGTTGTTACCCTGAGAATCTGCCTTTTGACATAGTCTGGGGATCCTCTCTGTCTAGAGGCAGAAAGTTTGACCAGCACAGTTGGAGATAGATCTCCAACTAATTGCTGAGGCAAGGATATTTACCTCAGCTCCCCGTGAGGCAGGATGTGGCAGAAGGCTGTCTTAATGAGGGGCAAAACCAAGCCCGTATGCTCGGGCAAAAATTCCCCATAGGCCCCATATACATGGGGTCGGGTAGCTCGTCTGGGTTCCTCTTTGACCGAAGGCAGAGACTTCGACTAGCACACTTGGAGATGAATCTCCAACTAATTGCCGAAGGAAGTCCCCAGGTATGTCTTGTGCACTCTATATATAGCTACTGATATAGTCAGTCCACACAGGCACTAGGGAGTGTGTGACATTCCATTACAACAAATATATATTATTAATCTCTCAAACAAAGAGCTTCTTTATCATCCATAATCAGCAGGAGAGACAAGAACATCAAATATTATCTTCTGATCCTACCATACAGCCAACTTCCAGGCTTTATGGAAACAAATTTGAGTTTTGACTTTCATCAATTCTGGATTCTTTTTAAACAAAATTTAATTTTTTTCCCCTTCTTTCAAACTTTAGTTTTTATTGATTGATTGATTTGCTTTTTATGGCTTATCAACCTTTTGCTGGTTATTTAAACCCAGAAAATATTTTTATATTGTAAGAATTATTTGTCGGAGAGATAATAATGATTTACTGATACATGTTCTACTAATTAACCCATAGCTGGAGGAGAAGTGGATTCATAACTCTCCCAAGGCTATTTGCTTGGAAGTGATTCAACTGGAATTGAAACTTGGTTCTTCAGTTTCCAATTCAAAGCCATTATCTATTTTACCACCTGCACATTCAAGCTTACAGTACCTGGTATTCTTAAGTGGTCACCCATCTCAGTACTGATTAGGCTCAAAGTTGCTTAACTTTGGTGATCATATAAACTGGTGTTTAAATGTGATATGGCTGTAAGCCTTCAAACATTAGTTAAAAAATAAAAGATTTTATTTGTATAAATCAAATAACTTAAAGGTATTTTTGGTCTACTTATAAAATCCAAATTGCCAAGATTTCACATTAAATCTGTAATAATTCCATTCCATCTGGTTACCAACTGTAGATTTATCTTGTAAAATCCATACTAATAATACATACAACATACCGTGTTTCAGTAGTGAAGACCCAGAAAAAATAATTTCAATTTAGATAAGGCTAAAAATGGTTTTATAAAAGATTTCATCATTAGATGCAGGATGATCTGATATGTTGTCAAATACAAAAAATCAGTTCAATAAATTTTTGATGTTAAACTTTAAAAATTAAAACAAACAAGGCATTGCACGACAATCTTTCTCTTGGTTAATTTAGTTTTGAGAAATAATCTATACATTCTAATCCAGTCTCCCTGACCTTATCATCTATAACTGTACAACAATAAAGCAACCAGATGTCAGATCAGCAGCCAATCCGGTTTTGCCAATTCTTTAAGTGTAGTTTTGCCTTTATTTATTAGCTATGTAAAAGTTTCTATTTCTGAGAAAAAGCGTCGAGTCCCAATATTGCTGAGAATTTTTTTTTTTTTTTTAATTTTTGGAAGCCGATTTTTTTTTTTTAATAATAATGGGTATAAAGTAATTAATATTAACAAAACAAAAGTCATTGAAACAAAGCAAGTTCAGTCGACCAATGATGACAATTCCAGAACAATGTAGCTATGTAAAATATACACTTACTGACATTAGCCTTTTATTTCATCAAAAATTAAGATTTGCTAACTACAACTTAAATTGCAACACAAACGATCAATCAATACAGGCAACAATTATTTTTTATAAAATTAACTCCTATGCACTTGAAGGAACTTACATTATGGAAAAAAATCAAGCTACATATTTTATGCAAACATTAGAACTTGTTTAATTTGAAAGATTTTATATATTTTACTTATATTTTATGAGTCAATGTAAATGTCTAATTTTGATTTAACTCTTTCATGATTATAACATAAATCTGCCGATGGGAAATTAAAATCAAGATAAAACCAAGTTGTAGCCAAAATAATTATTTCAATCTTGTATTTACGACCTAATCATTGCCAAGCATATTTTTAAATAATGTAGGAATAAAATACTGTTGTAAAAAAGTTATCTCACTGATGACATTAAATAGGCAAAACAAAAATATTAAAAATACATTTTAAAAATTTGATACAAATATTCAGGGCTAAAAGCTGGCATAGTTAACAATTAAAATGAATAGTGTCGGAATGCTGGTCCAAATCGTATGACTATTATTTGTGTTTGATTAAAGGTTTTGTTAAAAATCAGAAATCTGATTATTTATAGACTTTAAAAATGAAATAACAATCCTTCCTAAACGCTAAACTTTAGAAATAACCATGAAAAAATTGTACAACACTGCCTTCTATCCAAAGAAAAGATAAAAAATAATAACAGAAAACAATAAGTTAATGAATTTCAAATAAGTAAAAGACATATCAATGCAGAAATATTAACTTGTTAGTCATGCAGCAATAGCACTGCAATAACGAAAGCTTTTAATTTTTGTATTGTGAACCGGATGACTAACTATAGGTAAATGAGGTTGATTTTATTGGGAAAAATCACATGATAAATTTTGATATAACTCTTTTGGGGTATTTAATCTGTTGTGTGACCATATTGGGATTAAGGTAAAAGTTTAGATATTTTTAAGGTGATGGCATGATGACAAAGACGGTTATTAACCAAGATTAAATTTCAGAATGTCTCTTATCAGGAAAGAAGGAAGAAGCTCTTAAAATTGTATATTTTTGTTTATGTTCTTTAGGAAAGATCAACATAAGTTACTTCCAGTTATATTCTTCTGAGGATGATATAAATAAAATCAACAACACTTTAACATTTTGTTGGTTAATCAAATGTTGATATATATCATATATATATATATATATATATATATATATATTTAACAATCAATTTTCTTTTATTTTGTATATAGATATTATTTATCTATTTATTGATTACTTTATATAATTTATTCCTATTATTATTAATAAATTATAATTGCTATATGATTTTTTTTTTATGACCATTAACAATGATGTAGAATGGAAGATAAACAAATGTGTTTCATGTCTCCGGCCAGTGATGCCCACCTTCAAAAGGAAGAAAATGATTGACCATCCAAGGAATCCACAGAACCTGACCTCAATAAGAGGACACGTTTCTTTGAATCAGACGACGACGCTACAATGTTAGGGCATTCATCTGTCTGGATGATGTGTACCGGAAATTGCAGAGGTGGTCGAAGATCAACTAACACCTTCCAATCACAGACTCCACTAAGTAGCATCATGTAGAGAGTTATTTGGGACTTCTGCACAGGGCATTCACCAACAAGGGGTGTTTTATAAAGTTACATTCATCCTTTATTCTTTTGCCTTACATAAATGTTTTCTAATTTAATTTGCATTTTAAAAACTTTACAGGAAGTGCCTACTCATTATGTCTTCCTTGGCGGGATTTTGAGACCCAAACCAGCAGCAGCCACTTCAAGAAAACAACAACAACAACAACTTAAACAAAAGCTGCTTGCTAAAGTAAACAGACACGTTTTTTATCAATCCAAGAAAGAAGTTTCGCCCCCTTAACATGCGGCATGCAGGCCCACCGGTGTGTGGACATGCCCTGGTGCCCATGAACCAAAGCCCAGCTATGGGTTAAATAGCTCCACTGCCTTGTGGAAATCTTCGGGAGAAGAAAAGGCTAAGAAGTAAACCCTACACAAATCCAGAGTGGAGCCCCTTAAAGTGGATAGACGGCACTCTGGGCTACATTCCGGCAGCCACACTGGTACCAAACTGTATTGGTTCATCCTTTCCTTTGGACTCTACTAGCAAGACCGATAATGGGGAACTAGACGTCCAGGCAGCCCTAGTTCTCCATACATCCCACCCAGGCTCGTGGCACACTGCGCTACTTCATCGTCTCCCGAGACGGACGGATACCGCCGCCACCGACTTTATATGGGGGTATGTTTTATATTGAGATATATGCTCATCATTTGTTTATTCATCATATTAATTGGTATAAATTGCAAATATTGAATGTAACTTAAGTATTTTTTTATTAAGACATTTAAATACATTTGCTAATTTGTTCATATATTTGACACAAGTGTACAATCCTTATTTATTTACATACTCATAATTTAACATTTTTAATAAATTTATTTTAGATACGGAAAATAGAAACATAATTTTCATTTTTCAAGGAGAGGCATTCTTAATTCTAACATCTATTTTCTAAGGTTTACTATAACAGCTTAATTTTTTTTTTTTTAACTTTTCTTTGTTTCTCAAATTTATATATCATTAAATAATTAATGTGATGATGATTATGATGATGATGATGATGATGAGAACATAGAAATACTATTATTATTATTATGAATTATTTTATTAGGAACATTAATACATCATATTTGCTAACTTATTTTTCAAATATGTAGAAGTGTTTCCATTCTTGTCATTTATTTTGTACTGTTTATTTTACTTTTACTATATAATCAATTATTTTCTATTATTTTCTTTATTATAAAATTTTGTAGAAATATTGGGGGAGGAGCCAGTTACCTTCACTTCTTATTGTGAATACCTTTTAAAATTGTGGAGTTATAACAAATATTTTTTATAGTTTTATAAAAGAAAAATCCCTGAAGATATTTCCGTAAAATAATTATGCAAGATCAAGTCAGAAAATTCTGAAATATTTTTTCTGAAGCTCTACAAAAATAATTCAATAAAACTCAAAAAATACATTTTCGTTGATAGTTGGCAAAGATATAATTTAATAAAACACTATTTTTTTGTTTTTCAAATTTGACAGGGTTTAAAAAAAAAATTTACACTGAATATTTAATTTTGAAAACTTTACTTTTAATTTTTCAGTGTGATTCTGAAATTCTTCCAGTTGATGATAACAAAAGAAATCTTTTTTTTTTTATTAAATAAAGATTTGTTTGAAGATTCAAAAATGTTTTTTGATTGTGATGCCATTTTCATATCAGAAATATTTTTAGAAGAATTTTATTTTATTTTATTATTATTTCACAAATGTTAGATTATATTGGGGGTACGGAAGATCAAATTATGAATGATTCAACATTTCTGAATTACCTCACTATTAGCTATATTTGGTTAAAAATAATTATATATGATGTCAGGAGGGGTCTAGAATATTTTATGACAATGGGAGCTGAAAGAAAGCAAAGTGAACACAATCAATTCAATAAATCTATCTATCAGTTTATTTCTTTTATAATAGCACTTTCTTTTGTTTAATGAATTTTCGCAAAATAATCAAAATAACCTGATTTGGTGCAGTTAAAGATTTTGTGACATCAAATTGTTCAAAGATAAATAAATACGGAATAAATGCCAAATATTGGGGAAAAAAAGAATAAATGCAATAGATAAAATTTATAATATTTTTATATTCCTATTAATATAAAAACATATTCGAAGTTTTATAAATATTCATCTTTTCTCTTGAAATGTTCTCCAGCTATCATTACGTTGTGAAACTAATTTAAACTTTTCTATTCCTACCAGTGAATTCTCTGCTCCAGGCCATCTTCTGCTTTGGCAAAAAGATTCTATGCTATATCTGGGAAAATCACATTAATAGTAGAATCAAGGACAGTTATTTAATTTAATTTCTTAGTGATGTCACAAATGACTTAGGACACATATCTAAAGAACATGGTCTTGTAGCTAAATGAGTCTCTGTTCCTTGAACGTTGTTCGTACAATACAAAATACCACATCTTCAATCTGCTGTTCTTGAGTTCTGTACACTTCACCAACGTAAACCCATTCTGCCTTCTCACTGCTTTAGCCCTCTTTTATCATGCCAACACCACGTCTGACTAAAAAATTAGCATTCTTCACTTTTGTCCTCAGTTACCCAGGCAAATGGCCTCCTTTGGTCTGACCAATCAGCACGTGACTTACTATTGGTTGAACCCTGGTAAGCTGTACAAAAGCCATTAAAGCATATGCTATTGGAACAGTCTAACACAAAGAATGGAGATTAATGCCATTTTCAAAGAACAAAATGCCAATGCTACGTGCCGTGTGTTGAGATAAGGAACTTATTTTCCTCTGCACCAGATGCAAGCCACTCTTGCTCGCTTGCTTCTATGTGATTGTTCACCACAGGTCTTGAGAAATGTTACTATATATTTAGCTTTACTCAACAAATCTAACACGCATCATTATTTCCAACTCTATTTAGTGACTCTAATCAGCAAGGTTTTTAAATAAAACTCAATACAATTTTAGGACATTAAATTAAGCAAAGTTTTAATTAACTGGTAAAGAAAGCTCTTTTTCTTGATTCATGATCTGTTCTGTTAGTTAATTTTGGCTAATAATGCTTGACTTATTTAATGTGAAAACATATTTATTATAAAAGAAATTTGTTTTAATGCAGTTTACTTGTAAGGCTTTAAACTGATAAATTGATTTTTTTTTTCTTAAATCCCAAAACCTGACAACTCATTCAACTTTAAAAGTCCTAAATTTGACCAACATCTACTTTGTGCAACAAAACTTTACAATGAGAAAAACTCAAGCAAGCCCTACCCAAAAGATATTCAATTACCTCTGTCAAAAACTAAAAAGAAAATAAAGTTCAATGCTTTGTGAAGCAATGAAAAAGTTTCCAGTATTGAAATAATGTGTTTGGCTTTAAAGCTGTTTTGTATAAGTATTGTGATTGATGCAAAATTTATGCTGTGGATCATGTGACTTCTAATGTAGAAGCAAAATTTTTGTCTGAAAATTTGGCTTTATCTTTGTAACCATGAAAATTAGTTTACAAAATCAAAACAAAAACATGAAAAGAACATTTATTTCAGAACAAGTCAATGTAGCGGTTAACGTTTTGCAAAAAAAAAAAAAAAAAAAAAAGTTCCAGCAGAAACAGAAATTGTTTACCTGTGTCTAAATCAAAACTAAATTGTCCTGCATTCAAATGAATTTAAAAAGAAAAATAAGAGAAATATTGATAATGTTTAAAAAATAATTAACTCTAGTCATGTAAAAAATAAAATATTAAGGTCAATAATGTAAATTAAATTGACTAAATGTCTTAAAAATTTTAAAAGTAATGTAAACTAAAATTCAAAATTCTGTGACAACATTTCTAAAAAGACAATTTACATTTATTGATAAATACATTGTAAAAATGCTCCAAAATGAGTTGTCAGTGGTGTGCGTAAGTTTCATTGTGAGTTTTGGGTTTTACACATTTTACTTGCTCCAGTAACCCAACTTGTTTCAAAAGATAACAGACCCTCAACTCAATTTAAAGATATAGAATTAAAATTTAGGGAAATTAATATTTACACAATGAAAATAAAATTTCATAAGGAATATTCTAAGGAATATAAAATCAAGATTATTAAAGGAATAACATGAATAAATGAAAGTGATACAAAAAGGGACATAAATATACACAATCAATATTTGTCTATATCTCTGAGATGAGGTATTATGATTATTTACATTATTCGGACTATTATCCTCATCTTCATTGCCATATTCACAACATTTTGGCCATTGTACACTCCGGTCTTCTTCAGGTGATTGGAATTTCGAACCGAACGCTTGGATTGAAAAACTTGGAGAGTTGACTTAAAGGGAAATAACTAATACATCCAAAAGAGGTATGGCACGTGGAGCTAGAACAATCAACTCCGGTGGACAAAATAAATGGGTCGGTTTGAAATTCCGGTCACCTGAAGAAGGCCGGAGTGTACAATGGCTGAAGCAATGTGAATATGGTAATGAAGTTGAGGATAACAGTCCGAATAATGTAAATAATACACAATCAATTTGTAATAATTCAGAATGTAATTATGTATTTAACTATTAATTTAATTATGTAATAGTGGATGATATTTGATTAAAGTAATTATGAGTAAATAATAAATTTTAATGAGTAATGAATAATGGCAAAAATCAGATGCTCGTCGTGTGAAAAATTGAAAATTGATGGAGAAATCTGATAGAAATGACACCCGTTATGAATGACTCACCAATGACTTTTTTTCTTAGTCGAGGCACAATAATAAAATGAACAGCAGCAGCAATAAGAAAGCCAGATCCGAAGGTTATAATAAATACACCGTAAAGTGGAATTTTATCAAAGCCGAGAACTGAAAAATATTAAAAGAAGATTCAATAAGATCCACTGATAATACTAAGCAATTTTTCCGCATCATTTTTTATTGAAAAAGAGAATGGAATCAATTATCAAATTTACACTTTGAGAAACTTTTGCAATGAACGCCAGACATTTGTGCTGCAGTAATCAAGGCTAAAGGAGGATATTTTGACAAGAGCAAAATTTAATCATGAAATGCTTTTTTTTTCTTTCTATCAAAAAATCTCATAAAAAATCATGTCACTCTTGTATTTAACCATGTATAATAATTTAATTCTTATTTAAAGAACAAAACAACTACATTTGGGGCCAATTTAAAAACTTACCAGCGG
This sequence comes from Acanthosepion esculentum, assembly GCA_964036315.1. Classification (NCBI taxonomy): domain Eukaryota; kingdom Metazoa; phylum Mollusca; class Cephalopoda; order Sepiida; family Sepiidae; genus Acanthosepion; species Acanthosepion esculentum. Next base: position 10,244,897 of record OZ038498.1, on the reverse strand, counting down.
TCGCCTCTAACTTTTGAACTGTAGCTCATATATATATATATATATATATATATATATATATGTGTATATATGTATATAGATATATTGTAGTTTATATATATATATATATATATATATATATATGTATGTATGTAGTTTATATATATATTAATTAATATATATATATATATGTATGTATGTATGTATGTATACATATATTGTAGTTTATATATATGTATATATATATATATATGTATGTATTGTAGTTTATAAATGTATATATATGTATGTATATTTATATATTGTAGTTTATACATATATACATGTATATATATATATATATATATATATTGTAGTTTATACATATATATATATGTATGTATATATATATATATATGTATATATATATATATATATATATATTGTAGTTTATACATATATATATATGTATATATATATATATATATATATATACTGTAGTTATATATATACATATATATACATACTGTAGTTATATATATATATATATATATACTGTAGTTATATATATATATATATATATATATATACTGTAGTTATATATATATATATATATATATATATATACTGTAGTTATATATATATATATATATATATATATATATACTGTAGTTATATATATATATATATATACTGTAGTTATATATATATATATACTGTAGTTATATATATATATATATATATATATATATACTGTAGTTATATATATATATATATATATATATATATATACTGTAGTTATATATATATATATATATATATATATACTGTAGTTATATATATATATATATATATATATATACTGTAGTTATATATATATATATACTGTAGTTATATATATATATATATATATATATATATATATATATATACTGTAGTTATATATATATATATATATATATATATATATATATATATACTGTAGTTATATATATATATATATATATATATATATATATATATACTGTAGTTATATATATATATATATATATATATATATATATACTGTAGTTATATATATATATATATATATATATATATATACTGTAGTTATATATATATATATATATATATATATATATATATATACTGTAGTTATATATATATATATATATACTGTAGTTATATATATATATATATATATATATACTGTAGTTATATATATATATATTGTAGTTATATATATATATATATATATATATATATATATATATATATAGTTATATAATTAAATGACTATAGTTGATGTAGTATGACTCTCATAAAGAAAAAAGGAATGTGACAATTGTGCATATGGCTTAATTGTGAATAAGATTTTAGATATTCAGATTATCAGAGGTTCTTTGAAATGGAAAACAAGGAGTGAAAGGCATTTCATATTTTAACAATTAAGTTTACATGGTTGCAATTTGATAAGATGCAATTTCAATCAGTTTTGTGCCTCCATAAAAATGAATAAAGAAAACTCTGTTCTTAAAATGAAAGAGAACAACACAAATTGACACAAAGTCAATCTTATTATAAAGCTATGCCAAATCACATATTATGCGATGTCAAAGGTCATATAAGAAGAATTGATTCAATTGTGTCGGAATGATACTTACGCTCAGAGCCTTCAAAAAATATTGAGAAGAGATTTACAGCCACAGTGACAGCATAAAATGCTGGAAGGAACTTTAGTCCTGGCTCCAAAGGGTCAGGCTGAAAATAGAAACAAAGTGAATGAGAGAAATCTTAACGGATTTCAACAGAAATATACGTATTTGAAATTTAATACTCTTGTAGTGGACTGTGGGGGTGAAGATGTGAAGAGATATCAAAAGGTTAAACTTTCCTGCTAGCCAGTCCAGCTACATGGGAATGTCGAACTTTAATTAAGTCCAAAGAAAACAAAGAAAACAAACAAAACCGATATACATGGGTAAACAAATATATATTAATAACAAAACAAGTTAAACAAAGACATGGACTGTTACATAGAGTTTGTATGGAGAAATTATGTGTGTGTGTGTTGTAAGCATTCGTATGTACGTGTATTGTTCTTAGCGCGTTCCCGGAATTTGGGAAACGCTGTATCTGTGAGAGGTCACATATTGGCCTAAGTGGAAAAAAGAGAGATTTTACCTCGCCTCCACGCGAGGTAGCGGCCCAAGGCCTAAGTCGAAAAAGAGAGCGAGAGAGAAGGGTCAGCCAGTATTTATAGCCAGGGGAGAGAGAGAGAGAGACCCCTGTTGAAGGATTAAAGAACTGAGGAGGAGCTAACTGCGACACTCTGATATGTTTGTGTGCTTATAGAAATATTCCTATTCAAAACAGACCATTACGAGCTTAAAACAAAAGAAAAGAAATTATAAGGTAATTAATAACTAACACAATGCTATGCAATTAAAAATAGATATTATTTGCAGCTTCCTGAATTTAATTAGAAATGTGGATAAATCAAATACAATATGAAATAGTTAACAACTGATAAAAACTACTGTTTCATCTGATATCACATATGCACACGCTACTAAGCAGAAGAGGTGCAATTTGAGTTTATGTTAAGAAAGCGGATAATAAAACATCTATGTATATTTTTATTGTTACTTCATAAAGAATATAAGAAAAGAAAGGAAAATAGTGATGATGGACAAAAATACAGTACTAAAAATATTGCTATCATTTAATTATTTTTTTTATTGTTGACTTGTATGCTATTTTTATTTCAACAGGTCATTTTCTAATCTTCTTTGGTCATTTAAGAAAAATTGTTAGATGTTACAGATACCTGAAGACGGTTGGAGAACTGATAAGTAAAAATGTGTTAAGAACATTGAAAGCCTAAATGTCATTGAATAAAGATAAAAAAACTAATTTATTTTTATTTCCTCTTTTTCCATCACTTGCTTAGTTTACCATTCACTGTTGGTTAATAAATTCCTTTTTAAATTCATTGTATTATAGTAAAATGTTTCAATTAAAAGACTATTTGAAAATAATCAATGGGTAATTTATGCACACAAAATTATTTTAAATTTATTCTTGTTAAGAAAAAGTTCCATGAAAACTGTTGTAACCTAGAATGGGTTACTGAATGAGGAATAACCAAAACAAAGGTTGGAAAAAAAATGGTAATCTTTGTAACATCAGCAAAATGCAGTACTCGCCAGTGGTGTGAAGTAGGTAAACCACTGCTAGTGGTGAAAGACATCATATTACCCCCACTTACAATAGTGTCCAACATACTTATGAAGATTGGGGACATACCCATCAGTGTTCATATTTACAGTATATAACATAGATAATGAACAGATAGATAGATAGATATGAACAGACTGCGATAGATAGATATGAACAGACTGCGATAGATAGATGGATAGATAGATATGAACAGAATGCGATAGATAGATAGATAGATAGATAGATGGATAGATAGATATGAACAGAATGCGATAGATAGATAGATATGAACAGACTGCGATAGGTAGATAGATATGAAGACTGCGATAGGTAGATAGATATGAAGACTGCGATAGATAGATAGATATGAAGACTGCGATAGATAGATATGAAGACTGCGATAGATAGATAGATATGAAGACTGCGATAGATAGATAGATATGAACAGACTGCGATAGATAGATAGATATGAACAGACTGCGATAGATAGATAGATATGAAGACTGCGATAGATAGATAGATATGAAGACTGCGATAGATAGATAGATATGAAGACTGCGATAGATAGATATGAAGACTGCGATAGATAGATAGATATGAAGACTGCGATAGATAGATAGATATGAACAGACTGCGATAGATAGATAGATATGAACAGACTGCGATAGATAGATAGATATGAACAGACTGCGATAGATAGATAGATATGAACAGACTGCGATAGATAGATATGAAGACTGCGATAGATAGATAGATATGAAGACTGCGATAGATAGATAGATATGAAGACTGCGATAGATAGATAGATATGAAGACTGCGATAGATAGATAGATATGAAGACTGCGATAGATAGATAGATATGAAGACTGCGATAGATAGATAGATAGATAGATAGATATGAAGACTACGATAGATAGATAGATAGATATGAACAGACTGCGATAGATAGATATGAACAGACTGCGATAGATAGATAGATAGATATGAAGACTGCGATAGATAGATAGATAGATAGATAGAAACAGACTGCGATAGATAGAGATAGATAGATAGATATGAACAGACTGCGATAGATAGATAGATAGATAGATATGAACAGACTGCGATAGATAGATAGATAGATAGATAAATATCAATTAAATAAATTGTCGGACTATGTCCAATTCAAAAATATAGATAGATAGATATGAACAGACTACGATAGATAGATAGATAGATAGATGGATAGATAGATATGAACAGAATGCGATAGATAGATAGATAGATAGATAGATATGAACAGACTTCGATAGATAGATATGAACAGACTGCGATAGATAGATAGATAGATAGATAGATAGATGTAACCTAGAAAAGGTTACTGAATGAGGAATAACTAAAACGAAGGTTGGAAATAAAATAGTAATCTTTATAACATCAACAAAATGCAGTACTCGCCAGCAGCGTGAAGTAGGTAAACCACTGCAGATTACCCCCACTTACAATAGTGTCCAACGTATTTATGAGGATTGGGACATACCCATTAGTGTTCATAGGAACGGTATATAACAAAAATAAATGAAACTAATACTTACATCATTTAATATATATAATCTTATAAGCAAGAATATCCCCGTAGAAACGACACCTGAGAGAACCGGTGATATGAACCATGAACCAACTGGAAAAAAAATATGGGAATTCTGTTAAATATTTATCCCCAAAAATACATAAAACTATACATCTATAAGTATAAAGATATGTAATACTGGTCACTTAAAATAAAAGTGATATGCAAATGAATAAAAAAGAAACGTAGTAATAAAAATATCAGTGTATATAATCAGAAGTCTATTTACCATACGAGAATTACGATTTAAATTAATGTGTATTTATACCATGAGTGATTTATATAGGTTAGATTATATGCTGGAAAAAAATGGTAAATTATAATCAAGTTCAGAGAATTTAAGAATCTATTTTGCAATAGTTAGTAGCTCAACCGTTAACCAAAAGGATTATTGATAGTGAAATCAAGTCTTTATTAAGCGCTCGAAAAATGTGGCTTTGAATAAGGATGAATACTAATTAGTAACTATATGAAATACAAATTTAAAGTGAAGTCGTTTACAGCCAAAACACAAAATGGTGGAGTGATATATTGGAATTGATGTATAAGCTTTCTTGAATTGATCTCAAAGATGATAACTATGTTGTGACATTTATTTAAATTCTTACTTGTATAATATTAAACAGCTAGTGGAAAAATATTGGCTTTGTAAAACATTTTCATGGGGAAGAATACCAGGTTAACTTACTATCTTTACAGACAAGTTTAAAAAATTATATCAGGCATCAATTTTTTCACATATATATACATATATATATATATACATATACATATACACATATACATATATACATATACATATGATGAAAATGTGGAAAAGACAAAGCAAAATCCGAATATGTGAGTTTACTGTTTTTTATTTTGTTTTTGTTATTCTGTCGACGTCAGACGTTTCGGTCAAATAGACCTTCTTCAGGACATGGTTAATGGAGACATATTTATATTAACCAAGTCCTGAAGAAGGTCTATTTGACCGAAACGTCTGACGTCGACAGAATAACAAAAACAAAATAAAAAAACAGTAAACTCACATATTCGGATTTTGCTTTGTCTTTTCCACATTTTCATCATACCGTCGGATCTACATCCACACATTTTCTTATATATATATATATATATATATATATATATGGCTGAGTGGTTGGAATGCTAACATTGCATGGGCTGTGGGCAAGCTTTGTTCCTAGCCTGGGTGTACCCACTTTAAAAATTGACCTTATGTCACAACTTGTCTGAGTGGGGGAGAGTAAATACCTACTAAAATCTGATCAAATGTCCAAACATTGCAATTTCTATTCAGCAAAATTTCACAGTCAGACATAGAACTTTTCATCTCTTTTCATAAATACTTCATTGAGATCTTAAAATGAAGCAATTCACTGTATACAGATTTTTTTAGAAATACAATAAAGATTTTTAAAAATGTCATGAAAATTCTTTTATTGTAAAAAAAACAAAAAAGAAAAAAAATAGAAAATATTAACAGAAATGTATTTTTTAAAAATGAAACAAGAAAGAAAACTTACTGATCATCCCTAATTTTGACCATCTTACACCATTGGAACCATGAGCAACTAATGCAAAACCTAAAGTGGCACCTACTATACTATGGGTAGCAGATACAGGTAATCGTAGGAATGTAGCCAAAAGAAGCCATACACAGGAGCCTGGTTTAAGAAAAATACATATATGTATATCAATTCAAGAGTAATTATTATTTTATAGTCATTCACAAAAGTATTGTTATTAGGATCGAAACATTAATGATTTGATAATGACATTTTAAATAATTTGACAACATATTAAATGTAATTTTGCGTTACAGATACGGTGCAACCGAATTGTTCAGATTGTCAGTTAAAATCCTACAAACTGTAGATGTTTGGTTTGGTTTGTTTTATGGCATATCAACCTCAGTGGGTCATTTAATGCCAACAAAATTTTGAAATAGATTCGTAGCGATAGTTTGGTTTGGTTTGTTTTACGGCAAATAAACCTCAATGGGTTATTTAATGCCAACAAAATTTTCACTGCTGGTAATATTTTTTTCTTCAAAAATGTATTGCTGGCAATAATTTTTTTACAAAAAGTATTCCTGGTATTAATATCTATTTTTACACTTTCATAGTGTTTTGACCCTAGTTTGGGGGTTAACTATTTGCCCATAACTGGGACCTTAACAGGTGCTACCACCCCGGGTCAGGGTGGACCTGGGAACACCAGCAATTAAGAGGTGGTTCCACGCTCCTCAAAACCTCCTGATCAGAGTCCTTGCTGTTGGACGTAGTTTATCATCTTACCTGGGATGCGGATGTAGTTTATTGTCTTACCCAGGACGCGGATTTAGTTTATCATCATACCAAGGATGAAACTGTAGATGTTTAAACTTCTATATTAAATTACATATTTTCCCAGCTATGAGTTAAACGACATGGCAGGCTAGGTTCTCCAGCATACAGTCAGGGAGAAGGACAATGTTGAATTTAAAATCCAGTCTGAAAGATAAGCGCTCTGTCGGGCTATCTTGGAATTATGGATGCAGTATACAGGAGGGAGCATGAAAAGCCTTTTTTCATTGTCTGACTCACACATGTCAATAAGAACGGTTGGACTCCTAGCCATGTCAGAATTTTTTTTTTTTTTTTTTTGCAATGTCGAGGTGCATAGCATGACACTTTCAAGGAGGCAGCCTGATTCGGCCAGAGTCAGGTCGGGGTTGCTGTTTGAGCCAATATGATGCAAAACCCGAAAACGGTGATGAGGACAATGCATCACTGAAGACCACTCTTGATGCATCTAAAATGTATTATGCAACTATGTGGTTCAGTAATGTCTTAATAGGGTTATGGAACTCATGATTTAAATTTGTTTATAAGATTTACTGTTAAGAATTCTTCAATGCACAAACATTGAACTTTTGCAATCTTGCAATGTGCAAACAGTTTTTAATATGCATCTCCATTGCTTTTTTCAAATATTTTTTAAATTTATTGAAATAATGTTTAAAATTTTGACATTTTAATTCTGTAAAGATGCTATTTTTTCTGGGATTTCCTAAAAAACAATTTACTTAACAAAATTATTTCTATTAATTTTTCTTGAAAAATACTCTTTTTATAAATAAATTCATTCATAAATGAATAACAAAAAAATTATTAAAAAAATTAAAACTTTTTAAGTAAAGTTAAGTCTTTTAATTGAGACATTTTCTTAAAAGAGAAATAGCATGAATGATATTTTCCAGACAATAATTCAAACTCATTTTTAACTGACTTCTTTTTTTCGTGGCCGGATATTTGGACAAGAGACATTTGGCTGACGGACATTTCACCAAAAAAGTACAAGTAAAACTAGTAACACGCAATACTTTAAGTATTTTAATTAGCAGTATTCTAAGGTAAAATAGGACTAATAATTACCACTGAATTTCAAGTGATTAAATTACTAAATATGAACTTAAATTAAAAGTTTTCTTATTTAAATTCGTGTTTAACAGCAGGATAAAAGCTAGTTCATCCCTTTAATATAATGATCCTTAAAAGCGAAATTGAAAGATCTTTCATATCGTAAAAGATTTTTGCTGTAGTAAAATGTGCTTATCACCTTACAGTAATATTTGAAGTAAAATATAATATATACAGAATAGATTTTTTTAAAAATCCTGTCAAAGTAAACGAAAAATAATGAATTAATAGTAAATAAATATAAATATATGTAGCACATTAAGATAAAGTGTGTGACATGCATGTAAGTAGCCACTTCATTTTCAGCTAAATGTCAATTCGGTTAAATGTCCGTTAGCCAAATGTTTGAATTCCTGATTAGTAAGCGGGTAATTCCAAAATCCAGAAAAAAAGTTTTACCCCTGGCACTCCTAATGAATGGACAAATAATTTGGCCGAGAGACATTTGGTTGAATGGACATTTGGTCAAGTAAAACTAGTAACAAGCAATACTTTAAGTATTTTAATTAACAGTATTCTAAGGTAGAATAGGACTAATAATTACCACTGAATTTCAAGTGATTAAATTACTAAATCTAAATTTAAAGTTAAGTTTTATTATTTTAATATTTCTTTATTGAAATTAGTATTTTAAAAAATATTTGAGTGTAGTTGGATGAAAAATAGCACCTAATTATTTAAATCCGTATTTAACAGTAAGATAAAAGCTGATTCATCCCTTTAAGATAATGATCATTAAAAGCGTAATTAAAAGATCTTTCATATTGTAAAAGCTTAAGATTTTTGCTGTAGGAAAATGTGCTTTTTCTCAAAATACTTATCTTACAGTAATATTTGAAGTAAAATATAATCTATACAGAATAGAGTTTTAAAAAAAGCCTGAAAAAAAAAATGAAAAATTATAAATTAATACAGTAAATAAATATAAATATATGTAGGACAGTGTGTAATATATATATATATATATATATATATATATATATAGCACATTACGATAAAGAGTGTGTAATACATGTAAGTATGCCACTATGTTTTCGGCCAAATGTCTGAGTACCTTTTTTTTTTCTGACAGTAAGCACAATGAATTATACCAAATTAATAATTATCTTACCTGTGACACCTGCCACATTTCCCATCATCAGTATTTCCTCTGTTCCATTGTATGGTTGCACATCTATTATACCTTTGCGTATTGTATCTGATACTCGTGCACCTTTGAAAAAATATAACACCACAACTGTATTATCCAAATTAAAAGTTCTCAATAAGATAATTAATTTTTTTTATGTATATATACATATATACTGTATATACATACAAAAAACTAATGGTCCTCAGAAAGAAAAGTAATCCCTAATGAAGAATAATTATTATCTATGCTATTAAAGGTATGTCTAAAGCATTAATTCCCAACGTGGGGCCCATTTTGGTGGGGCATGTGTAGGATGTGCACCCTTCTTTCTGATCTAAAACAAATTGATTTTCCAACATCGATGATGCAGCCAATGCTAGTGAATATTTCTGATATTCTGATACAATACCAAGAAGAACTCTCACAGATGCAAAATGATGAGTCTTAAAACTTTTATTCAATCTAAAAGGAGTGATGGCATTGCTTTGTGATGAGACAGTAACTAAATACCTAAATTCAACCATTGTTGCAAGAAATTTGTTGTTACCATTTCCATCTCCATATTTAGCTGAGTGTGGCTTTAGTGCTGTAAATGATTTGTTATTGAAGAAAAGAAATCGACTGGATATCACTAAACGAGAAGACTTGAAGCTTAAGCTGACTAAATTGGTGCCTAATATAAAATCTGTGACAGACATGACGCACAAGGATCTCACTAACAGTCATTTTGTGATGAGCTCAAATTTAATTTTGCATTATTATTTCAGGATTAAAATGATCAAAGCATATTACAGAATAAGCTTTCATTCAAATATTTTATATTTCTGCCTTTCAGTTTTCTATTATATGTTTTGAATCTACATATATTTAACTGTTTTTAATTAATTCTTCTCTTTCATGAATGTCATGGTCTTTGGAGGCTTGTTTAGAGACCAAATTAATGGACCTTTAAGCTTCCATCATGTGAATGGCTTTAAAATTCTGAATATGTAAGAATTAGATATTAGGGGACCAGAATTTTAGAAATACCAAAGTGGGGCATGGCGTAAAATTGGTTGGGAACTACTGGTCCAAAGCATATAAAAAATTAGGTTTTGTGTTAAAAGCTTATGAACATATATTAGCTATGCTATAAGATAAATTGTAAAACCCTTAACATAATTTGCCTGAGACAAAACAAAAAAGATTCTCATTAAGATGAAATACTTATAAAAATTGAACTTAACCAGATCAGAAATTTGAATGAAAGAATACATACAAAATAATTTTAAAGCTTTGTCATTGGTTTTAGATTTTAATAACTAAATGAACTATTTAGCAAAATTTATCTGAAAATGCAAACTTGAAGTTTTCAATCATTGTATTAATTTAATTACATTTCAAGATGTCTGCCATTATTGCTGATAAATCTTTCAAGTCTCGTCTTAAACTCAAAGAATACACTGTATATATGTTGCATTGGTACTGTTTAAATTGTATTTGTTATTCAAAGATTAAGATGCTAATTAAGTGATCAAGTGTATTTCAATATACCACATTCTAACAAAATGAGATTCGATAAATGTGATAGAAAAGAAAAATAATATTATTATTATTATTCTTTTTATTTCCTTTGATTTCTGGTGTGTACACATTTCTTTCCGTGTCCCGCCCAGGGACCTAAGGTTAGAAATGGCATCATGACACTTTCCACTGACAAAAAAAATTAAAATTAAAATTTAAAAAAATTAAAATTTTACATAGATAAAGCCCTTCGTAAAGTGTGGGCTGTACTTGTGAGAACAATTTTTTGTATCTCTTTGAGGCATGGACTTCCAGGAATCCCTTCAATGAGTCTACTGGAATCTTTTCCAACCAATCCTAGGACTCCAACTACAACAGGGATTGTTGATGTTCCCATTATTATTATTATTATTATTATTATTATTATTAATATTAATATTACAATGATGACAATGTTTCTCTCAATCTGTCTTTTGAGGAATGCAACTAAAATAAAAGTATATTTACAAAATTATTTATTAAAGATTTAAAGAATTGAACTTTTAGATACTTCAGGGCTTGCCAAAATTAAAACACTGGAAATCGCAAAAGTAATTGGCAGGTATCATCAAAATGTGAAGGATTTAATTGAAGATCTTAGGCAACCTTCGTGCAGATTAGATATGACAAGTTGATAAGTTTATCTCACCAATCTTTATCCCATATCAAGAGAGAAGTTATTGAAAAAGAACATGTCTTTGTCAAGCTATGAAATTTTATCCATTGTGACAAAGTTTTGAAAAGTAGAAAATGTTTACAGCTAAATCATGAAACCAATCATTGGGTGACATTTAAAAGATGCCCATCAGGACAATTGAGTGAAATTGTTAATAAAATACACAAAAGATTTTTCAACCATTCTTTTCAATGATAAATGACATGCTAACTTCAATGGATTAGATCAGGGGTAGGCAAACTACGGCCCATGGACCACATGCAGCCCACCAAAAGAATTCATGTGGCCAAATGTTAGTAAATTTGAAAGACAAAGTTACTAAGCAATGCCAAATAATTGTTACAAGCAATTTGACGCCTGATTTTAACAAAATGATAAATGACTGCAGTCAGATCCATTATTCTCATTGAGTCTTTCAGATCCTTCAGTTGCTAAGTTACTTCGGTTTTTCAAATAAATCTCTTTCATGTGAATTTACTACTTCAAAATATCAATAATTTTTTTTTCTTTCAACTGAATTACTGTTTTCAAACAAATCTGTTTCATTTGAAGTTTCTACTTTAAAATATTAGTAAGAATTATTTTTTATTTCTTTATGCAGAGTTAATTTGTTTTTCAAGTAAATATGTTTTCTACTACATTAATTAATAAAAATAATTTTTCTTAAAACAAGGTTATTTTGTCTTTCAAATGTGTTTCATGTAAATCTTCAATTTAAAAATACTTAATATTTTTTTCTTTAAAGTACTTTAAACTGAGTTACTTTGTCTTTCAAATAAATGCATTTCATTCAACTAATTTTTATTAATTAATATTTTAAAGTACTATAGAAATTAATTAATTAATAAAAATTAGTTGAATTTTTTTCTTTAAAAGCCTTTTTTTTGTCTATTTTAAATATTAATTATTTTGGGTTAATACACTATGCTGTCCAATAAAATTGTGAATTTTTGAATGTGGCCCTTTCACTGAAAATTTTGCCCACCCTTGGGTTAGATAGATAGATAGAGCTTATTGATCCATTCTGATAGTTTTTTTTTGGTTTTTTAACTTTTCCATTTTTTTAAAAGAAAATTTTATTTATATATCTTATAATTGCAATCTTTTCATTTTTTATTTAAATTAAACCTTGTAATTTAACAATGATGGAAACATTTTTCTGAGGTAAACATAAATAAATTTTTAAAATATATTCTTAGTGATTAATTTTCTTGTATGATATTGCAAGATTAAAAAGATATATTTTAATAATCAGATTTATTTTACAAATAAATTTATGTCAAACCTTTAAAAAACATTTATTTACCATTAGAATTTAGCAATTTGGTAAGGCTTGCCAGTATGTTCGTGCAGTGTTACAATTTTCATATGCTTCCTTGGAGTAATGTCCATCACAGAGTATGGCCGTAGGACAACTAATCGACAGTTTAGACAATAATGTCTGGATGTGATAAAAATATGATGCAATCATGGATGCTGCAATATTTTTCAAGGTCAAACAAATTTTATCACACACCCCAAAAATAGATTCATATTACTGTACACCACTGTAAATGACCTAATCTGAGGAAAAATAGAAATCGATTACACCCTGTCACTCCAGGGGGTCTAAAACTGACCGTATGGTGAAAGAAAGGAAACTAAAACAGTTGTTTTAATTAATTTGCACAAGGGTGTATATGATTGTTATATTCTGTGTGAGTTTGTTTCAAACATCCTCGTCACCACTTTTATATTCCGTGCTAAGGAAATAAATACTTAACACCAGGTAGATACTAGAAGGAAGGTTTATTGTACACAACAAGTACAATATAAAATACAGTACAGTTATACACACAGGTCAATCTAGTAGTGATTGCCATTAATTGGAAGGTCGGACGTGCTTGCGTCGTCTCTATCACTCTCGCGAGTCTCTCGTAGATGGTTGACTTTATAGGTAGTTACTACCTATAGTGTAATCATTTATGGGTGACTGGTTATTCCATTACATCAGTGATTAAACATGTAATGATAGACACTAGAAAAATGTGAAAATTTACTCACCTAAGAGAATAGCTCCAAGTGTTTCAAATACAGTGGCAAGGAAGCAAGCCTGTCGTAGGGTCAGCACCTTTGCTCCAACTGATGTTCCAAAGGAATTGGCCACATCATTGGCGCCAATTCCAAAAGCCAGCACAAAGGCAATGATGAAACCTACGACAATCATCCATAGCCAGTCATCTGGAACATCCATATCAGTCATCAAAGAGGAATGGCAATGTGAAAAGACGTTCAAGATTCAAGGATGAGGTAAATTCTTAAAAGGAAATACTTTAGCAGGGAAACTTCACTTGTGTTTGACTCCAGTTCTTTCTGTGTACAATTTCCTGTTTCCTACAAAAAAAAAAAAAAAAAAAAAAAAATTAAAAGATTTTTCAATCCGACCATTGTGGATACAATGTAATTAACAGCAAAATATTAACCACATTTTCTCATTTGTCAATCAAATATTAAGTTATGCGGAAGTATTTTTCTGGGATTTCTTTCTTTTTGGCATTTAAGTTTTTAAATGCTAATGGAATTGTTCCTTTCACATTTTCTTTGAATCTTGACTACATAAATACTAATTTTTATTCCATACAGGTTTATCAACTGATTGTGTTGTATTTTTTTCCCTACACCTTTTCAAGATTTACCCTTGTCTAATATTATGATGATTTATGATCACACTGAAATTGACATTAAAGTTATTTAGATTGAAATGAAGTGAGATCATATATATATATATATATATATATATATATATATATATATGAAGAAATATAGTCTTAAGGTGTGGTATATTTATGGGATAAATTGCTCAATATCAGAGATAGAGCATGTGTAAATATAAAAGTGAACATAGAAGTCAACAGTTAGAGGCGACAGTCTGTTTCATGCTAGACACAATCGTCAGGCCTGACAATTGCATCAAGCATGAAACAGACTATCGCTCTCAGTGTTGACTCAATGTTTACTTATATATATATATATATATATATATATATATATATATATATATATATATATAGAGAGAGAGAGAGAGAGAGAGAGAGAGAAAGAGACCTGCGCACATTTTTTGATGATATCTGACTGATATTTAAATTCATATTATACATATATAATTTATTTAATTAAGCTTTGTCGAAATTAATGTTGCAAATTAACTCCGGGCATCTCTTATTTGTGATATCCATCTCATTTAAGAAATCCTGTTTTAGGTAGCAAGAGGCACTGCAGGGAGTGCAGACGAACCTCGATAGCAAAAAACTGTTCTTCAAGAAGGAGACGGCTGGATGTGCATCAATTAATTTGAAATGAATTCTTACTAAACTCCGATGATGCAAGAATTCATTGCAATATGTTTACAAGAAAACTGAAAACATTCTTTTTAATTAACTTCAATTTTTTAAGTCATTTTATTAAAGAAACTAAAACAACAATTGCTGACAGCATTAGTTCTCGTATTACAGTAACAGGATGAAACAAATACAGTGCAATAGTAAAAAAGAAACTAGTGCAACTTTTAACCTGTTTTAATGAGAGTAGATAAGCGTTTCTTGGATGACAATTTGTCTAGAGAAAGTATCTCGATTAAAATAGATCTTGACAATAATAATAAAAAAAAATTTAGGGTAAGGAATGTCAAACAAAAATCAGTCATCAGCCGGGGGTCAACAAGTGCTATTTCTCTTATGGAGGAACCAGTCTAGGATTAAGCTGTTCAAATAGTTTAGACCCGTGCTTCTCAACCTTTTTTTCAGTCCATAGATCATTTTTTCTTCCAAAGATTCAAATGGACCACTCCTATTTTTACTTTTAGGCTGTTCAATTTACACACTAAAATACTCAAGGAAAAGATAAAGTAGTCTATTTACACTTAAAACTTATTTTAGTTAACAAGGATAAACACAGGATATCATAATCAATTTTGATGATGTCATTTAGTCTTAGTCTGACAGTTCCTCTGCTGTTAAAATATAATTTATTTCTTTTTCTACTGATAACATCCACAACAGCCGAAAATCCAGATTCCACCATTCATGTGGTAGGGAAAGAAATGATGCTTACTTTTTCATGGTGAAAAATATTTAGGTGTGAGTCCTTTATCGATATGTAGACAAAGACGCCTTTTTAATCAACACTTTTTTTCAGTTTCGCATTCTCTTTAAAGAAATATCAAATTTATTATCAAACAACATTGTTTAGTGATCTATTAACATAGGATTCATTTTTTACATGAATAAAAAATTTATATTACATATAGTATATATAACATTTTTATATATATATATAATAAATATATATATGATAAAAAATAAAATAAACATAGCACTGCATAATACGTACATAATTTCGAAATTTTCAAATATAATGGACATGTGTGTAATTAAACAAAATATTATATTTTTTTAATTCTTCAAAATATAAATAATTTAGACATATTTTTGTGAAGTAGCTACAATTTTTTTGTGTCTACGAATTCTCTGTGGGCTACCAGTGGTCCACCTGGAACATGTTGAGAATCACTAGTTTAAATGATCACTTGAACAAGAGCATTTCTAAGTTGAGCCCTCTAAACTTTAATATTGCCTACATAAATAACCTGGGCTGTGGAGTCAGAGTCATCGAGTAGGAGTCGGAAACAATTAAGGGGTCATTGGAGTTGGAGTCGGTATAGTTTTACTGACTGACTCCAGTTGAATTTACACTTAATGTCAAAAGTCTTACATTATAGAATTTATTTTAATTGTTATTTCTTCTACTGTATATTTACAATTTCCTCTAAAGAAATTCATCTCAACTTCTTTTTTAAAGTCATTTTATTTTTTGTAGTAATTTTGTATTTGCAAAACTGTATATGTAAAAAAAACAATACATTAGAGAATTTTTATTTTTGTTATGTCTTTTACATCCTGTAAAAGATTATATTTCAACTTCTATTATAAAGTCATTTTATTTTTGTTCTGTACTTATTTCTTATTTGCAAAAACACACACACACATATATATATGTATGTATATATATATATATATATATATATATATATATATATATATATATGAATAAAAAGAAAGAACAGTAAGATATAAAATCCGGTGTTATAGATATTTTTATTTTTACACAATAGTGCTCAATGTAAATTTACAGAGCATTAATATTATAAATTAATTGATTTAAAATATGATTTATTTTTCGCTACACAGTGATAACCATGTTTCAGAAATGGAAGCTAAAGCCCCTGAATTTAATTTTGTTATTAAACCAAAGACATTAGTTCCATTTCCTCGTCAAGCGAATTTTGGAGTAACTTATTTTTATATATATATATATATATATATATATATATATCTCAAAAAAAGTCTTACATTATAACATTTTTATTTTTATTGGTTTATTGCATTGGCTTTATGAGATTTGTAGGCCATAATCACTTAATTGCATAAAGAGGAGTCAGAGGTGCCAAAAGTAGATGAGACAGAGTAGCCAATAGTAGTTGGGTCGGAGGTGCCAAAAGTAGAAGAGTCAGAGGTGTCAAAAGTAGATTTTCATCACACCCAGACACTATTGTCTTGACTGTTGATTAGTTGTCCTACAGCCATTGTCTGTGATGGAGATTACTCCAAGAAAGCATATGAAAATTGTAATGCTGCATGAACACACTGGCAAGGCTTACCAGTGAGCAAATCAAAATACCATAGAGTGTCCTGGAAACTCTCCTGATCTAAATCCAATTGAGAATCTGTGGTCAATCTGCAAGGAACGATTTCATGGAATGGACATACAAAGTACTAACATATGCACTGGGTCATGTTTCATTGGAAAAATATGAAAAAGTAAATAATAACAGAATTATTTGTTTTGTTTCAATTAATTTGCATAAGGGTTTTTATGTATAGAAAAATGCAATAAAATTTAAAGTTGAATAAACTTCATTCAATGCCATGGTAAATAGCAAAGTAAAATTAATAGTAAATAAAAGAGATACAAATAGCAGTTTATATGCAATCAGCAGATGAAATGACTTATTTTAAAGGATATGATAATTTAATAACATCAGAAAGTAAAGACATCAACAGCAATGAAGAGATTAACAATGGAGAAGGAAAATTTTTAAGAAAGATGATCAAAGAGGGGGTTAGTCCACTCAAACAAAACTGATGAAGAAGGTAGATGCTGCAGAGACTTCTCCATCTCATATGAACTAGCTCAGATCAATGAAGAATCCTCCCGCATCCCTGATGTGCCAGGACATTACGCAAATGTCACTGACCTCTTCCCCACATCCTGCCCTGAAAAATGCTTCACAAAAGTTTTACCTGCACCCCTGGGCTCATCAGACCATTCTCTAGTCAGTGATGCCAAACCAAAGGTATCCCCAATTTGCCATTTCATAGAATAATTTTCCGCTACATGAAGGCAGTCTAGCACAGATTTAGAACTTACATGATGGAAACTCCTCTGTCAACATGCTGCCTCCAAAACTGATGTCATCATATCGGAATGGATCCTTTCTGGAATGGAGAGTTTTAACTTCACCCCACTACACCCACCACCACCAAAAAAAAGTCCAGCAAAACCCGAACAGCCAGTCCTTGTTTTGCCCTGAATGCACTGCCTGCCATAGCTCGCCATAACCACTGCTTCAATATCAACCACAAGAAGTGGTGTAATTGGGTACTTACTGCATTCAGAGCATGCTCGTAATCACTGCAAGAAAGTCTTGGAAAGTGCAAAGTTTAGCTATGCACAAGTGATCCAGGCCAAAGTTGAAAATAAACAAACTGGATCCAGAGAGTTATGAAAAATCGCCAATCAAATTATGAATAGAGGCAAAGCATCTGTACACATTATAAATAGTCCAGAGTCATCTCTTCCTTGTCAAATAAGATGCTCTTTGCTTCGAACTCAAGACATAGTACACCCCCCCATCTCACCGAGCACAATATCAGTAGTATTTTTTTAACAGCCTAGAAAATCTTAAGACTTATCAAAAGTCATGACCCTAAGAAAGACTCTTTCTTACCAACAAAACATCACAAGCCCCTCACTGCTTTATTGCTTTTTCCATGGAAAGTGCTCAGATGAACTACAATCCTTAGTCCCACCAGTTCTTACCTTTACAGCTAAAACTTGTCATGCTATGCACATTGTAATGAACCACCCCCATTCCCTTCATATTTCATAGGTGAGAAGTAAGTTCCACTTGAGCAGCTTCTTCATGCAAACCACTGCTGTGTGGCCCAGACTACCAAGAGGATGTTTTGTTGATCACTACAATCTTAATCTGTTCAGGTCTAGGGTTAACCGTTATCTTCCCTACATATCTGCATAAACTGTGCCTCTTACTCTGTAACACTCTACCCCAAGTAGCTCCCAGGCCTTGTACAGGGTGAAACCCACTATAAAAAAAAACTTTTAAATAAATTTGAGCTGACAGTTTGGACAAAATAAAACAATATTTCATTTTAATTTCTTTTATTTTGTTCAAATTCTCAGCTAAAATTGCTGTTACCTCAGTTATTTTGATTTTTTTTTTTAGAAAAAATTAACTGAAAAAAATAAAATAAACTGAAATAATAAAATAAAAAAAAAATTGAATTTTGGTTATTCTTGTTTGTCCATAAAAATTAAAATAAAACTTTTAATGGTCATTTATTAAGTATTGCTATGAAAAGTATAAAATGCATTTTGAATAACGCTAGTCAACACGATTTTTAGTGCCAAGAAACAAAGCACATTTTTAGCTAATTTAATGGTGCTGATTCCAAAAATGGCCTTAGTTTTTCATGGTTAGCTACCATTTTTGCTGTACTGAAATTGCTCATTTTTGGAAAAAAGATCAATTTATGATCTTGGCTGATCGCAAAATTTAGTTAATAAAGGTCGTAGAAACCCATCAATTTTCAGGTAGACCAAGCAATTTATGACAGCCACTTGAAATAAACTATTTCTATAAGAAAAAAGTGTTTTTGAGTCAAATATTTTAAAATAGATGTACTGAAGTTTTTCAATTTATAGCCAAAATTCAAATTAACAGATAAACTTTATCAGTAATACACTTTAGTAAACCTGATAATTAAGGTGACATAAAAAAAATGAAAGCCTAAAATCTTCTGTTTGATATTCATAAACTTATCCCATCATTTTTATCCCTTCACTATGGAAGGAAACCAAACACATTGAGAGCATTTTGTATTCACAGTTAGAAAGAAACTCCAGCTAAAGACATCCCAATTAAATGCACCTACCCCATTGTACATGATACTGGTGGGGTATCAAAAGGGTCTTATATAACATTGAACATAACAGACAAAAAAGAGAAAATTTTTACCATAATTCTTATGTTCAGGAAGCTTATATTCCTGCCGTTAGTTTATTGAATGATTTGATGTAAATACTTGTTGATCTTGGTATATTCAATCGTGTTTTTAAAGACTTAGGGTCTAATTGTTATTGCAAAAATAGCATTTCTCAATAAGCAGACCAATATTTGTTGGTTTAAATACAAATTGAGAGGTTTCTATGATTTTAAGAAATATTGCCATTGGTCAATATCATATATACAGAAAACAAATGAAAAAATGCTTTTTTTTACAAAAATGAGGCATTTCTGTACAGTAAAAATGGTAGCTAATCAAGAAAAAGTAAGGTCATTTTCAGATTCAGTGCCATAAAATTAGCTAAAAAAGATGTTCGGTGTCTCAACACAATTTCAAAAGTTTTTTTGTTTTTTTTTTTGTTGACCAGTGTAATTTAAATGTCTTCTTTGAGATTAAATTGTTTTTATTTGAAAGGTAGCAGCATAAAAAAAAGGAATCAATTTTACATATTTAAATAAAGTGTAGTAAAACCACAAGAAGCTAGTGATCTTATTAAATGCTTTATTCACCGAACAAAGAATACAGAAAGTAAAAAAAAAATGTTAAAGCAGAACAGTCCATTCGAGATGGAATAGGCGGTCTTAAATTTTAAAGCCTTTTTAAAAGATTGCAATGATCACACACACAAATAAAACAAAATAAAGCTTCTTTTTAAACTGGTGAACAGAAATGAAAAATGAAAGCTAAATTTAGACATTTGTATTATTGATCTGTGAATATGAAAAATAATAGTATCTAATTTTAAAAACTAATTTTACTTTAAAAACAAAGTAAGAAAATCACATTTTTTTCTTTCAATTTTTAGTTAAGACCTTGAATGAACCATTCCCTTTATTCATATATATATATGTGAAAAATTTCTCAGAGTTAACCTGTAGAAAAAGACAATATTTATAAATATAAATGATAATAGGAAAACTGTAATAGTTGCCGACGCGTTTCGCCCGATGTGGACTTTCTCAAGGCAAAAAACGAAATGAATTTATCAAACAAAATAACTAATAATAACAAAACAAAATGTGCTTAGCAACTGGAAGAATTTAGAGAACGCTATTTTCATACTGTTAACTGAAAATTACGTCAATTACTGTCACGTGTGGAGATATTGTTATTATTGCTGTGTTGACGGATTCAACCATTTTCTTTTGATTTCTTGATACTGTTCTGTACGTTTGTTTGAGAGAGTAGTAATTCTGTTAAGAAAGGTGAAATAGGGAAAAGGCCTGGGCGTAAATTAACATTTAGGTAATATTCAATGGCGGCACTCTCAAGGATTTTCCTTCTGAGTCAGTTATTTTCTTTTTTTATTATTATTAGTTACTTTGTTTAAATTAATTTTGTTTTTTGCCTTGAGAAAGTCCACATTGGATGAAACGCATCAGCAACTATTACAGTTTACCTATTGTCATTTATATTTATAAATATATATATGTATTAATTGTATCACATGTGTTCAATACAAACTAACAGCATGAAAACAAGTATAGGTCAAGTATCCTTTATCTGAAATTCCAAAATTCAAAAGTTTTTCAGGTGCTAATATGACTTGTCATAAAGGGAAAATTTCAAAAAGCAACATGGCTGCCTGTAACATGATTACATAATATAACATTGCAGTGTTACAAATAAAATGATGACTTTTTTCAGTTTTCATTACATTTAACTGTAATCAAAATCTATGTTTTGTTTTTACACAAGTACTGTACCTGTATGTATCGTCACATTTTAATCAAAACACGGCATCATTGGTAGAGACTGATAGCTAAACCAAATTTCCCTTCTCACACTGACAGTGATGTCAGCAATGTTGTACCCTCTCCTTAACGTTTTTTGAACACAGACAGAAAGTACCAAGCAATAGTTTTATGTGAAATCTTAATTTTAACCATTTAAAAATCCGTGAGAGCATTATATGACTAGCCTCATTACCTGCATCTGTATACACACAAAATTTATTAAATTTTATATAAAAAATGTTTTGTTATTTATATAAGACTACCTTCAAGGTTTATGTTATTTATATAAGACTACCTTAAGGATATATATAAGATATTTTTGAAGGTACAAAATTTTATCACAGCAATAAACGTATGAAGCTTGATATTACGAGACATATTAAAAACGGGCGAAGAAACCGGTTTCACTCCCGCTCATCAGGCTTACAACGGGAGATTTAATTTAAATTAAAAAATACAGAAAATGTACAATGGAAAGGAAATGTGGAGGAGGAGAGAAAAAAAAAAATTTTATGAGCAAAAGGAGCTAGAGGCAAATGACAGCGAGTCCCAACAAACGCTCACGTTGTTTACACAAGGAAGGCTTGCGGGACCCGATGTAAAGTGCCTCCAGCACCTTAAGGTGAAATAACAAATGTGACCAGGACAACACGGTAAACTGGTCAACACTAAAATTAGCTGCACAAAATCTGCTCTTTAATAAGTGCTCACATATGGCGGACCCGTAGGTGTTTGGGACGAGTCCATTCAACGGCAAAGTGTGGTTCCTGATTTTGGTAGGAACGTGCTGTTTAATTCTCATGTCCAAGCGTTGTGTCGTCCTTCCTATGTAGTCAACCATAAGCTGTGTTATGAAATATAAAAGGATATCGTCTTTATGCATGGGTCCCATTCCCAAGCTGCACCATTTTATAAATGATATATACAAATTAAATAGCCTGTATTCCAAAATCCCCAAAAATATGAAAACCAAAGCACTTCTGGTCCTGAGGATTCTCAACCTGTATCTTAATTGAAAACTGTTGCTAACTGTAACAATAACAAATTCTTCCTTATTGAGAGAGACTAACTGAACAAATTACTAAAAAGAATCAAAATGAATTGTAAGGTGTTGAAAATGCAGTGATAAATGAAAAATACTTACTATACGCAATAAGAACACAAATCACAATTTCAGGAATAAATTTAAAATACTAATAATTCAGTATAGTCAGAGACAATTTAATCACTTCTTGAACAGTGGAAGCAATGCTTTAAATAAATTTTTCATTGGTTCAAGGAGAAAAACGTGCTTTAGGTATGTCCATGGCTATCCATATATTACATGCAGTTAGTAATTGACATTATTATGAGAAGGATAAAATCAGAAGCAACTGAACCTTTCGTTACTGGCTTGCATTTAATATTACTGAACATACTACATTCTATACAAGAAATTACTTTGCATGTGTAATTGAGACATGATATTTCCCCCTTCCAATGTCTGTTGTCAGTTTATGTATTTTATCTAAATTTTATGCAAATATGGATTAGTTTCATATGCAAAAAACATACACGAATAACTGAAACTTCAATCATGTGACCACAATAATACCAAACATAAGCACACATTAGTAGAAATGCTGTGATCAACATAAACATCTGTTATGGCCAAAGTGTAGATAATTTTTTACTTACTCTCGTATAGAATGTGTAAATACTTTATCAACTGGCAAATACTTACTTTCATTTATCTATTTCTTTATAATTTTCTTTTAAATTCCTGACAATGAATATGTATTAAGCAAAATAAGATTATCTTATCTCACATGTCAACCACAACAGGTTTGAATTTCGATAACATCAAAAGATGACAAATGGTATTCATTTCCAAGCCAAATTTTGTACATGATGCGGGAAGCATTAGCACTTCAGAATCATTTTAGAGTCATATGCTAAAGTAACACCAAAGGGAAAATAAGATATTTGCAGAAGAATAAAAGTAAATCAAAGAAAAAAGTAATGGTTCTAGAAACTCAATAAGGACTTTTGAGCAATGGCTTAATTCATGAAAACACTAAACCAATCCTATAAAACTAAAAAACCCACAATAAACATTATACAACATTTTTTTTTAAAATAATGCTGTTAATTCAGTTTCTATTTCTGATTAAAATATATCCAGAGTGATCATATAACATTAAAGTTTCAAATGCAATGGACAATTTTGAAATACTGTTATTTTATAAATTATAATTTCTTTGAATTGTTTTAAATTGACAAAATCAAAATAGCACAATAAAGATCTTAAAAAAATATCTCATTTGAATATAAAACAAAATATTTACACAGTTTAAAAATAAACCTATATATGGCAGCTTTGTACAGTTTAAAAATTAAAAAAATTATGTAGTTTAAAAATAAACCTATATATGTCAGCTTTGTACAGTTTAAAAATTAAAAAAAATTATGCAGTTTAAAAATAAAGCTATATATGGCAGCTTTGTACAGTTTAAAAATAAAAAAAAATTATGCAGTTTAAAAATAAAGCTATATATGGCAGCTTTTAGAAGAAAACTTTAAATTATTCAACATAAATAATAAACACTATTACACTAATGATAAAAAAATTATAATATACAACGTAAACTATAAATGTGATAGCAATCACTAAAAGACCTGATATTTAACAATGATGCTTGAAATTATTGTATCTGTAACTGTATATTTCAAACAATATTTTAATGTAAACAGAGTGTAAAAAAATATATAATTCTTTTCCATTAGAAAAAAATATCCTAAATGTCTTTTCATAACAAAAGTTTAGTGTGTATAAAAGAACACAAGTAAAATTAAAAATCTAATGAAAAAAGACGGAAAATTTAAATGAAAAAAGATAATTAAAAACTGAAGAAGCATTAAATATTTTTTCTGAAGGAGAAAGGAAAGAATTCAATATTTAAAAGGCCAGGTTGTATTATATTTATCCATTTATTTTGTAAAAAAAAAATCTCAACAACTATAGGTTGTCTGTAATGAAGGGAATCATTTTGAGTTTTAAAGAAAGAAGCTGTTGGTAACAAATATACTTGTATCAGTTGAAGTAGTCATCTCCACTGTTTAAGAGGTGAAGACTTAGATTGCATTTATGGGAAGTGGAATTATAAGTTTTATGAATTTTTTTCCCCATAACTCTGGTGGAGTTCAACATTACAATATTAAGGAATAGTTCATCTGCCATTATAACCAGCTGCAATTTAACCTTTTACCCAATGAAGATGAGTCCTGGAAATAACACATATATAAAATAATAAATAATTTTCAAAAGGCAAATAGTATTGTCTGTAATCCATTGAAAACTGAAAAGAGTTAACTTCAAGCCATTTGTCTTAATTGGTATCAATTTTATTATAAATGAGGTGAATTACACTACCCTACTTTGTGTTTAAAAGTGTTTTACTTATATAACGAGATGATTTGTTAACTGTAAAATTGTACACCCTTTTTGTGTGTTGCGATTTGAAACAATAACAAATTGAATTATGTATGAGGCATTCTTCATGCATAAATTTACATTCAGATAATTCTGTGTATTTAGATTAAATCTAATGATTATATAACTTCTACTCAATTCTTAAGCTCAACACAAAGGAGAGATGAAAAGAAACCCCTGTAAATATAATGACATAAAGAAAAAGAAAAAGATGCTATGTAAGAGCTAAAACCAGAAGACACTGGAAGGGTTACTGGTTATAAATTGATTATATACAAGTTGGAAAGCATATATTTACAAGATGAAGACGGAATGGCATATTGTGCATTTAGGGATTTTTATGAATATAAATGAAGTGCAGGTGAAAATTTTTCAAATTTTATAATCGAACATGAGCAGAGATATGAGAAAATCAAAAGGCATGAAATTAAACACCCTGAAGGTATTAGAGCCTTCTTCTTGGTTAAAGCTGCCAACCTTATTGATGAATCTGAAAAATTAGCCAGAGCAAATCTCACCTATAAAGACATGAGAGATAATGTAATGAAAATATTTGGTGACCCTGAATTGTTGACTAAGAATGATAGTGTACCTGAAGTCAAAGATGAGTTGTCATGGTTTCAGCAAAAGAAGAAGCAACAGAAAGGATAATGAAGGATCAAGAAGACGATATTTGTCAGGCAGACATGGTCAAGGAGTACACAAATGGTATCAGAATTATTCTGCTGGAAAAACATTACTGAGATACTATTGGTGTCAATCAATTAAACATCTTATAAAAGATTGCCTTTATAGACAAGACTCTGAGGAAGTTTGCATGAACATTTGCATTACACTTTTCAGTTGTAAGCCGGACACATTTCAATCTAAAAGGATTCCTAGATGAATTGAAAGAAATGAAAGAAATTCCCAGGCAATCAGTATTTAGAGTAAGTGATGGTTTTGAAGTCAAAAGTTCAAAACGCATTCCTCTGCCATTGTTGAAAGGAGTAGAAAAAATATTGGTGGATGTTGAGATGGTAAAAAATGAAATACTTTTGTTGATAAGCAAAGGTGCCATGAAATAGATGAGAATTTTTTTTAGATTTCACAAAAGATATGGTGAATCTAAATGGACATGATATTAATTTAAAATGGACATCAATGGGACATTACTGCAGCCAAAACCCCATCTAGATTTGCCAAAGGTAAATTTGGTATTACATCTTTCACTGGATGGTTTTAGCATTGAAAAAAAGAAAGAAAAAGTTCTTAAACTGCACAAGCAGTTTTCACATGCCAATAAAGGTCGATTTTTAAAATTTCTTAAGATAGATAATTCAGACAAATGATTGAAGATGGGTGTAATGAGTGTGAACTCTGTTGCAAATATAGCAAGGTTCCACTTAGACCAATTGTCAGCTTGCCTCTAGCATCAAGGTTCAATGAGCATGTGTGCATGGACGTGAAGGAAATTCAACATGGAAAAATGTGGAAACTTCACTTAATTGATGCTTCAACTAGGTATTCTGCTGTTAATTCAGTTTCTATTTCTAATTAAAATATATCCAGAGTGATCATATAACATTAAAGTTTCAAATGCAATGGACAATTTTGAAATACTGTTATTTTATAAATTATAATTTCTTTGAATTGTTTTAAATTGACAAAATCAAAATAGCACAATAAAGATCTTAAAAAAATATCTCATTTGAATATAAAACAAAATATTTACACAGTTTAAAAATAAAGCTATATATGGCAGCTTTGTACAGTTTAAAAATTAAAAAAATTTATGCAGTTTAAAAATAAAGCTATATATGGCAGCTTTGTACAGTTTAAAAATTAAAAAAATTTATGCAGTTTAAAAATAAAGCTATATATGGCAGCTTTGTACAGTTTAAAATTCTGCTGCTTATATTACAAATTCAAAGTACAAAGAAGTAGTAATTAGCCAAATATTTAGAATCTGGATAGCCAACTTTAAAGCTATATAAAAAATCTGGATAGCCAACTTTAAAGCTATATAAAAATCTTTCAATGGCAATGGTAGTAAATTTGAAAATCATCTTATGAGAGAAATTAATAAAAAAACTTGGAGTGGAAACGGTAACTACAGCAGCGGAATCTCCATTCAGTAATGAGATCACAGAACATCACACTGTGATTCTGTATGAAACAATGTCTAAGACAACTGAAGATGTGAGCCTGATTTGGCTTTGGCATGAGCAGTGAGTGCCAAAAATACATTTCAAAGTCAGGGGGTGGGGGTTATTCAGCAAATCAGCTGGTATTTGGATGTAACCCAAACCGACCGAGTGTTCATCATGATTTTCTTCCCACTTTAGAGCCAACCATTTCAAATGGAATTATAAGTCAGAATCTGGATGTCTTGCACACAGCCGGAGAAAATTTCATCCAAGCTGAATCCAGTGAAAAGATTAAAAGGGCATTTAGACAGAAGAACTTTCTCTGATGAGATTTTTGTGAGTGGTGAGAAGCTTTTCTACTGGCAGAAAGAGGGAGGCTGGAGAGGTCCAAGCAACAGTAGTTGGTACAGATGACAACATGATCATGGTTTGTCATGGAGGAACAGAAGATAAATGTCATTCGTTTTATTTGCTTAAAGTGCAGAAAGCTTTACAAAAATCAAAAACTAATTAGAAAAAGCTGGATACATCAACAAATACAAAAAGAAAAGTTACGATGGAAAGGATACTGACCAATTCAATGTTGAGAACAGTTTTCATGATGATGGTTCAGTCAGCATGGATCAAGTAGTGGTATCAGGTAACCCTGAACCAGAGATCTCTTCAATCTCTAATCAGAAAAGATTATTACTAGAGAACGATAAACTATGTTCTGCCACCAGTGTTAATCCTAACTTTATTTCCTTCTGTTATCTCTTTAGTCAGAATAAAAACAAGTAAAGCGAGAGATGCACAGTGGTGTAATCTATAGCGGCTCGGATTGAGGAATCAGAGAGCCGAGTTCAAATTCCAGTCGAATCCATTACATTCACTTTCGTGCTAATACCCTTGGGAAAGGTATAAATCATCATCTTCTCACCCCAGTTATGAAAAATTAGCCAGAGCAAATCTCACCTATAAAGACATGAGAGATAATGTAATGAAAATATTTGGTGACCCTGAATTGTTGACTAAGAATGATAGTGTACCTGAAGTCAAAGATGAGTTGTCATGGTTTCAGCAAAAGAAGAGGCAACAGAAAGGATAATGAAGGATCAAGAAGAAGATATTTGTCAGGCAGACATGGTCAAGGAGTACACGAATGGTATCAGAATTATTCTGCTGGAAAAACATTACTGAGATACTATTGGTGCCAATCAATTAAACATCTTATAAAAGATTGCCTTTATAGACAAGACTCTGAGGAAGTTTGCATGAACATTTGCATTACACTTTTCAGTTGTAAGCCGGACACATTTCAATCTAAAAGGATTCCTAGATGAATTGAAAGAAATTCCCAGGCAATCAGTATTTATACTGCAGAAAGAAATGGCAACCTACTGCAGGAAAAAATCTGACTTGTCAGTCATGTATCAAAAGATATATGATCGCCTACGCATGTATCACACATGGCACATAACTGACTGACTGAAAGCTAGCTACTACTTTACGTCCTTATATAGGTATCAAAATCAAAAGGAAGACAATTAAGCTAACAATGACTTACGTTGGTGACACATAAGCCACTAACTATGCATATTATCCTGCATAATTATATTGTCAACTTAATTGAATGATTTTCTTTAACATGCATCAAGCATGATAGAATTACAACAAAAAAAAATAATTAAAAAGTGGAAAATAAAAACAAGACTTGTTTAGTAAATCCGTTTTCACCTCTGAACATTCATAATTATATCAACATTTTAAAGGAAAAAGACAATTATTTCTGCCTTGATGAAGACCTGTTCTTGACATTGACTTCAAAAGCTTCAAGTTCACATATATAAAGTACAATGTACATCGATATATATATATCCATACATTTTTTTAAAGACTAACAAAAGATCTTTGTTAAAGGATTTTTCATCAGAACCCCCCCCCCACAAAAAATGTTTTAAATACGGAAAAAAAAACAAAAAAACAAAATTTAACAAAGAACTTCCACTGATCCGTGACCAAACTTGTAACAATGAAAATTCACCTTGTATATTAGTGAATATGCATAATATCCAACGTGGATAGCACAACTCACACATAATAATCAAGGGCATTGCCGTCTGGAGAGTAAGGTGGCCAGATGTAAGGGGGTGATGTGGTCGCAGAAACAGCCATGACTTGGTTACCTGCTTGTACTGCTTGTGTAGTATGGTGCAGAGTCCAGTTGCCAGACATAGGGTCTTCTAGCAGCCACCCTCTTGACCCAGGGCAGTACTAACTCCTCAATGCACTTAATGTAGGCCTCCATATTTAGTCTGATACCCTGTGGGAAGATGAATGGAGGCATAACATCGCCATCACTAGTGATCCCTCCAAACACCTTTTTAATCACCATTAGACTCATCCACCTCTTTTTGAACCCCTAGTACTGTCCTCAGATTGACATCCAAACAGTCTGAAATATTCATACTGAAGCTTCTGGTGCAATTGCCAGGAAGTACACCATGCCATTTCCAAGTTTCTGGCGGAGCAAATTGAGTCACTGTGCTCTATTTCTCACAGATGGTGCCCACCTGAATATATACTACAATGTGCAGTCAACAAAATAAAAACAAAAAATACCCATGCACAAAATTAAAAATAGTAAATGGCAACAATTTACCCATTTTGTGTATGGGTGTGTGTGTATGTATATATATATATATATATATATATATATATATATAGTTAGTTTAGGAAAAACTAGGTAATCCGTATGGGAAGACCCAATGAGGATAGAATCCAGAGAGCTCAATGTAAATCAGAGCTAATAATTTAAATAAAAACAGATTACTTTCAGGTTCCATATAATAAATTATTTCACCACAGCCCTTTTAAAGGACAGTGGATCATCAGATTTATTTCCAAATGTTGAAATGAAAAAATGAAAATATATTTACACATTTATGACGGGCAATAATAAGGAAACTCACGAAGTGGGGCAGTGTAGGGAGGTAGAGAGACAGCGTTGAGTTAGATGTAACATTTCTATTGTTTCAAATTTAAATATTCGCTGAAATCTAGACATTGACACTTTAAATCTGTTAACGGAAGTTATATCTTGATTAGGAAGTGGGATGGAGAGAAATATATATTGAAAAAAGAGAAAAAGAGAGAAAAAAAGAGAAAGAAGTTGTAAACAAGTGTCATTAACTTCTATTGGAATAGGCTTTGTTTTTTTTCTTTACTTTGAGATTTCGTAAATTTTTTCATTTCAACATTTGGAAATAAATCTGATGATCCACTGTCCTTTGGAAGGGCTGTGGTGAAATAATTTATTATATGGAACCTTAAAGTAATCTGTTTTTATTTAAAATATATATATATATATATATATATATATATATATCAAATATGTGGTGCAGTTCAATTTATATTACAATGAATCATTCATACAAAAAGAAGATTAGTAAAGTTAATGATATAAAATGGTGAAATCATCTTCGCAAACAAATTTTTAAAGTTGCATTAACCTACGAACCACTCGATGAATGTTATGATCCTTGTTTTTAATAACTACAAGTTGTATGAGGTCTTTTTTTAATCTGCAACTAATTTTACTAATCTACTTTTTGTATGAATGATTCATTGTAATATATATATAGTTACATCCTTACACAGCCAAAATCCCTAACCCAGTGGTTCCCAATATATATATATATATATATATATATATATATATATATATATATATATAAAATGAAATGAAGAGGTTATAATGGTTCCAACGAGAGAAAAGTGTGTATATTAAAAAGAAGAGAGGTACCGCAAACTTTTTTGGTTGTAATGTGGGTTTTTGTTTTTTCTTTTTTATTAAAAAATATTATTCTTTATTTTTCATAGTTTTACATAGTTTTACAACACGTGTTTCTGGTCTTACGACCATCTTCAGGTAAAGGGTGGAGATTTCCACATATTATTAAAAATAATTATTAAAAATAATTAATTTTTTTCCTTTATGCTTTTCAATGTTACATCTTCTCTATATGAGACATTCTCTGTTTTTGTGTTGGTCATTCCAATGTCTTTCTTTAAATGGTAGTGAAGAGTTCTGAGCGAAGGGTCATAAAACAATTAAGGTTGGTTTGAGAAGTGATGAATCGGGTTGTCTTATCTTTTAATGTTTTAATGACCCCTGTGTGTTCTTAGATCCCTTAGATCTATTTCCGTTTTCGTGTGTTCCTGTCAGCATGCGTGTATGCTGACAGGAACACACGAAAACGGAAATAGATCTAAGGGATCTAAGAACACACAGGGGTCATTAAAACATTAAAAGATAAGACAACCCGATTCATCACTTCTCAAACCAACCTTAATTGTTTTATGACCCTTCGCTCAGAACTCTTCACTACCATTTAAAGAAAGACATTGGAATGACCAACACAAAAACAGAGAATGTCTCATATAGAGAAGATGTAACATTGAAAAGCATAAAGGAAAAAAATTAATTATTTTTAATAATTATTTTTAATAATATGTGGAAATCTCCACCCTTTACCTGAAGATGGTCGTAAGACCAGAAACACGTGTTGTAAAACTATGTAAAACTATGAAAAATAAAGAATAATATTTTTTAATAAAAAAGAAAAAACAAAAACCCACATTACAACCAAAAAAGTTTGCGGTACCTCTCTTCTTTTTAATATATATATATATATATATATGTGTGCCAAATGATTACTGGTGTGCCGCAAAGAGATAATACCTAGAAGCCATTTAATTTCATTTTGTTTAATAAAGACATTCAATTTCTTAATCATGATGACACCGTTCAATTCAAAATCGCCGAATTTCTGGAATCTAAACGTTTCGCGCATACAAATTGGTAAGCGTTATTATGGTTTATATTAGTCATGGGACGATTAATCGGAATATCAGGAGTTTTTCAAAGTATCGGGACTCGGCATCGGAGCTGAATAATTCAGACCCGATTTCGATACCAAAACGATTCCTAAATACACAGGTTGTAAGACAAAAAGTTGTAACACAGAACTGTACTATGTGAGGTTTTACGTAATGCTCCTAACTCCCAAACATTTTTTTACCTTTTCCTAACCATTTTGAATCTTTTCAATTTCAGGCTAATCTAACTTTATGCACAACTGTCCCACTGACATTCACCATTATTATTTTATACCCGATATTGAATACAGGATATGTTGATTTATGTGAATAAAAATTCTTCTCATATAATATTCTTTGTTTTTTATTATTTTATTGTAAAAAGGCTTTATGAGTGGAAAATATTTATTTTTTGTGATAGGTGTGCCGCAGAAATTTAAAGAACTCAATAGTGTGCCGCCATGTAAACAAGGTTGGGAACCACTGACCTAACCACACACACACTTTACACTGAGTAAACCATCTCTCTTTCCAATTCTCTATAATATAATACATTCACTAACCCTCTCTCTTTCAATC
This sequence comes from Acanthosepion esculentum, assembly GCA_964036315.1. Classification (NCBI taxonomy): domain Eukaryota; kingdom Metazoa; phylum Mollusca; class Cephalopoda; order Sepiida; family Sepiidae; genus Acanthosepion; species Acanthosepion esculentum. The sequence continues at coordinate 10,212,115 of OZ038498.1, read as the reverse complement.
TGTCATAACAGTCACTGACTATAAGATCAATTAGGTCAGACAGGCTTGTTGACCATGTTCACCATAGTTTATGAATATAGAATCCAGCGCAGTACGTAATCATGAACAGATGAAACAACATTAAAGATTAACACTCACGGATCAGACACTCTACTGAATCTGACTATATTGCCAATACCACCACCAGCTGTTCCATAATTCTTCAGTCTTCGATATCAAAGGCTGGCAGTGAATATTCCGGAAAAAAACATGGCCACCTTTATACACGTTGTATTGAATATTTTGAGCCTTCTGATTGGTTAACCTTATATTGGTGAACTATAAAATGAGTCAGCTCATCTTGGCTGGCTCACTAGTATACCAGAGTACCCAAAAACTTTAACAAGGCTGATGACCTTAGTAGCAGGTCAAAGCAAAATCTAAAAATAGCTTCTAACACATGTGCAGAATCATGTGATAATCAAGTACGAAAAGTTGAGCGGGAAAATATCAGAAGGAATCAATTTGAACACAGATCTAAAGTAACATCTCTTTTATACTTGTCAAGCAAAGGAAATTGCACAATGAAGACGAGTTTAAATCCAATTCAACTTACTACACTATGCTGCATATATCAAATACACGGGTGAATTACTAAATGTGATAATCACCAAAAACAGGTATGTGTGACACGCTCAATTGGATGCAAGCTAAGACATATACTGTGCCAAATCTTTCTACCCGAACAATGAATTCTACATTACCGAATACGTGAAAAATAGAGTAAACGACCAACTCTTGGCGTCAAAACTCATAGCAGTGAAGAAACAATAATATATCATTTTATGTGTGAAACAAACTGAACTGAAAGTGAAAAGAACAAAAGAGAAATAAAAAATGAAAGAAAGAGAGAAAAGTGATGACAGAAAACCCTATTTTGTTTCAGGTGAATAACTAAATCTAAGTGTACTTTGACTATTCATATAAGATATATAACATATACATCTTTCAACACAGAAATTTATAGCAAACATCTTTGCATGAACTACCTTGCATTAATGTTTTCATGCATCATCTTGTTATAATTAACTCTTATTAAATTATATATATATATATATATATATATATTAAATAAAAACAGACCACTTTAAGGTTCCATATAATAAATTATTTCAGCACAGCCCTTTTAAAGGACCGCGGATCATCAGATTTTATTTCCAAAGGTTGAAACGAAAAATTTGTTTCAACCTTTGGAAATAAAATCTGATGATCTGCGGTCCTTTAAAAGGGCTGTGCTGAAATAATTTATTATATGGAACCTTAAAGTGGTCTGTTTTTTATTTAAATTATTAGCTCTGATTTACATTGAGCTCTCTGGATTTTATCCTCCTTGGCTCTACCCATATGGATTACCTAGTTTTTAGTAAACTAAATATATATATATATATATATATATATATATATATATATATATATATATATATATATATATATATATATTTGTGTATTTAGGCAGCAATCCTTCTTTCATGCACATGTCATTAAAAATGACTGACAAGGTGCTTTTATTTAGTATGAAATGTGCATATATATATATATATATATATATATATATTGGTGGTGTATGCTGTTCAATAGTGTTGGCTGTTTCCTCTCATCTATGTATTTGACCCTGTAAGAGAATCCATCCACTACGGAATGGTAAATGTTGGTCATTCCTTTGACAACATGTTTCCTTTTTAAATGTTGTGTTGTGACAAATGGTCCATAAGAATATATACACAAACACACATAAAATTGATTCTCCCCACTCTTATCCTATTTCCATTCATGTTAATAATTCACTCAACAAAAACAAACAAAAAAAACCCCTCCCCATGTGTATAAAAAAAACATAACCCTAATGAGAGGACAATCAGATGCTAGATCTTAGTCACAGATCACGAGTACGTAACAATGGCTTAGTGGTTCCCTAATTCTGTCCCCAAGTCAAGACTTCATTGTTGGATGTAGTTTTAGGTCGTAACCAAGATCCACTTACCAGTTCCCTAAAAAAAATAAATAAATATCACTCACAACTTCCCATCACTTTCAACTACCAATCAATTGATCTTTTAAGCTATAAACAACCAAAATGCTTCTTCTGCCTCCCTTGATATAGAGTGAATGGCCTTCGTCTTTTCCATGCCTGTTACTCCTAATGTTGACAGCATCTTGCAAAGTGACCACCCAGTGAAGCCTTTGTATCTGATTTTAATACCCTGAGATGAGAATATGGTTGAGGAAGAACATAGACTGTACTTAGATTCCATCCCAAAGTCCAAGCAAGTACACTTTGAGTACAGATATGACATATATATGACATTGATTCAAGGCTGATGCCTCAATCCATTCATAAATAATCCTGTTATTATTTTATAAATATTATGCTTTTCCCCATATAAAACAGGAATTAATGATTTTATTAATAAATTTAAAATTACATATGTATATACAATGATTAAAACATTTAACAAAATTCAGACAAGAACTACATAAAAAATAACTGTCTATATTTCTGAGATGAGGTATTATGTACACTATTTACATTATTCGGACTATTGTCCTCAATTCTTTGTCGCCATATTTGTTATTTGTAATAAATATGGCAACAAAGATGAGGACAATAGTTCGAATAATGTAAATAGTATAAAAAATAACGTACCATTTTTTTAGTTTTTGAAGAAAGTCAGTTAAAAAGACTATGCAGTTAGCATATTTACTAAATTTGAAAAAAGAAGCTTATCTATTTAATCTATTCAACATAAAACATGCAAGTAGAGAAAAGAAAGTACCTTTTCCATTTTTAAGTCTATTGTCAATACACTTAAGAGATTGAGATCTTTGTAATGGAATATGATGTCCAAGAAATCTAAAAGTATTTTGTTGATTTTATTTTCAAATATCAGTCTTGCTAAATCACTTTACCTAATATTAAGTGTTCATTATTTACTGTGGACAACAATCTCAATCTGCATTGGGGATTGATACTTTCACAACTCCCTTCTCATATACTCGTACAGCAGTAACAGAAGTTCAAAGATGACTAGCACAAAAGGATGGAGATTTATCACTTTCATCAGCTGTTGCAAACATCTAAACTTTAAATCCTTGGAAATATTTTACAAATACATGAGTGTACTTATAATTGAATTAAGTTCAATGCCTACATCTATAAATAATATCTGAGAAAGGTAACAGTCTTATTATTTCATTTGAAACAAAAAATTCCAGAGTAAATATTCTAAATAATTTATTAAGTACAGGCATGTCATTATTGTTTCCTTTTAACAAAGAAATTCTTTAAAAAATGACCATTTTGCTGCTTCTAAAAAAATGACCATTTTGCTTCCTCTAAAAAATGACCATTTTGCTTCTAAAAAAAATGACCATTTTGCTGCTTCTAAAAATATAACCATTTTGCTGCTTCTAGAAATGACCATTTTGCTGCTTCTAAAAGCATAACCATTTTGCTGCTTCTAAAAAAATGTCCATTTTGCTGCTTCTAGAAATGTCCATTTTGCTGCTTCTAGAAACATAACCATTTTGCTGCTTCTAAAAAAAATGACCATTTTGCTGTTTCTAAAACATCATAAGATCAATATAAAAGTGTAAAATCACTACAAGCATTGTTTCAGTCTTTTTCAATTTTAAATTGTCAATTTTCCAATGAACACTGCAAAAAATGTCTCACTTAATTCTGCAAAAAACTAGAACATATACAAGAAGCACAATAACACCATTGGATTGAGCAAGTTTTCAGCAACAAAACACTATTTTTGTACATACTCACTAGCATTGACAATGCACTGGCAGTATACAAAAGCCTGCATGTGACACTTGTAAACAGCTTGTCACACTCAAACTGTTGCTCTGCATTATCCACCAATTAACTGTGCTCATATCCAATGTTTGGCCTCTGTAAATAATCAGTAAGCATCAATGAATGTCAATGGAGGCAATTTGTCCACACTCAGGAATTCAATGATATACACTTTCATGTCAGATGTTATTTTTTCAGACTGCTGCTGAGCTATTTATTTGCAAAAAGGCAAAATAAATTATGGAAGGTTCAACATCCACTGCCATACCACCAAGGTTCAACGCCTACTGCTATACCACCAAAAAACATTGCAAGCCAATATAATAAAATATAACCCTATAGAAGTGGAGATTTAATTTTCTTGTCTGATCCAAAAAAGTAACAAACTGAATATATAGAAACCAAGATTTATATATTCATCTAAATCTGCATTTATTTGTAGGTATGTAAAAACTTTGTGCACTTATCTTAGCAAAATTCAGTGGAAGGGCAGAAATGAGGGAATTCAACTGTAATCTTGTGACGAAACTATAATGAAGCATGTTTCGTCTTCACAGAAAATTTATTGAAATGAGTTCCAGTCGACCGCATCTGATTGAAGGGGAGTCGAAATTTTCGTATGTGTTCGAAGAGAGATATACAATGCAAAAAATAGTCAGCCAAAGGAAGTAGTAGTATTATTTTTCCCTTCTTCATTACGACTTTACTCTCTCTTTTGAACCTGACTGGACGTGTTATTGAAACTGTTAATATGAATCCTAACTCTTTATTTTCTATCGTTATTTCTACAAGGAGAATTGCTTGTAGGCAACATATAGTGTTTTTTGTTGCAATTTTCAGACTCCTGCTGAACTATTTGTTTTCAAAAAGGCAAAATAAATTATGGAAGGTTCAACATCCACTGCCATACCACCAAAGTTCAACGTCCACTGCCATACCACCAGGGTTCAACATCCACTGCCATACCGCCAGGGTTCAACATCCACTGCCATACCGCCAGGGTTCAACATCCACTGCCATACTGCCAGGGTTCAACATCCACTGCCATACCACCAAGGTTCAACATCCACTGCCATACCACCAAGGTTCAACATCCACTGCCATACCACCAGGGTTCAACATCCACTGCCATACCACCAGGGTTCAACATCCACTGCCATACCACCAGGGTTCAACATCCACTGCCATACCACCAAGGTTCAACATCCACTGCCATACCACCAAGGTTCAACATTCACTGCCATACCACCAAGGTTCAACATCCACTGCTATACCACCAAAAAACATTGTAGGCCAATATAATAAAATATAACCCCATAGAAGTGTAGATTTAATTTTCTTTTCTGATCCAAAACAGTAACAACCGAATTTATAGAAACCAACATTTATATATTCATCTAAATCCTCTTTTATTTGTACATGTAGGTGTGTAGAAACTGTGTGCACTTACCTTAGCAAAGCTCAGTGGAAGATAAGAAATGAGGGTATTCAACTGTAATCTTGTGACACAAATATCATTCATTATATTATTTCATCTTCTCAGAAAATTTATTGAAATGAGTTCCAGTCAACATCATCACACTGAAGGGGAGTCAAAATTTGCATATGTGTTCAAAGAGCGATATAAAAATAACCAAATTCAGTAGCCATATTTTTTTTGGTTGCGACCATGCTCTGGATGTGTTACCAAAACTGTTAATAAGTCTTAACTCTTTTTTTCCCCAATGTTACTTCTACAAGGAGAATTACTTGTAGGCAACATATAGTGTTTTTTTGTTGCAATTATTGACACAAATGATTGCCACTGCAAGATTACACCAGTAACAAGTAAGAATTTGTTATCATTTCTCTCTTGCTTTGTTGAATTTCGCTTTAAATGCTAATAGTTGCCATTATAGTTTATCTACGTTCCCTTTCCCCAAACAGTCGGACTTGAAATGCTGACAAATATCAATGTGTCAGAAATTCTATTCTTTTTCAAGTAAAAAGCAACAAGTATCAAGTTTCATAATCTTTCTTTCATAGCTACGAGGGTCAATCAATGAATAAGGTGAATTTTTCGGTATAAGGACTTCTAATACAGATAGAAGCTTACTCTTTTTTATTTTTTTTTTGTTTTACTTCTTTTTCACATGGATTTAATTTCTTTTGCAGATTTAAAAAAAAACTTTGAGAGTTTTGGCGATTAACAAAGATGGCCGACCAAGAAGCATGCTCCAGGATTGAACAGCGGTCAGTTATCAAGTTTTTGGTTGCTGAAGGGTGCAAACCAGTTGAAATTCATAGGAGAATGTCAACTGTGTATGGTGCCACATGTTTCAGCCCAAAAAATGTCTACAAGTGGGCTAAATTGTTTAAAGAAGGACGGAGCAGTGTTGAGGATGAAGACAGGCCTGGGAGGCCTACAGAAGTGAGGTCTCCTGAGGTGATCGTATCAGTCAATGACCTCATTCAGTCTGACAGAAAGGTGACAGTGGATGACATTGCAAGGACTTTGAGCTTATCTGTTGGGACAAACGCAGGGGTCATCGGTCAGAAGGAGTCATCTTGCATCATGACAACACAAGGCCTCACACAGCAGCCCAAACGATGCAGACCATCAACAAGCTGGGCTTGGAACTGCTCCCTCATTCCCCTTACAGCCCAGACGTTGCCCCTTCAGACTTTCACCTGTTTGGTCCCTTGAAAGCGTTCACAAGAGGCACGAAGTCTAAAAGTGACGATGAAGTCAAAAGTGTTGTGAGCGACTGGCTGAGACATCAGTCCAAAGATTTTTATGCTGAGAGAATACGGAAACTTGTGCACAGATGCGAAAAGTGTGTGACAGTGCTGGGAGACTATGTTGAAAAAACAAAGCAAGCTTCTATCTGTATTAGAAATTCACCTTATTTATTGAATGGCCCTCGTATTTTAACTCAAATTATCAACAAGTGTTAAAAAGTTTCAAAATGTTGTGTACATAAAGGAAGTATAAAGTTGATTCATAACTAATAATTTGTAAGTATGATTTGATTTTCTACATTTGTCTATGTTGTGTCGGAAACCAACCACCCCTCTTGAAGATGAACTTGTCTGCGTCTGTGAACAAAGACTTTAAATAGTGGCACATCGAGAGACAGAAGACCGATACGTTCCTGGCTGAGCTAGTTATAGACTACTCAGGCGATTTCTGTACCTTTACCAACCTATTAAAACCCTTTTTATTGTTACGTGTTATTTGTCGTTTGTCTCTACAAACCCCAAACCAACATCATAACAGTCTAAAATATTGTAAAATTAAGAATGCCTGAAAAATGAATTTTCAATTCTCATGTGAAGAGAGATACTTTTTAAACATAGCAATGCATTTCTTTCTACAAAAGTATGCTTAAAGTTTTATATTAAACACTTGTAGCTGACAGTCGATACCCGATCAGTATCGGCTGGGTCACTGTAGAGAGGGTGTATGATGTTGAAAGACCCAAAGCCCCTAATGAACCTTGGCTAGGGACACCACTGATGATGTGTACTAAAGCATCCAATAGATGTATTTTACAAAAATGGAAGATAATTAAATATAATATACAAATTATTCCATTTTCATTCTGACAAATCTTATTAAAAACATGAACAAATTTTAAATTCAGTTTTTCTGAATGCACATTAAAACTTTAAATAAAATATCTGGAAAGTAAATAAAGTAACTCCAGATAGTTTACTTATCTACATCATATATAACACTGAATTATTTTTTTCCTAAACTATATATATATATATATATATATATATATATATAGTTTAGGACTCTCCCATCAAATTCGATGTATGAGGGTCAAGCAGATCAGTTCCTAGGAAACTGAAAGCTCAAAACCAGCACAAGAGATTTGATTATAGTGGTGAAGGTTTTGTGCAGAACAATCCACACTTTTTGAAGGGCCGAATACAGAGACTTGGTGCACTACGTGCCATAGGTTCCCCAATTCAGAGTTGTCCTTCTCCTAGACCAGTTGCCATCCAAGGCTATAAAACCCAGTCTGTCCTGCTATTTACACATAGCTGGAGGGAGAAGAAGAGGATTCATACCTTTCCCAAGGGTATTAGCCTGTAAGTGAATGTAATGGATTTGATTGGAATTTGAACTTGGCTCTCCGATTCCTCAATCCAAGCCGCTATCTATATATATATATATATTTGTGTATTTAGGCAGCAATCCTTCTTTCAAGCACATTTCATTAAAAACGACTGACAAGGTGCTTTTATTTAGTTTTTTATATAATTTCTCGTGCGATCTAATAAAGTTTTTCTTTTCAGAGGATAAATTATATAAAAATTGTCCGAATGTTCTTTTTATCCGAGCGCTTTCAGCTATACATTTAGCCATTTTCAAGGATTATATTTCAACTGTTCAACTTTGAACATGGACATAATATCTTGACCGTGTTTTGAAACAAAAAAATGAATCACTCTATAAAACATACACATAACAAACTATTTCTAATTCTAACAGTTGAAATATAATCCTTGAAAATGACTAAATGTGTGGCCGAAAGCGCTCGGATAAAAAGAACATTCGGACAATTTTTATATAATTTATCCTCTGAAAAGAAAAACTTTATTAGAATGCACGAGAAATTATATAAAAAACTAAATAAAAGCACCTTGTCAGTCGTTTTTAATGAAATATATATATATATATATATATATATATATATATATATATATATATATATATATATATATATATGCATGTAATTTGGCAGCAACTTTTTTAGTCAAAATTTTTTAAAAACTGCCAATTGTCTTGTAGTGGAATCATGTTGCTAAATTTTTTTACAAACTAAATAAACGTTAAAATCCTTTTAATTTCAAAAGACGCGATGATGTTATCACGTGCATGGCAAAGATTTTTAATCATGTGACAGCGTGAAAAAGATTTTTATTATACAAGCCAAAAGATCGAAGAACACGTTATAAAATTTAAATATATTATAAACATTGTAGGATGTTTCCAGAAATATTGTAATCTATATGATTAATAAGAGGTCTTTTGCTTTTAATATGTAATGCTTCTAAGATTTTAAGGTGTCTAATGCCTGTATGCTTATCTATAATTTTAGTATTTTCTATAAGTATTTTTCATATATCAGATTGCAGAAGGGAAACAGTATGTGACATAATATGTTGTTTAATGGAGCTAGAATTATTTAGATGCATAGTTAATCTTCTGGAGAGCCGGGTAGTTGTAAATCCAATATATGTATGTGGATTAGAAGCGCATTCTTCCATAGGACATTTAAACTCATACACAACATTGGTTCTATCAACAACCGCAGCAACTGGAGAAGGGTTATTGCTCATTATCAGGTTAGAGGTTTTAAATTTACTATAATATATATTAAGTTTTAAGGCCTTGTTGGAATCAACAGGAAACACATTATGGTGTATTATAGACTTAAGAGCCTTTTCATCCATGCTGTATTGTCTATGCATTTATCCTCTGTAAAAGAGGTTAATTGAGGATAATTTTCTGGGTGTATCTCTTGTTAGGTCTGAGAAGTATCTATCAAATTCATTATCAACTAGATAGTTAGGAAAACCGTTATTAATAAGGGGTTTGCTTGATGTTAGTCAATTGCTTATGAAATATTTTATTGGTAGAAGAGATAAGTTTTGCTCTAGTAACTAGGTTAGAAATTATTGACCGTTTATATTTAATGGGGCATTCACTAAGATAGTTGAGTGTGCAATTGTTATCACTTGTAGGTTTTTTGTATACAGAAGTGGTAACAGTGTCATTACTAGTATCTATTAAAACATCCAAAAAAGGGATCTTATTATCTTTAGTTAGTTCATGTGTAAAATTAAGTACTGAATTATTTTTAAAGGCTTGTTGCAAAAAGGTTAATTCATCGAAATTTTTAGCAAGTATAAGGATATCATCAACATAACAGAGGTATATGGTAGGTGTTTCAATAATACCAAAAATTTTATCTTCAAGATGTGACATATAAAAATTGCTAAATGTTGGACCAAGGACAGATCCCATAGAGACGCCGTCCACCTGTAAATAAATATTATTATGGTGGTCATAGAAAGGAACCTGTGTGGTGCAGATTAAAAGGATTTTTTTGAGTATATTCGGATTAATTTCAAGAGGTTGCATAAGAGGGTTGTTATAGATGTAATTAGTAATTATATCAATAGTTTCAATGATGGGGACGTTAGTAAATAGACTTTCCACGTCAAGGGAAGCTAGTATTCCATTATTCAGTTCATGAGAACGTAAGGTTTTTATTAACTCATGAGTAGAGTTAATATTATATTTATTAGGTAGATATGGTGTTATTAATTTATTAATAATTTTTGTCAATTGGTAAATAGGAGTGGTTACTTGAGAAATAATGGGACGAATATGTTTAAAATATATATATATATATATATATATATATATATAAAAGAGAAATAGGTTTTTGACTGTATATTACAATTCTGAAATATGAAATATTTCCAAATAATAAATAGTATAAAATGTAGAGTCCATCATTAAAATCTGAAGAATAAAAAAGAATAATTTTTGCATTTTGCTAAGAATATTGTATTTACCTTTTGTTTCATATCAATCTGGTTCTGAAAAACAAAATCAATGTTTGTCTTGAAGAAAATGTAGCCAACAGTTTAAAAATATCTAAAAGCTTCTTGCTTCAAGAGACAAATCTAAAATCTATAACATAACAGATATAAATCTTGTTTTTTTTTTGCAGCAGCAGCAGCAGCTTAGTCTCTTCCACTTTGTCTTTGAAATAAAAAATCTGACTTGAAGAAAGAATTAGTAAAAAGGACAATAAAGAATTGGAAGTGGGAATCAATAAAGAAAAGTAGCATTGGGCAAAAAAAAAAATAAAATAAACTGAGAGTAATTTAGGTTATGACTATTACATTTCTCTTCCATTTTATCAATAAAACAATGACGAATATGCAATGTGGTTGACCCTGATCTGGCTTCTCGTTTACAGTCACTCTCTCACAGACGTGCTGTTGCCTCCTTCTGTCTTTTCTACAAATACTTTCACGGTAACTGCTCCTAGTTCCCAAACTGTATGAATTTAAACATGCCACTAGGTCGGCATCTCAGTCCCACCCTTTCACTGTTGAAACAGTTAAATGTAGCCATCTCTTCTACTCCAATAGCTTCATGTCTCACACTTCCCGTCTGTGGAACTCCCTTCCTCTTACTTGTTTCCCTGATAGCTATAATCTCCAACTATTCAAATACAATGTCAATCGACATCTCCAGATGCCTTGATCTGTTCCCCGTCCTTCTTTTCATCCTTTCCTCTATCACGCCTCTTTACTCTCCCTCCCACTCTCTGTAACCCCTTTGCTGCTAGTGGCATCCCACCTTGCTTGGGGTGGAATGATTTAAAAAAAAAAAAAAAAAAAGATACTGATCTACTCTGTCATGCTGGGTTTAATATTCAGTTGGTGTCACTACCATATTATTATTATTATTATTTCCTTTGATATCTGGCGTTTACACATTTCTTTCCGGGTCCCGCCCAGGGACCTAAGGTTAGAAATGGCATCATGACACTTTCCACTGCAAAAAAATAAAAAATAAAAAAAAATAAAAATAAAAAAATAATTACATAAATAAAGCCCTTCGTAAAGTGTGCGCTGTACTTGTCAGAACAATTCTTTGTATCTCTTTGAGGCATAGACTTCCAGGGATCCCTTCAATCAGCCTACTGGAATCTTTTCCAACCAGTCCAAGGGCTCCAACTACAACAGGAATTGTTGATGTTCCCATGTGCCACATTTTTGAGATTTCTATTTATATGAGATTATTATTATTATTATTATTATTATTTATACTCCCTTCCTCTTACTTGTTTCCCTGATACCTATAATCTCCAGTTATTCAAATGCAATGTCAATCGACATCTTCAGATGCCTTGATCTATTCCCTGTCCTTATCTTCATCCTTTCCTCTTTCACGCCTCTTTACTCTCACTCCCACTCTCTGTATCCCCTTGCGTGTTAGTGGCACTCTTGTCTTGCTTGGGGTGAAAAGCTTAAAAAAAATAGAAAACTTCAGAGTCCAATCTTATTAGTACTTTATTACTAACCATTAGTCATTGTTATTATCTTCATTTTTACAATATTATTATTATTGCGAAAAAATAACACCAATATTTAAGTAATTTTGCAAATGCATTGGTTAGATTAAATTATCTAGAGTAATGTAGGGATTTTACTGGTATAATTAACTTTATTGATGAATGTAAGAAAGAATTTTACTTTTTAAATGATGACAAATAAAATAAAAAATCCAAAGAAAGAAAAGCATTAGATTAGCAACCTGATCTCACTAATTACAAATAAGATATTACTTTGTTACGGTACCAGAGGTATATTTACGTATTGGTGCTAAGTAATGCATCATGTTACCATAACAACATCCATCATCACTACTATTTTGTGGTAAGCCAATAATATCATCATCATCAGATACTTCATATTAATTTGTTTAGATTTAAAAATTGATAAAACTTAATGAATGTATAATCTATATATTACTAAGTTTATAAAAAATAAAAATTTACTGTATCAAAGAAATGAAATAGCTATTCTTTGCCGTCATTGTCAAAAATTTTCCTTAAATAATATTTAAAAATAAAACTAAAAAATGGAGGCTGGTAATATACATACTTATATTTGATTTGAAAAAATAATTTGAAATAATTTAAGTAATTCTATTACATTTACTTGTTTTAAAAAGAAATATAGTCTATTAGTAATTAAGAGTAAAAATATTTTAAAATTGTAGTTAAATAAAACGTATTCTAACCCAAACACCCCTAAAAAGAATCTTTAAGTATACATGGAAGAAAAAAATGCCGAAAAACTTTTTGTCGTTAATAAAAAAAAAACCCAGACAACATGCCTTTAACGGATGTCAGAATTTGTTGAAAAATACACCCCTACCCTCCCTAAACTTGACCTCTTTTTCAAACGTAACTCATAATTGATACAACAATAGTTAATAAAAGTGAACACTCTACCGCCCCTGTCTGAATGCTTGGATTGCTCTGTATCCTTGGAAACAGGAAGTTATGAATTTATAGGTGCGTTTAAAACTCAGTAAATTTAAAAAGAAGTTATTCCAAAATTTGCTTGAAGATGAAATGGAACTAATACTTTTAATTTAATTATATAATTAAATTTGAAGTTTTTAGCTTCCATTTTTGAAACATGGTTATAACTGTGTAGCGTTAAGGATAAAGGATACCCAACCTGTAGTAGCTAAAGCAAAAATAATGAACAAATTTACAGCCAATAACCTGCAAGTACAGAAAACAAATCACTGTTTTGTTTTACTTTGATTTTAATTTCTTATAACAATGTTTTAATACTTTTTACAAATTTGTTTCATTATTTCTGGCTTGATTCTACTGTGCTATTTGTCTATTTTTCTCTTATAATAGATTTTTCTAAAGTTTATAATGCAATCTCTTTCCATATTTCTTTCTTTTTTTTTTCAAAACATAAAAGTTAACGAGGTGCTCAGTGTAGAAAAGAAACAATTAGAAAAATTTTAACTCAAGCCCTAAAGTCTTGAAGCTGATAACATCATACTTATAAAATCTGAAACTCCTGTTGCATAAATAATCTCTACATCTTCAATTCATAAATTTTTGAGATGCACTACTCTTTTAAAGATTCACCACCAGTCGTATTGTGAGAATACCCACCTCTGCAACTCGTTGCACAAAGATATAGACCCCACGTCGTAGAATTTCTGTGCGGCGGATCGAGCAAGAGGCAGGCTCACAGGCAAAAGAAAAACACAACTACAAACTTGGGTAGGACGAAAAGAGGAGGGAAGGCGTGTGACCTTTTTGTGGATGATAACTCTGGGCTGATTCTCGGCTGGCGGAAAAAATATATATCTTAACTAACAATGTCCGGCTGCTAATGGGTCGCTCTTCGATGTTACGTGCTCCGGCCTAAATCAACCTTCCTCGAACCTAAACTAAGTCTAACTAACCCCGTGGCCCAAGGCGCTCCCGTATATATGCAGAATCCTCTTTCAGCATTTCCGGACAAGGGACACCCACGAATAAACCCATAACTTTTTCATGAGCATTTCTCTCTTTGAAGAAAGTGGACATAAAAATATTTCTTAGCCTAGCTGACTCCGATTCAGGGACATTAAATTCAAATGCTTTTAAGTTTTGACCAGAGCCAGTCTTTTTCCTATCTTCGTATTTTGACAAGTACTTAACACTTATCTACCCTTTTCGCCATATGTCCAAAACATGTTTTTATCTAGATTCCTAATCTAGTCATTGGGTCTTGAAGTTTGATACCCAGGTCAAATCTAACTAATCTTCTCGCACATATGTGTGCGCACGCACGCACACACAGATGTGGGGGTGTATATATAAACACACACAGATGTGTGGGCGCACACACACACACACACACGCGTGCGCATATATCCAACTCATAGTGTCACAGTATAAAAGGTGAAATGGATCCTGAAAAAAGGTTTTAAAAGAAAACAAACTTGTAATCAACTCAAAAGCAAGAACTTCAACTATTTTTAACTAACTGCCATTCCAATACATACATTCACTCAGCAAAGATAGCAACCCACATTTTGTGAATGCATGATAATGATTTTCATTAAGTTGTTACAAACAGACAAGTTCTGACGAAAGATGAAATCCCAATTCAAATCAGCAGATAATTTACACATGGCCTAATAAACTGTTCGATGAATAGTGGCAGCAGTTCAAAAGTCATCATGACTGAACACAACAATGTTTGGCAAGAGAACAGCATTAAAAACTGTCTATATTTCTGAGATGAGGTATTATGTACACTATTTACATTGCTTGGACTATCATCCTCAACTTTGTTGCCATATTTATCACAACGTTTTGGCCGTTGTACGCTCCGGCCTTAAGGAATCAGCCACAAAAATCTCCAAGCATTGAAATGAATACAATATGGGAACCAGTAATAAGGAGTGCCAGAGAAAAGCAATAATAACAATGAAAACTGCAATATGAGCTCTGGTAAAAAACATACAATGATAATAGCAAAAATTGCAATATGAGCACTGGTAAAAATGGTTGCTGAAGACATTAGGTTTATAATACCCAGAAATTCATACACAGATATCCTCAAGGACACAAGGCACAGTGGATAAAGGCATTAGTTAGATACAGTGACAGAACCCAAAAGAGTGTGGAGAACCTAGAAAGGGGAATTAACAGGTTTGGTCTGGTTTGGTTTGTTTTGTTTTACGGCATATCAACCTCAATGGGTCATCTTCTTTTTTTCTTGTAATATTTTTGTTTTGTCAAAAATCTATTTCTGTTAATATTTTTTTCCTCAAAAATGTATAGCTGGTAATATTATTTTTTCAAAAACATATAGCTGGTAATATTTTTTCTTCTTCAAAAATTTATTTCTAGTAATAAATTTTACAAAGTATTTCTGGTATTAAAACCCATTTTTACACTTTTATAATGCTTTTTACCTCAGTTTCGGGGTTAACCATCCACCCATAGCTGGGACCCCAACAGGTGCCACCACACCAGGCCAGAGCAGACCCAGTAATACCAGCAATCAAGAGGAGTTTCCACACTCCTCAAAGCCTCCTGATCAAAGGACTTGCTGTTGGACGTAGTTTATCATCTTACCCTGGATGCGGATGTAGTTTATCATCATATCCAGGACGCAGAATTAACAGGAGATAACCGATAACCGACATCCATTAGACATGGTAAGTGGAACTAGAACAGTCTACTCCAGCGAGCGAAATAAAGGGTTTATTTCGACATTCCAACCACCGGAGTGTACAACGGCCGAAACATTGTGATAAATATGGCAACAACGATGAGGATGATAGTCCAAGCAATGTAAATAGTGAACATTAAAAACCTTTTCTGGTGTGGATTTCATAAGCACGAAATGTTAACGGGTTTTTGTGACAGAGAAAAACAAGTAAAAACCTACAAAAAGACATGCCAATATTTTTGCCAAGAAATAGAGATTTATTCTTAATTTGATTATTCAAAACTGCTGAAAGTAAATGCAATTCTATAGCTGGTCACTCGTATTCGAGGATATCCGTCTACTAGAGAAGCTAGCCAATCCCTATTGCGTGACGCTTGTTCTATTGCAGAACCCACCTGTGGTTTTATACGGAAACTATGCTGAGCAGATGTTAGTTACAGTTTCATGGAAAGTGCATGTTATCTAGCATGATCAACAATTTGAACAAAGTAAGCACGCTCAAGCCCTTGGCCACAATGACTTGTGACTTCATGCTAGCACAGCTATTGACGGACCACAAGGGTTCCATCTACCCAATTTCACTCACAAGGCTTGGGTCAACCCGTGGTATGGTTTTCAGGCACTTTCCAAAGGTGCTGCATGCTGGGATTGACCCCTCCAATCCGATAACATCAGGAAGCCTCCTTTATGACAAATTGACTATGGTAAGATTCGAATACAAGTCTCCTTGTCAGAATGCAAACATTCTAACCACTCGGCCATGTAATTAGCCAATGATGTACTGTACAAAACTTCAAAGACAAAACAAATTAATTTTCTTTTACTAACAAGGCAAAATATTGTTTAACTTCTGGAATAATTTTTTTAATTTCTTGAATATTTCAAATGTAAATGAAGTTAGAAATAGGCTAGTAGCTGGAGTGGTTTCTCATATTTCATGGTTGCTATCCTCATATTTCATGGTTGCTATCCTCATATTTCATGGTTGCTATCCTCATATTTCATGGTTGCTACCCTCATATGTCATGGTTGCTACCCTCATATGTCATGGTTGCTACCCTCATATTTCATGGTTGCTACCCTCATATTTCATGGTTGCTATCCACATATGTCATGGTTGCTACCCTCATATGTCATGGTTGCTACCCTCATATGTCATGGTTGCTATCCACATGTCATGTTTGCTACCCTCGTAATTCATGGATGCTATCCTCATATTTCATGGATCCTCATATTTCATGGTTGCTACCCTCGTAATTTATGGTTGCTATCCTCATATGTCATGGTTGCTACCCTTATATTTCATGGTTGCTATCCTCATATGTCATGGTTGCTATCCTCATATTTCATGGTTGCTATCCTCATATTTCATGGTTGCTACCCTCGTAATTCATGGTTGCTATCCTCATAATTCATGGTTGCTATCCTCATATTTCATGTTTGCTATCCTCATATTTCATGGTTGCTACCCTCGTAATTCATGGATGCTATCCTCATAATTCATGGTTGCTATCCTCATATCTCATGGTTGCTATCCTCATATTTCATGGTTGCTACCCTCGTAATTTATGGTTGCTATTCTCATAATTCAATCAAAAATCTACAAAATAAAGTGTTAATTATTTTGATAATTTCAGATAAAATATCTACACAAGCCAACATACATTTTTCTTTCTTTTTGTTGTACTAAATTTTTTTATTCTCTAATAAATCAATTACAAAATTTTGATATTTCAGAAAATGTCTATATATGTGCGTTACAAAACCTCAAAGACAAAACAGAAATTAACTTTCTTTTACTTAGTGACTATATACAACAGCAATTTTGTTAGACAGTGTGCATGATTAAATATAAAAAATTGTATACCTACTCAAATATCTATACATACATAAATACGTACATTTCTAGACGTGTCATTGCTGATTGAAAACCTTTTGTGACTTACAAAAAAAGCAACCGTTGTCTATTACTTCTATGCAGATAGTTAAATTTCAGTACCTGCTTTGTTTTTGATGTTTCCAACACTTTTGTTTGTGCTGTCTCTTGCTGACAATCATTTATTCTGCCTTTTTATATTTAAAGCTTAGTTCTTTCTTCTTGTTTTTCATTACAATCTTATCTAAAAGTCCTTTCAGTTTTCTTTCTAAATCTGCCATTAACACCGTGTTATTCACATAAATTATGTTAAGATTATGACCACCAATAATAAATTAGGTCTTTTAGTTTTCTTAAAGTCATCTCCCTATATAGTTTAGAAAACTTTGGGAACGGGACGTTACGGTGTAGTCCATTTGGCATCGCTGATTCATCATGGCCGATTCGGCATACAAACAATTAGGTGTCATATTACTACCTTGTCATATACTAAAATTTGCTTTCTCTCTCTTTCTCACACCCTCTTATTTAGTAGTCAAATTAGTACTTCATTATATGCTAGAATAGTCCAATTTAAGAAAAAGTGTAGTTGGAGGTATTTTTATATTACATTTCCTTCAGTGCTGCTTTTTTTTAAATACAATATTTTTAATTTAAGTTTTTAATTTACATTATTACATTTAGTGTTTTAATAGGATCCTAAATTCTCTAAATGAATAAAAAGACATATTGAAAGTTTGGTGTTTTCAATGCTTTTATCCTTTTGGGGGGGGTGCCTCTGGTTAAAGACAGTGACATTGAAACAGTCTGACAAACGTAAACGGCTGTGCCATATAGTCTAATTATTTTTCTGACACCGAATCAGACACGCCAAATGGACTATACCAAAACGTACCAAACTTAAAAACTCTATGCTGTCAGAATTTTATTTCATATATCTTTAAAGATGAATGAATAAGCAATATGCAAAAGGAGCAAAGGAAGGCTCATAAGATTATGATTTCCAGATTAAAGTTTACTTGATGTCTGAAAAATGTAAGCACAGCATTACATTAGCAATTAGAAAATTCCTCACACTGACAAGTATTAGTTATACTGCTGATGTGCAAAAAAACAAAGAACTACATGTTGTTGATAACATGGGAAAGAAATTGAACCTACAAAAAAAAAAAAAGAAATTGGGAATTACTTGGGGTTGTTATCCTAGTGGAGCACATAAATACTCATGGCCAGCAAGGAAGAGGTCACAAGACATACTAACAAAGACGATACGTGAAGAGTTTTTTTTCAATCAGATTGGATTCAATATATCCAGCATTATCTGTGTAAAGAAAAATACAAATAATATTGTATTTCATTTGACTCTACTCCAGGTATATATAATGTCTACTCCAGGTATAACATCTACTCCAGGTATTTATAATGTATACTCCAGGTATATATAATGTATACACCAGGTATATATAATGTATACTCCAAGTGTATATAATGTATACTCCAAGTGTATATAATGTATACACCAGGTATATATAATGTATACTCCAAGTGTATATAATGTCCACCCCAGGTATATATAATGTCCACCCCAGGTATATATAATGTATACTCCAAGTGTATATAATGTCTACTCCAGTTATATACAATGTCTACTCTAGGTTTATATATAATGTCTACTCCAAGTGTATATAATGTCTACTCTAGGTTTATATACAATGTCTACTCCAAGTGTATATAATGTCTACTCCAAGTGTATGTATATATATATATATATATATATATATATATATATAATGTCTACTCCAGGTATATAATGTGAACCAGCTGAATTTTACTGTGCACACTGTTTTGTCATCTGGACCAATTGAAAGATTTTTCAAGTTTTTTTGCTACAAAAAGTTGTGGTGCTGAAATGTTCATTCAAAGTCTTCTTGACTTTCAAAAAGTCAAGTGAAACTTGTAGTGATATAAAAGACTACAGTGATGAAAGTTTGATAATGCCGGCAACATGGATGGCAAGTATAGTGGCTTACAAGCATTGATTAAACAACTGGATTTTACACATACATTAAATTAGATTGGAAAATGTGATGCTGATTGCTGTCAAGAAACATTAATTTTCTTCCAATTTGTAAAAAACAATGAAAAAGCATTTAATAAATTACATCACACAGAATTGTTAGAATTGCTTGGTAACCTTTGACATATTTGGGAAGGATATTAAAATAATCCAGAACCTATACTTGGAGCATACCATTTGCATACAGATAAAAAATGAATTCAGTAAATATATAAAAATAGAAACAGGTGTAAAACAAGAATATATCTTCTACCAGGATTCATTATTTACAACCAGAATCCTAACAACATAAGATATGCTGATGAAATACTGTTGATAGCAGACATAAAAAATAAACTACAAAAACTCTTACAGAAGGTAGTGAAGGAAAGCAAGAAGGAACATTCCAATAGGCAAATTACAACTTGAAGATACCAAAACGAAGAAAGTACAACAATTTAAATACCTAAGAAATGTTTTAACAGAGGAAAGAAAGTGCAAGACTAAAATCTGAAAGTGCATTAATTTTATTTCTTCACAAAATAATGTCCTTAATATGATGTATTTACAAAAGCAAGTCAAAGCTTTTCTAATTAATTAATGTCATAGTTTTTTACATTTTTTTTTTATAATTCAGAGCAGATTTTCTATGAAACGCATAACTGTTTTATAAAAAAAAACTGATTTATTTTCTATAAAGAGTCCTGTTTTTAACTAATAAAACAAATCCCATGCTTAAAGATTTAATTTCTTGAAATTTCATGAAAATTTGTAAGGGGGTGGAAACATGTAAAAAAAAATATCTTTTTAACAAGATTTTCTAAAAGAAAAATATTTCAAAAATAATTTCATTCATTTCTGAATAAGTCCTGAAAGTTTCATTAAAATCCAACAATTATTTGATATTTGCAAGAATTTCCTAATCAACATGTCTTTTCCTGGGGAAAAGTGCAAAATAAAACAAACCTTTTTTCTCTATTAATGTGCTGTTGTAAAAAAAAAAAAATTTTTTTAACCAAAATTTTCTACATGTTAGGAAGGAGTAAAAAATTTAAAAAAATAATAAAAAAATACTTTGTTCTTTCCTCTTCATCACAACATAAACATATTGAGACAAAACTTTGTTTTCGTTGATTTATGGGCCTTTTTCATCGTGATGTGCTGCTTTTTTTTACGCAACCTAGTGGAGGTACCTATGCATTGGGATAGATTAAAATGCCTTTCAAAAGCTAAACAATGTATTAAGAAACAGGAAAATTTCATTAGAAACACAGAAAAGAGTAGTGAACTGTTATGTAATATCAGTCTTCCTATCTAGCAGTGAATGCTGGAGAATCTCCGCACAGATGAAGAAGAAACTTGAGGCAATTGAAATGCGATGCTACAGAAGGATGCTGAGAATACCATGGACCAAACATGTGATCAACAACAGAGTTTTAGAGGAAATGAAAGGAAAAAGAACACTTATATGTAACATCAGAAAGAGTTGAAATTTCTAGGGCACATAATGCGGAAAGAGAGCTACAAAGGACAGGAAATTGTGGAGAGCCATGATCGCCAATGTCCTAAAGGAACATTGCACATAGAAAAAGATGGTAAGAATTCTTTTCTGCTATATTTTCTAATACTCATCTGCATTATATTTTTCTCGTTTCCTCTTCGTGGATAGAATGTTACATACCAAACAGTCAACTCATGCAGATGCAACAAGAGCACTTTAACACAGTTGCTAGGCAATAAAATAAGTCTAAAATAACATTTCAAATAAAGATTGAAAAATAGTGTCAACAACAGGCTTATGCATTCTTCTGCCATGATGGAATTAGTTGGTACACATTTTCAAATGACCCGTGCTTATTTTCAATCTTCTGACTAAAACCTGAAGACAGCTTGTACATTTTTAGATGGATATATTCAAGCTTTTCAGAAAATTAAGTAAAAGTCTGACTGAATTTGAACATGGTCAATAGAGCATGTAAAGAACACAAATCAATCTGTCGACCCCCTTGTTAAATTTCAGACACCATCTCAAAAGTCGAAAAGTTAAAATAGTTTGCTTTCAACCCTGGGAAACTGTCAAAAGTTGAATTAATTTTTTTTTAAACCTTAATAAGTTTTAATAACTGAAGAGATTGTAAAACAATAATAAAATCTTGGCAGAGAATATGCTGACTGCACCTCTGCAGAGGATTAAGACCCCCCACACACACACAAATGAGGTGTCCTGGGTAAGACGATAAACTACATCCAATAGCAAGGCCTCTGATCAGGAGGTTTTAAGAAGTGGTGAACCACCTCTTAATAGCTGGTGTTCCCAGGTCCACCCTGACTTGGGGGTGGTAGCACCTGATAGAGTCCCAGCTATGGGCAATTAGTTAACGCCCAAACTCAGGTAAAAACACTATGAATGTGTAAAAATAGGTTTTAATACCAGCAATACATTTTTGAAAAAAAAATATTACCATCAATACATTTTTGAAAAAAATATTACCAGCAATACATTTTTGAAAAAAATATTACCATCAATACATTTTTGAAAAAAATATTACCATCAATACATTTTTGAAAAAAATATTACCATCAATACATTTTTTAAAAAAATATTAACAGCAATACATTTTTGAAAAAAATATTACCAGCAATAAAAATCTTGGCATTAAATAACCCATTAAGGGTCATACGCCAAAAAATAAAACAAAAAACAAAATCAAACCGAGACTGTAAAGCAAAAATCAAATTTCATCAAATCTTGGCAGAGAATGTTTAGAATTGGTCTGGCTTCTCATATTAGCACCAAAGATGGTATTAATATTTAATAACAGACAGTTCTTTAGATTTGTTTTGCAAATGTAGACATTACCTTATGCATCTACATTCTGCTCGTGGTTAGAAAGTGAAGAAACAAATGCTCATTTTCAAAATCGGAAAGGATAAAAATGAATTAAAGTGCAATATGGGTAACAAAAGAAAAGCTTGAACAATCAATCTTCCTTTTTATGAGCAACGAAAAAGAACTACTTTTGCTGACAGAGAAATTTCTAGAATTAACAATAAATTGGTTCATGCAAAATGTAGACCATCTTAAAATAGGTTCAGGTAAACACAACAGAGGAACATATCTGAAATTATTAATTAATAATTAAATTAAGTAATTAGTTGATTTTTATTTCAATACAAAAATGTTTCTTATGATGATTAAATATTGCAAAATATATAAACGTTATTTACTATTTTTAAAAATTTGTTTTTTGTTATGCTATTTTTAATTCCATTTTAAAGATTAGTTCTAACTTGAAATACCCAAGGTTTTCCTACATGAATTTTCTGATAAATTTTAATTAAGTTAATGATTGAATAAGCTCATGGCGAATTCTGCAACAATAAAATATCTGTAGAAATTCCCCTTTCACATTCTTAAGCATTTGAGCTTAACAACTTTAACAAAATATTGTAATAACAATCATAAATATGAATGCTGATTGTTATTTTCAGAAGTAAGGGAGTGCAAATGAAATTGAAATTGACAACTTTTTCCATTTCACGGAAACATATGTTAAACACTTCTATTTTCCCTTCTTTCTTTCTTTCATTTTCTCACTGAAACCAGATAGTGTCTTTCCACAAAATCAAAATGGAATAATCCATTATTTATAAGGTAGTTGGCAGGACATAATGGTTGTGCTAACTAAAGGAGGGACAAGCAGAATTATAAGAAGATTTTTTGATAAACGACATTAGTGTTATAGCATACCTATGGCAGATAATGGGTATGTCCTCATTCCTATAAATACAGTGGTATATACTGTATGTGGTCTTCCACTTGGAATTCATTTCCAAGTGTGCTGGTCAAACTCACTGCCTCTGTGCAGAGAGGATCCCCAGACAAGGTTATGTCGAAGGGCAGAGTCTCGTCTCAGGAGACAGCTACTCAACCTCATTTTATGCGGGGTCTACGGGGAATTTTTGGCCAAGCCTGCGGGCTCGGAAACCCCACAATAAAACTCGGCCTTGTGCCACATCTGATCACGTGGGGTGGTTAGTGGATATCTTCCACTTGGGATTCACTTGACTCACTTTTAGCATTTGATTACTTTCTACATGCTACTGGTGAATCTTATATGTGTTGTTCTTGTCCTAAGTATTATCGTCCATTACCAACCTTCATTTGATTATTCTATTCAGTAACCTTCCCCTAGGTTACAACAATTAGTCAGCCTCAAACAATTTATTTTTGATAACTGTGGCAAATATTAAGCCAAGATTTGACTTACATTGTGTCAAAATAAACAAGAAATATAATCTTAGTTTTTAGTCTTCAGTAAAACATTTTTGGGAGGAGTGGGGTCTTTAACTCTTTCTGCTTAGCTACTGTTAAATCATGACTAAAAATACCTATTGTTTGATAACAGTAAGTAATGGGGGCGGGGCTGAAGAAAGCTTTTGTCTTATCAAGAGAAGCTACAGTTTCAAACTTATTCTTCTAAACTTTAAACATTTGAAATTAATACCTACAGGAAAATAATATTAATACTAAAGTGTAAAACATTTGTCACATTATCTGAATGAATAGCAAATGAATATACTTTTGTGTTTTTTCTAAAACTTAATCTCCTGCCACTGTCCCTGATAAAGAAGGTAACTTATTAAACTGAATAATAAGCAGGTAAAAGCACATCAGATAAACAAATATCCATTTATATAATTGGCACACTCACAATGTGCCCTAAAACAGGGGTCTTCAACCTACAGCATGCGTGCTACGTCCAGCAATTTCCAATGGCATGCAGTCGCAAATGACATCACAAAGTCCAAAGCAATAACTACTACAACACAAAGAAGATATTTAGGTGTTTTAATTTTAATATATACTAAAATATATATACTATACATTACTATATAAAATATATTGTAGAACAGGTATATTGACCTCGACTTGTATAAAAATATGTATGCTGTTGGCACATTGAATGATTTTAAAACCTTAAGTTGGCACATAGCAAAAGGTTGCTGTCCCTGGTTTAAACCATCCACATGACAATGTTATTAAAACAGCAAAAATATTTAATAGAATTCAAGGAGCAAGATGACAGTAAATGTAAAAGAGTTAACGTTCAAACATTCTGTAGACCAGAAGTCGGCAACCTGTGGCATGTCAAGCAATTTCCAATGGCACGCAGCCACAAATGACATCACAAAGTCCAAACCAATAACTACTACAACACAAAGAAGATATTTAGCTGTTTCAATTTTTGATGTAATGGAATAACCTGTCACCCCCATGAGTGAGTACACCATAGGTAGTAACTACCTATAATTATCTGTAAGTCAACGGACTACAGAGGCTAGCTGGGATCTGTTGAGTACGACTCAGACTTATGCAAGAACTACCGACCTTCTAATAGTAGCACTCACTACTGGATTGACTTGTGACGACTTTGTGCATAACTGTTACATTTATTCTTCTTGTGGTTTTTACAATAAACCTTTACTGTGTTTGTCAAGTATATATTCCTATTAGCACGGAATATAATGATTTTAATATATACTAAATTACATATACTATAAAACATATTGCAGAACAGGTATAACATTGACTTGCATAAAAATACGTTGGCACATGGAATGATTTTAAAACCCTAAGTCGGCACATAGCAAAAGGTAGCCGACCCCTGCTCGAAAACTCAAGTACAAGAATAAAATTTAGAATAAGAGATGACCATGTTTAATTAGTCAGACTGTGAATGAATTTTGATGTTAACAGTGATACTATGTTTTTTTTCTTTTTTAGAATGACTTGGCCAGAGACATGAGAGAAGGGGACCATGATGTTATATAGGAGCCTCAAAAACAAAACTGCTCTCTATTACTCACCAGGGAGAACCATCCCTGTCCCCCATTAGAATGCCTGACGATCAACTCCACGAGAGCACCTCTTTGCGACCGCTCGCTCTCACATTGTCCACTGACCTGCGATGGAACGAATACATTGAGTCAATAGCTTCTTCCACCGCTAGAAACGTTGGCTCCCTATGACCCGCCAGGAAATCTTTCTCGCCGGAGTCAATCCTTCAAATCTACAAATCAACCATTTGCCCTTGCATGGAGTATTGCTGCCATATATGGTCTGGAGCCCATTCTAATTGTCTGAAGGTTCTTGATAAAATCCAAAGACGGATATGCAATGTAATTGGCCCTGATCTGGCATCTCCCTGCAGTCGCTCTCTCACAGACGTGCTGTTGCATTTAAGCACTCAACTAGACTGGCATCTCACTCTCACCCTTTCACTGTTGAAACTGTTAAATGTAGCCGTCTCTTCTACTCCAATAGCTTCATGTCTCGCACTTCTCGCCTGTGGAACTCCCTCCCCTTTTCTTGTTTTCCTGATAGCTATAGTCTCCAACTATTCAAATGTAACATCAATTGACGTCTCCAGATGCCCGTATCTATCCTCTAACCATCTCTTCATCCTTTCCTCTATCACTCTTTGTTATCGCTTCTACTCTGAAACCCTTTGCGTGCTGGAGGCTTCCCGCCTCACTTGGGGTTGAATGCTTAAAAAAAATTAAAAAATAAATAAAAAACACAGAGATAATTCTAAGTAACAATAATGATGAAAGAGTATAAGCAGCGACATAACTGGATTGGCAAGGGAATCCATTGGAAAGTATGTTGTAAATATGACTTCAATGTGTAAGTGTATGACTATTAGCCAGGAGCAGTTGTTGAAAGTGACAGTCATAAGATGTAATGGAATTTCTTGGTTAAGATCATCTCACTGTTATAGACAAGTAAAGTAGCAAGTACCTAATTGCTGATTTTGCTGTTCCATTTTGCTGATACAAGAGTGGACTCCAAAGAAACTGGAAAGATTACAAATTACCAGGATCTACCTAGAGAGTTGAAGAAATTATGGAATATGACACTTGAAGCAATTCCTGTAGTAATGGCTGCATTTGGAACATCCCCTAGAAACTTGAAAGAGCATTTAGGGAAAATTGGAGTTGAGACAAAGAATGTAGATCTCTAGGAAACTGCAATGGGTGTGTGTTTCTCTCAATTATTCTGCTCCCTGAGTGGCTAGATTGAAGGGTGGGGAAATCGCAGTTATAGTTGCTGAATGGAGATTAAAACTTTTCTTTACTCTGCTTGTAAGTTATTCATATACAGTTTATCATGTCAACTGCCATGTCACCCAACAGATGGTCACATGACATTTCCATGTCTCTAAATACTGGTGACGGTTATATTTTCATTTTAAGTTACTTCACCAAATCTTGGAGACACTCGATGCATATTTCTATATTAAGCAACGTTTGCAGCTTCCTGTGTAATTTTGGCAAAATGCATCTGGAACCCGGCTTCTCTTAACTTTTACTTGAAAGATTTATAAACATAGTAGGTATAAAAAAAAAAAGAAAAATTTGATTTAACTACAATCTATATAATAAATTTAAATGTCAGTGTGTCACACTTTTCAACTTTACTCCAAGAGGCCTTAGACTAATATATATCATTTTGGAACCAGGTTGACTCCGTGAGCAAATTAAAAACAAACCTGAAATTTGGGATTCCTAAGTTTTGATTACTTTGATTGTTTTTGGATTCTGCTATCTTGGCTTCAATAGCTCTTGTTCAAATGCAAAAATTACTGTTCTCAAATTACAGTGTTTTAAAATAAAATTGTCTGTTTTCAACTTTACTTCTAGAGGCTATAGCCCAACATATACATTGTGGACTTGGACTGACTCCATGAACAAATTAAAAATATTTGGGGCCCACAATCCTGAAATTTTGGATTCCCAAGTTTTCATGACTGTGATTGTTTTGGCCATTTTTTGTTTTTTACGTAATTTTTGGACAAATCTTTTGTATGATAATAAATTTTAGAAATTGGAAATAAATGTGGGAATAATCAAAATTAATCATGAAATCCAGCAAAAGTCACTTATGAAATAAAAATAATTGTTTGTACAGGAAGTAAGGATTTCTGTACATCAAATTGTCTTTAAATTAAGTGTCAGAAGAAGAATTATTTTTGAACTTTTAAAAGGTAAGTTTAAATATTAATGCAATACTTAAATGCAGCAATCAATTTTGAGTTCTTCTGTAGTTTATTGTTGCCTATCACATCTACTCCTCCCTACCTATTGTGATGAAGGTCCAATGAAGAGCCTTGTGTGGGAGCTAGCTTAAATGCCACCTGATAGGGCAGCTTTTAAGCTAGTAACAAATTAGTCACTCTTGGAAAAATATCTCTGTAATTTTATACTCCATAAAAACTAATGAATAAATTACTAAAAAATATATCACAGTCATCAAATACTAATGGGTTATCATAAAACTACACAAACATTTATACAGGTATACCTCACCCTACATCGTTATTTCTCAGGAGTAAGATAGTAAAATGACTTGAGTCAAAATAACCACACTATAAACTGCAAATAAGCACTCTCCATGGCCTATTACCGTGTTTATGATATGTACGTACAGTATTCTGAATAAAATAATTAATTTCCACCTTCCAGTGATATAGCTTTACACTTAGCATTAGCACTTGCACTGGGACTTTTTTTCAGAGCCATTGGCAAAAATGTATTCTAAATCACAACTAAGTGATTTTTTGCCAACAAATTTTTTGTATGATAACAATTTTTATAATTTTGGGTATAATCAAAATTAATCGTGAAATTCAGCAAAAGTCACCCATGAAATAAAAATAATTGTTTGTACAGGAAGTAAGGACTTCTGTACATCAAATTATCTTTAAATTAAGTGACAGCAAAAGAATTATCGTTGAACTTTTAAAAGGTAAGATTAAATATTAATGCAATACTTAAATGCAGCGATCAATTTTGAGTTCTTCTGTATTTTATTGTTGCCTATCACATCTACTGCTCCCTACCTATTGTGATGAAGGTCAAATGAGCTAGAGCAAATAGGAGTGATAGAGGAAAGGATGAAGAGAAGGTAGATCAGGGCATCTGGAGACGTCGATTGACATTACATTTGAATAGTTGGAGATTATAGCTATCAGGGAAACAGGAATAGGGAAGGGAGTTCCACGGGCAAGAGGTACGAGATATGAAGCTATTGGAGTAGAAGAGACGGCTACATTTAACAGTTTCGACAGTGAAAGGGTGTGAGCGAGATGCCAGCCTAGTTGAATGCTTAAATTCATGAAGTCTGGGAACCAGCGAAAACAGCTCATCGGAGCAGTTACCATGAAAGTATATGTAAAAAAGACAGAGGGAGGCGACGGCACGTCTGTGAGAGAGCAACTTCAGGCGAGATGCCAGATCAGGGCCAATTACATTGCATATCCGTCTCTGAATCTTATCAAGAACCTTGAGACAAACAGAAGGGGCTCCAGACTATATATGGCAGCAATACTCCATGCAAGGGCGAAAGGTTGATTTGTAGATTTGAAGAATCGACTCCAGAGAGAAAAGTTTCCTGGCGCGGCACAGGGAGCCAACTTTCCTTGCAGTGGACGAAGCTATTGATTCAATGTATTCGTTCCATCTCAGGTCAGCAGTCAATGTGAGGCCGAGTATATTATAATTTGGAAAATTCGATAAAGAATATTATGCAGACAAGAAAGCAGCTACCATCAATAGCTGGTGACATTCTATAAAAATGTTAACACTAAAATCTTTCACTGATACCTAACATATTCTTTTACAAAATATTTCTTTAAAATTAAAAAAAAAAAAATGCTAGCGCCACATGACACTATACTGATTTTGGGTCGGTTGTCAACGTGTTATACAATTCCAGTGTTGTAAACAGGAATTCAAATTATCTTTTCAGATGTGTCCATACATATATATATTTCGGTGTATCTTTGTAGATATAAATGAATAAACTAGGTATCAATGTCTTGCTTGTTTATATACTGAAATAGTAATGAAGTATAACAATAGTTGACTAAATGAACAAGTAGCTTCAGACAAAATAGAAAAACGAAAATCGAGGTTGAAGTTTCAATTTTAGGAACTGGTTTAAATACCCAATGTCATTTTTAAGACAATTAAATCTATGTAACAATGCGCAGTGAGGTGTAAATGGATAATGGTCTAGAATAAGAAATCAGAGATCTGTGATTGAATTCCAGTCAGGTTTGTTACATTCACTTACATGCAAATACCTTTAGGAGAGATATGAATCCATCTTTTCTTCCCCCCACTTATGGGTTAAATAGCAGGACAGACTTAGCCCTATATTCTCAGTTGGCAACACCAGCCTACCGCATAAATAAACAGTAGCCTACTGCAGCAAATCTTCTACCTACACTACAAGGCAAAAAAATGAACGCACCGCTATGATGATGAACAAAATATAAAGCTTATCCCATTTGTATTTCCATTTATTAACGTGTCTAAGAATTGTTCCGACTTTGAGAAAGGCCAAGCTACCTCTTTTCACGATCTTCGGCTGTCGAATAGATCGATAGCTGATAAGATTAATCAAAGTGAATCATATGTCTGCAAGTTAACCAAAAAGAGAAATCAAATTGGAAGATATAATAGACGTAGCGGATCTGGTCGACCGCTAAAAACTACCAACAGGGAAGATCAAAACTTGGTTCATCATTGCAAAAAAGTTTGATTCACAACAGCACAAGATGTTTCCAAAGCGGCTAGTTTGGCGTTTTCTTCAAGAACAGACAAACGCAGGCTTAAAGCAAAAAGAATGAAAAAAGAATGAATGAAAAACTAGAATTCATTAATTTCTTCAGATAGGTTTGACAAAGTAAAACTGGCAGTTACTCTCAAAAATGAATCCCAAACAGTTGTTAATTAGAGCAAGGAATAACTTGTAAATTTTAACGCCTCCAAAAGGAAACTGCTATCTTTAAATCCCCATAAAGAATGTATTTTGCCTTCCATCAACATGATTGAAGCTAACCTCCAAGAGAATGATTCATTCTGCTTTCTTAGTCTCATGTCTTTGACTGACATGAAGTGATTATATTAAATCAATATATTTATTATTAAATTATATTATATATTATATATATTGCATGGAGTATTGCTGCCATATATGGTCTGGGGCCCCTGCTGTTTGCCTCAGGGTTCTTGATAAGATCCAGAGACGGATAGGCAACGTGATTGGCCCTGATCTGTCATCTCGTCTGCAGTCGCTCTCTCACAGACGCGATGTTGCCTCGCTCTGCCTTTTTTACATATACTTTCACGGTAACTGCTCCGAGGAGCTGCGTTCGCTTGTCCCCAGGCCTCGTGAATTTAAACTCCCCACGAGGCTGGCATCCCGCTCCCACCCCTACACCGTGGAAACTGTTAGATGTAGACGTCTCTTCTACTCCAATAGCTTTATGTCTCGCACATCTCGCCTATGGAACTCCCTTCCCTATTACTGTTTCCCTGACAAATACAATCTCCAACGGTTTAAGTGTAGCGTCAATCTACATCTCCAGTTGCCTTGATCTATCCACTTCCCTTCTCCACATCCTTTCATTTTTCATTCCTATCTGCTCTCACTCCAAATCTTCTGTAACCCCCTTGCCTTGATCGATCCACTGTCTTTCTCTTTCACCACATCACCTCCTTTACCACTCCTATCTGCTCTTCCTCCAACCCTTCTTTAACCCCTTGCGTGATAGTGGCCTCCAGCCTTGCTTGGGGTGATACGCTTAAAAAAAAAAAAATATATATATATATATATATATTAAATCAATTGCTAAATCTCCTGCTATGAAAGTTGGTTCAATGTGTTATGCCAGACAATTTTTCAGGTCAGAATCCCTCTTGCATATTTATAAATTCAGCTGTGCATTCAATATGGCTACCATATCTGGTTTGCTGCTCCTGCTATATATCTCAAGATTCACAACAAAATCCAAAGAAGGGACTGTAATATAATCTGTCTTGACCGGGCATCCGAGTGTCAGTCACTTTCCATCCACGGTGATATGGTCTCTCTATGTCGTTTCTATTCTTTTATGGGAATTGTTCTCATCAGTCTTCCATCTTGGCAACTCGACTGCAGGAATTGAAGTGTACTACTAGATTGGCTAATTATTTAACTTTTGAATTAGCTAGATGTAACTAAGTTCTGTTCTAATAGTTTCTTTTCTTGCACTTCTCGCCTGTGGAACTCTTCTGGTTCTTCTTTCCCTTTTACCCCCAGTAATTCCTTGCATCTTAGTGGCTTTATTGCCTTGCTTAGGGTGAAATGATTATGTTGTAACCTAGAAAGGGTTTCTGAATGAAGAATAACCAAAACGGAGGTTGAAAATGAAATGGTAATCTTTATAACATCAACAAAATACAATACTCGCCAGCGGCGTGAAGTAGGTAAACCATGAAGTAGGTGGACAATGTATAAATTGAGAGTTGGACAGTTTGGTAATTCATGCTTCGGTATCAGTTTCGTTTTTTTTCTTGATACCGCAGTTTCCGATTTGGTTTTTCAGTTTTTAATTTAGTATTTTTGCTTTTTAAGAAAACCATTCATTTTCCTGTGTAATGATAGCATTTCCAGGCGATATCTGATTTTGTTTGAAATTGATAAATTTGCAACTTTGTCCGTTCAACTCGCAATTTATTGTGTATTTCTGGTCCAATTTTAAAAATATTCATATAATATTTCTAAATATGTAATTTGTATGTGCTTTTATTCATTGAATTAATTTTTTATACAGCAAGTATTTTGCTTTGAACAACCGAAAATACAAAATATGATGTCCCCCTCCCACCGAGACTAAATTTTACACTTACTTTGATTTGCAAAATCAAAGTGACCAATCTTTATCAAATCATTATGTCAAGATTTCATTTGTGAAATTCTTGCCATCTGAGGTGACACCATACAGAAAACCATGTAGGCCCACAATCAACACGCCACAGGTAGTGTCAGCCCTGGTAGTGGGTTATGTTCATTCCCACTCGATACCAAGTGTCGTTGATGTCCAATTTGCCCTTCAGCCAACACGTCAGTCAATTGACTTGCACTACTTTCACTTTCCTACTATAGCCCTCACAGACACCTTTGAAACCGTGGGATCGAGCTGCCTGTCCACCTTATGCCAGGATGATAACTTTGATGATGGATCGATCTTATCCGGTCGGAATCAGGCTTGTTTGTTGATACAGCACACATATGGTTTGGGGGTTCAGCTGTTTTCCTGATCAAATCAAGCTATTGCTGCAGTACTCTTGTCAGATCATCCGCTCAATTATGTTCTGACCTTATCAAGGTTACGTCTACTGACAATTTGTATTCTTCAACCAAGCTTATGGGCACATTAAGCCACTGTCTGATTAGCATTTCGCTTGCTGCTTTGGTATGCACCTTGGCCTTTCACGTACGGATGTCCGTAATCCATTTGTGCACACAAGCAGATTTGCGAGGAGGTGTAATATTGTTACTTCCCACGTCAATGTCATGTTAACACCTTTCAGCACAATGTCAAACTGTACCAAGTTTATGTGCAGTGCATCTCTTTTGATTAGCATATCAAAGCCTATCAATGGACTGCCCACAACTAGGAAATTACCAGTGTGATGGTCCCAACACTGACTGTGGAGAATTTCACTGTCAGCTGTCATGAGGTCCAACTTCTGTTGACTCCAGGGACTGCACACTGATCCAATCACAAAGGACAGAGAACATCCAGAATCCACCAGTGCCATGCATTTATTTCCATTAATCAAAGCTTCATTTATGGGGAGCACCTCTTTTAAACCGACTGGGGAGAAACTGGTGCCAATGTCTCGCCCCTTTCTCCATTTGCCAGACACTCAGATATGACATGGCCTATCTTTCAGAACCTGTAGCAGTATACCTTCAATGCACTTTGCGTATGGGGTCACTGCACCTCTTTCCACACTGAGACTGGCAGTCTCTTGCAAACTGGTTAAATCCAGAGCATTCATAACCCGTAATGCTATGATTGTTCGATGTACATGCTATGGACTGAACCAGTTATACATCTGCTGCGACCAATTCTTTCCCATCTGACATAACGGCCCTTGACCTGGTCAGAATTTGCCCCAGGATCATGTTGACCATCCTTGATGATGCCCAGAGATGCTGCCTCATATAACTCAGCAGTCCAGCCACAAAAGTGCATCTCATCTATTTCTCTGGTAGTGCATCCCCAACAAGCAGGGTGGGCCTCTGAAGTTCAGCCAAGAACAAATACACAGTTTCACTGGGTAGCAGCTGTTGCATCATGAAGCTGTCAAATGCCACAAAAGAATCAGTCTTGAAAGTGGTTATCAGAGCTCGCTTGACATGGTCGATATCAGCCCTTTGTTCCTTGTTGAGCTGACTGTATACCCTGTTAATCACAGTGGGAGGACAGGCTCCACTTCACAAACAAGCGCCACATTCTTGAGCCATTCCACTATCAGTAAATTAGTGGCTGCTTCACTGAACTCAGGTATTAGCCGAATGTCAAACTACTTGCTTGTCATCCCTAATACCGAAATAGCCTGAAAGTTGTTTTACTGCTGCCAGAAAACAAACGAGGAGGGATGGGACAAACAACAGCACCAGAGACAAACGAAACAAAACAGAGACACATCCACGGCAGAGGTGATGAAGAATTCCACACAGGAATGGTGCAAATGAAGTTCGAACATAACCGAGACACAGAAAGCGAAGATGAACAAAAAGAATATCAGAATCATGACGTTCCATACGATAGTAATATTGGCAACTCTGACCAAACAGAAGTCCACCTATTTATATTGAGCTCAGAAACGTTGGTAATTTCGCTATGCAAAACATGAATCATTTGCATAAACAAATTCTAGACATCATTCATCCCACTGCTGTGACCATTTTTTTTGCAAGCGTATGTTCTCAGGTTCGTGCCGGCTATCCTCTCCTGCATACACAACACACCAAGCGTTATCTTTTTGATCGATAGGGATAGTTAGCCTCATCGGGGGTAGCTAGCAGTTCATCCTGCCTTTCACATCCGCCACTTCTTCCGTATTGAGAAAACATCAGTTTCACTTTTTACAATCATTTTTTTTCAACGATCTTTATATTTTTCTTTTATAATTTACACACTAACTGAAAATGATTTTTCTTTTTACAATTTGTTCATATCTGTCTGCATGCCGGGCACTTCTCTATGCTTGGTCGATGCTCACAGTTATAATATTTGCATTTTACTGTTGTTTTCTTTATCATGCATGCGCACATAATTCCGGGTTGATTTTTTTTTTTCCATATGAAATTTTTCAACTCTTCCTGTTGTATAAATTTGATAGACGCCTCCAACAACATTTGATTTAATGTCAAGCATCTCGTAGCTGGTGTAGAAATTTCATAATGGATTCCGTGCATTCTTGATTTAATGACTACAACAAAGATGAGGACAATAGCCCAAATATAAATAGTGTAAATAATGATAACCCCTCATCCCAAAAATTCAGACCGAAGCTGATCTGGTGATAATAACAACAAAGATGAGGATAATAGTTCAAATATAAATAGTATAAATAATGATAACTCCTCATCCCAGTAATTCAGACAGAAGGTATATATATGTTTATATAATTAAAATGTGTGCTTCTTATAGTATGTAAAATAGGTAGGTTAGTTAATAAAATGAGGTCAAACGAAAGTGTACCAATATAATCAGTACAAAAAATATTTATTAAATATTAATTATTAACCATATGACAGAAATGATGCATGGAAAGAAAGGTTTTAAGTTCAGAATTTTTGAGTATACTTGTGTCTTTTATCAACGGACCGAGAAATAAACAAAGAAATGGGAATTACTCATCGAAAGTTGTTTTTGTAGACAGTGTATTTTCTGGTGGAGATCATATTGTTAGCAAAAGCTCAATCTCTGTGTGATTCCTCACTGTGTGAAACTTTTTATATAAATAAACTTAAATTTAAACATTTGATCAGTGTAAAAGCGTTAGGATGGTCTATTATTATTAGTGGGGGAGTGGGGGTTGTATGATTGTAAACACAGATGAAGAGAGGTTATAAGTTGCAGGGTGGGGAAGACATCTCACGTGTGGTCTGTGTAGCCAAAAATTGTTCGTCTAAGTTGTCTATTTCAGAATGATGGTCTCTAGTTAGAATAATATATATATATATATATATATATATATTAATTTAAAGAAAAACAGACCACTTTAAGGCTCCATTTGTAATAATTTATTTCACCAGAGAATTTTATTTTTCTCTGGATCTTTAGACTTCACTTTCAAAAGGTGAAACAAAAAATGAATTCAAAACTTACACTTTTGACAGGCAGTATTAAGCTTATATAAGTTGACAAAGAGGGTGGTGAGGAATAGTGTGAGAGACATGGTCGAGTTTTGAGAGGGAAGGGAGAGTTTTAAAATTTCTTTTTATATTTCTTTTTTTTATAAGCTTAATACTGCCCGTCAAATGTGTAAATTTTGAATTCATTTTTTGTTTCAACTTTTGAAAGTGAAGTCTGAAGATCCAGATAAAAATAAAATTCTCTGGTGAAATAAATTATTACAAATGGAGCCTTAAAGTGGTCTGTTTTTCTTTAAATTAAATTATTCGCTCTGACTTAACATTGAGCTCTCAGGATTTCAAACTCCTTGGGATTATCCATACGGATTACCAAGATTTTCATTACTTAAATATATATATATATATATATAAGGTATGCTATGTATTGTAACCTAAGAAAGGTTACTGAATGAGGAATAACCAAAATGAAGGTTGGAAATGAAATGGTAATCTTTATAACATCAAGAAAATACAGTACTCACAAGTGCCATGAAGTAGGTAAACCACTGCTAGCGGTGGACTACTTACACAGCTTCTTACTCACACCTACAATAGTGTTCAACATATTTATGAGGATTGGGACATACCCATCAGTGTTCATAGGCACGGTATATAACAATATGTGACTTAGTGTTGTAAAGGAAAAAAGCAATAGGAAAACTGTATGTAGTTTTAGCCAACATGTTTCGTCGACAATGGCTAAAACATGTCAGCTAAAACTACATACAATTTTATTATTTTCTTTTTCCGTTATACATAATATCTTTTTCTACAGATTAATTCTGAGCACATATATATATATATATATATTTAGTAAATCTAAAGACCCTCATTGATGAATGCAAAATTCATTAAATTTCTTAGTATCCCATATAAAAAAAGTGTGCCATAATTTTGATTTTAAAAATGCTATCTTATTAAAAGAAACTCACAAACTATTATGTAGAAAATATGTAGAAGGAATAATAATAAATATTCCCCAAACAATAAATACGCACGCAACAGGCTTCTACATATGACCAATATTCATAAAACCAATAAAGAATATAAGATCCAAACATTTACAGATGACGTAAACTAGTATTATAAAATTATTTCAAACATTTGTCATCATTACCATGCAATAAAAATACATGAAAAAACAATTTTTATTACACACTTAAATTATGTTATCATTTCAAGAATCAAACAAACACAAACACCATTTGGTACAGATATGACATCTACAAAAAACAATTAAAATAACACACTGAATTTACAGACTGATACATAATTCTGTATTTTGATTGGGAGAGAAAATGATGAAGTGTATTTTGTGTGTTTTTATACATATTTTTTTTGTTTATATAAATATTATACCTATATTCACTGAGCATTTATATATATATATATATATATATATATATATATATATATATATATATATATATATATATATATATATACAAGTGAATATTGTGTTACCATTTCAAGAATTAAACATAAACATTACATTTATGCCATAAATTATACATGACATCTACAACGAATGAAAATAAAAATGATACAGACATAAACATAAATTTCATAATGTGTCACTTACAAAACCAATAAATACAAAACAACATAGAATTTAAAAATTGAAACATAACTCCACATTATTTCACTTCCAAAAGATTGCAGATAAAGCAAAATTAAATAGCAAAACATGTTAAAATTATAAGAATTTTTCTACTTGTTCCTCAGGTGTCATTTATAACAAGTCATTCGTAAATATGTGTTTCAGTCAAATAGAATTATAAGCAAATGCAAGCCTAACTGACCAATCATCAATCACAATGTAAATAACATAAAATATGACATTTGCATATTAATTTTGTATTATTATAAAATAAAAGAGTTCATTTTGTAGCAAGATACATCACTTCTGCAGACAAATTTACCAAACCTTACTTCCCGAATTTGTACCTTCATCAAAATATTCCACTTAATCAATTGGACATTCACGCCCTCTGGTCTTTTAACTCCCATATATATTTAAACAGTGTAGTTTATGCATAATTTCTTTTACTGAACAAAGATTTACGATTGTGTCTGTAGTTCCTTTAGTGGTCTCAACATAAAAGATGTTTGGAACACCTATACTTCATACTGTTGACTCACACACAACCTTCGGAACACTTTACATTCAAATTTTTCTTATTCCTGCAATTACAGGAAGACTTGTGATTAGTATTAATATTGTTCATAGAAAGTATTGTTTTGTTTATATTTTGGCTTAAATTATCCATACAGCAGTAATTTACTTTAGTAGATTTCTTGGATGACACTAACATTGAGCTGAAATATTTGGATGACACTAATATTGAGCTGAAATATTTGGATGACACTAACATTGAGCTGAAATATTTGGATGACACTAACATTGAGCTGAAATATTTGGATGACACTAACATTGAGCTGAAATATTTGGATGACACTAACATTGAGCTGAAATATTTGGATGACACTAACATTGAGCTGAAATATTTGGATGACACTAACATTGAGCTGAAATATTTGGATGACACTAACATTGGGCTGAAATATCTGGATGACACTAACATTGAGCTGAAATATTTGGATGACATTAACATTGGGCTGAAATATCTGGATGACATTAACATTGGGCTGAAATATCTGGATGACATTAACATTGGGCTGAAATATCTGGATGACATTAACATTGGGCTGAAATATCTGGATGTCACTAATATTCAGCTGAAACATCCAGATTGCACTAACACTAACATTAAGCTGAAACATGTGCATGTGAATGGTTTGTCATGAATAATAGCTGAGAATCCATTCTACAGGAAACTTTTAGTCATGATTTTACAAGTTTTTATTGTTCTGAATATTTAATTCATTCATATATATATATATGTGTGTGTGTGTGTGTGCAAACACTTACCTGTGCATATGTATACAAATATTCACATACATTAATATTTTCAGATCAGTTAATCCAAAAATTAATAAAATAAATTCATTTTAGATCAGTTAATCTAAAAATTAAATTGGTAAATGTATTTCTTACTGCTTTTAGAATATATCTTTTAGATATCAATACAAACAAGGGAATGACCTGAAAACTCAAGTAAAATGCATAATATTATCACTATAATAACTATCACTATAATAATTAACACAATAATATTATCACTATAATAATTAACAACTTAATATTATCACTATAATAATTATCACTATAATATTATCACTATAATAATTATCATTATAATATTATCACTATAATAATTATCACTATAATATTATCACTATAATTATTATCATTATAATTATTATCATTATAATATTATCATTATAATTATTATCATTATCATTATAATATTATCACTATAATTATTATCACTATATTATCACTATAATATAAATTAATTAGTGTAAAGAGTGATTTCCTGATCTCAGTATTAACTGATCAATCTATAATTTACTCACATACAAATGGCTTTGTTCAACTATTTCATAAATAATAGCAATAACTCAAACATGTATATTTTTTTTTAACCATTTCACCCCAAGCAAGGCAGGATTGCCACTAACACACAAGAGGTTACAAAGAGCAAGAATAAAGAACGGTGTTTGGGGGAAACAATCTTAATTTAATTTTTAATTTAATATTTTCTATTTAAAATTTATTTTTAAAATTTGGTGCCATCTTCTTTTCACTAAAATTAAGAATCAATTGCTCCGTAATTTAGTAGATGAAATATTCTGATTTTACATTGCAAGACATCAGGCAGAAGCATTTTAATTTTATATCTGTCCTCACAGCAATACCGAATCAACATTCCATCTTTGACTGAGATTTATTGCCTTTTTCAAGACTACATCCCAAAATTTAACCAACGTCTAACCAATGTCTTTATCAACTGGACCATGTGTCCTTGAAAATAAAAACGTTTTTTAGATCCATTGACTAGACCCAAAGAGTTGTGAGTTCAATACCAGGTCACAGCAGTGGTGAACCAAAATCATGGAGAGTTGAGTTTATGGGAAATAACTGAGACAGCCAGAAGAGGCATGGCCCATAGAACTAGAATAATCTACCCTGGTGGACGAAATAAAGGGTTCAGTTCGAAATTCCAAAAAACTGAAGAAGGCCGGAGCATACAACAGCCAAAACATTGTGAGTATATGACAATGAAGATGAGGATAACAGTCTGATTAATGTAAATAATACAACTATTTTTATATGTTTGGATTCTATTGAGACAAGCTAATCATAAATATACAAATTTTCAATTAAGATATTTACTGCTAAGCTGTAACAAAAAAAGATTCGATGATGAGACGGCAAGACAAAATAACTTTCATATTAACAAAACATTTTCAATAAATCTTTATTAGATAAATAAGTAAGATTTTATTGTAACCTAAACTATTTCTCAAACACTCAATCAGAATATAACAGATGTACTTACTGTGGAAAAGTGAGGAGTGAGTTTGTATAGACATCATTTTCATGGAAGACATTCGTAACTTCGTAAGGAAAAGGTGAAGATCAAAATTGCAGCTTGTGAAATTCTGAAAAATAAATAATTAAATCCTGAAAAAAGGCAAGTCAGCGAGAAAAATTTCTGAATTAATTAACAGAATAACTCTGATCAAACATAAAAAATTATGATCGCATAGTTAACTTTGTAATGTATCTCTTGTATTTGTAAATATCTAAATATAAGTCTTCAAATGTCATCTTAAAAAGATATTTTTTTAGTAGTAGAACTTTCTAGATTTAAAATTCAAAAACTTTCAAATAAGAAAGGACAACAAATCTTTTGTAAAAACTTTTAAAAAGGTGACATAATTAATTATTTAGTCATTAAATATCCCTTCTATTTTTCCAGTTTATAATTTTATAATCTAAATATAATTGTTTAAGTGTCATCTCCAGCTATAGGTTAAACAGTAATGCAAAACTAGACACTTTAGCATTGGTTGGCAACCAGTCTAGGTGAAGAACAATTCTGAATTCAAAACATATACAGGTTGGTATACCAGTTCTCTGTATTCAGTCCTGAAAAGTGTTGATGTTTTCTGCATGTGCCTTGAAAGCTATAATCAAATCATATGTGCAGGTTCTCTGACTGTTCAGGTCTAAGGGTTTAATTATTGGACCCTTATGCACTAAAGATGACTGCAGAGTCCATCATACATACATACATATATATCAGGTGTATTTGGGCAGCAGTTTTTCATTTATGCAGGTTTGGTTGAAGACCAATAAAACTTTAAGATTTTCTATGGTTTGAATAGATTTCGGTGTATCTGAGGAGAATCTGAACATGTCTCAACATTTTCACTGCTGTGCCAGGCACTTTCAGGTATCACATCTTCACAAATCTGTTTATGGTGTCATATGATATTATATATATATATATATATATATATATATATATATGCACATTTCATTAAAAACGACTGACAAGGTGCTTTTATTTAGTTTTTTATATAATTTCTTGTGCGATCTAATAAAGTTTTTCTTTTCAGATGATAGATTATATAAAAACTGTCCGAACTGCTTTTGGCTATACATTTTTTTTTTTTTTTTTTTTTTTAATCATATCACCCCAAACAAGGCCGGAGGCCACTATCACGCAAGGGGTTAAAGAGGGGGTTGGAGGAAGAGCAGATAGGAGTGGCAAGGGAGGGGATGTGGAGAAAGAGAAAGACAGTGAGTCGATCAAGGCAAGGGGGCCAAAAAAGATCCGGAGCGAGAGCAGATAGGAATAAGAAATGAAAGGATGCTAGCCCCACTGTTTAGGGGTGAGGGAGACTAGCCGATTCCCCCCACCCCTGAACACTGCGTTCACTTTAAGTGATCTACTAGCGTGACTGGTGCCTTTAATTTCGGACGTGACTTTTGGATAGCTTATGGTCGTGAATCGAGCCTGTTCTATGTATTCCTTGCATATGTAACTAATATATTTGAAAACTTTCGTATTAGTTAATATTTATTTTTTAAATTGTTATTTTTATTTATATTTTTTTTTTTTTGTTAACTGTAAATGCCCCCCCCACCTATTTGATGCCGCGTTCCTTGTGTATGTATATATACATTTAGCCATTTTCAAAGGAAAAACTTTATTAGATCGCACAAGAAATTATATAAAAAAACTAAATAATAAAAGCACCTTGTCAGTTGTTTTTAATGAAATGTGCATGAAAGAAGGATTGCTGCCTAAATACACAAATATATATATATATATATATATATATATATATATATATATATATATATATATATATAGTGCATATTTAGGCTGCATATTTCCATTCAAACTGGTTTGGTTTAATAATTTAGACATATCATGTCGATTAATTTTTATAATTTTATCAAATTTAAAAAAAAAAATTATATATGTATGAACAAAAATGGAAAAGTTACTTCCTTTATACTGACCCTGCTGCTGCCCAAATACATGAACTTTGAATCTAGACTGCTGCATTAGCAACAACAACAAACAGTTGAATTTACAGAAACACATACATACGCACTGACAGCTTAACCACCTAAATATGATCTCAGATGTGATTGAAAATACTTGAGAAAATAAAAACTATTAGAAAGAATATTTTGGTATTATTCTTAATCAAATCCAAGAACTTGAAAAAATCACAGTGAAAACTAATCAAAATGATTTGTCTAAATTATTTAACCAAACCTGCTTTAATATATATACTAATTATATTTTTTTCATATAAACAAACGATATAGTGAGGAAACTGTTTTTGTCTATATGAAAATTATAATAAATAATTATTGCTCTACTATCGGAATTGAGCCTTAATGTGAATGTTAAAATTTATATATTATTTTCGTTCTCATTAGTTCATTAAAGAAATATAGTCTTAAAGTGTGCTACATTTATGGGATAAAGTGCTCAATATCAGAGATAGAGCGTGTGTAAATATAAAAGTGGACATGGAAGTCAGCACTTAGAGGCGACAGTCTGTTTCATGCTAGTGCAATCGTCAGGCAGATGGGACATACCAATATAAAGTCATGCCATCCGGGATGCGAAACTCACAAGCGACATTCGTACGCCTAATGAATAAATGCATATTGAACATTTCCAGAGTTGACGCATACATAGACGATATGGTAATATACAGCGATACCGAAGAAGAACACTTAGAGACGATAAAGAAAGTCTTTCAGAAACTAAGAGAAACGAGGCTGACTGTCAACTTGGACAAGAGCAATTTTTGCTTC
Source organism: Acanthosepion esculentum (assembly GCA_964036315.1). Classification (NCBI taxonomy): domain Eukaryota; kingdom Metazoa; phylum Mollusca; class Cephalopoda; order Sepiida; family Sepiidae; genus Acanthosepion; species Acanthosepion esculentum. Next base: position 10,169,024 of record OZ038498.1, on the reverse strand, counting down.
GCTAAGGTCAAATATCTAGGACATGTCATAGGACATGGAAGTGTCAGGCTGATAGAAGCGAAAACGGCAGCTATATCAGATTATCCACATCCCACAAATAGCTGAAGTTTAGGAAGATTCTTGGAAATGGCAAATTATTATAGGCATTGTTGTAAGAATCTAGCCGAGATAGCCACACTCCTAACCAATCTATTAAGGGACAAAAGTTCACATGAACTCAAAAATGTGAAACAGCCTTACAAATGATTAAGGACAAACTAAAATCAAACCCAGTACTTAGAGCACCAGACTTCAATAAATCATTTCAAATGCACGTAGATGCCAGTGATAGACGAATAGGTGCAGTGCTAATACAAGAAGACGAAAACGGCAACCTACACCCAGTGAGCTTCTACTCGAAAAAACTAAATAAGTTTCAGAAATCATATTCAACTATCGAAAAGGAAGCATTGGCCTTAGTTTCCACGGTACTACACTTCGAAATATACATTACAAATTCCCTTACTCCTACAGTAATTTATACAGATCACAACCCACTAACTTTCATAAACTAAATG